>JARHVA010007455.1:247500-678463 GCA_037957365.1 Torreya grandis
TTTTGGCAGTTATATGGCCTCTAAAGGATTGTGACATATGTGGAAAGTTTTTGGGATTACTATTAAACTCCCCTAGACTAACCTCCATGCTTTATTAGATCTTAAATTCCCTAATTTGGTAAAAATCCATTATACTCTTCCATTTCTCTACTAAACATGCAAATCTAGTCAATAAGTCTTCTAATGGTATGCCTAGTGGGAGAGGTTTTAGATCAAATTGTCTTGGTGTTAGATAGTATGCTAATTATAATTCTATTTCATGGTAGGATTTATAAGATTTGTCACTTTTTCTTTATGAACCATGCTTAAGAATTTGACTATCTATTTTTTCATGTTGTATCCCACACCCTACATGTTTTCCTCTTGTATGGGTAGGTCTACATAATCTAATTATTGAAATTTATTCCATAGGACATGAAAATAATTTTCTCATGGTTTCCATATTTGGTTTCATGTTTGGAAATGATTTCATTAACCAAATAGTTCAAGTTATAGGTTGATATCACCAAGTGGAATTACAGTCAGGTTTCACCAATTATAGAAGGTTTCTTTCTATGTAATGGTTTCAAATCAATGAGAGGTTATATATTTCATGTTTTTCATGTCTTATTGATCCCCTCTCCTTTCAAAATTAGTCTCATAATTATCATTCATGAAATTACAGTCAAGAATGTTTCACATAGTCAACTTCCTATAAGTTTCAATCGACAGTCATGGTATATGAAGTTCTAAGCATGGTCATGTATGTACAGTAAGAAGTTTGAAGATGTTGGACGCACTCTTAAACCAAAAAAAAAAGATAAACCATTAAAAGGACATGTTTTTTCATGTGATAGCTAGTTATCCAACATACACATGTCTGTAACATTAATGTGCACCTATAGGTGTCATACAAGAGATAACCACATGGAGTGAGGGAATTTGATCTTGTTTGAAGTTTTTAGGGTTAGAAGGATCCATTTAAAACCTTGATAAGGTCTAATACTAGTTAGAGGGCCATAGACCATACATATTGTTCATATTCTAAGTCACTACCCTTGTCTTCTACTGCAAATGCATCTATAGGTGTCTCATAAGAGAATAAACACATTGGAGGGAAGCATTTAACTAGTTATAAGTAACTCAAGATGAAAAGCATCCATTTGAGCGATTTGAAAAGGCCTACGATGGATTATAATCCCATAAACTATGCACATTATCTGAGATAAACCTTCACTATCTATGTCACACCTACATGTGTCACCTATAGGTTTTCACAAAGACTGAGCAAGATTAGAATATAGTTTGGGAGCCTACATGAGCCCTCCTTAAGGTCTAGATGGAATAACAAATGTCCTAGCATTCCACGGTTAATATTTTGAGTTGTAGATTAACTTGGAGTGGAGTTTTCAATTGATAAGGGGATTTTAGGAACTGGTAACCTTAAAATCTCCAAATAGAGACCTTGCAGTATGTTTTATCTTTTCATTGATAGATTATCTTAAAATACAAACTAGTCCAAAAGTTTATATGATGGATAATTAGCCTAGGTTAATACTTATAATGAAAATTTTGGTTATTATATCATATTAAAATGTGTTAGTAGGTCTCCATGTTGAGTGTTATTTCACTATAGAATGTCATTATTCTCTATAGTGGTTGAACTCAAATAGTCTTACAAACTGTGAGGCCAAGTGAAAGCATAGTCTACATACAAATGAATCCTTTTGCATGGAGTTTATATTAAAATGAAATATAAAAAATTTAAATTTCATGGTTTTTTCCAAATTACCACCTATAAAGATCTCTTTTAGTCAAGAAGGTACACCTATAGGTTGACCAAAGAAAGGTGGCATATCAGAACATGATAACTTTGGGCATTAGCTCAAAGTATGAACACATTATGTTCATGAATGCAGTTGAGGGTAAACCAAAAAACTTCCAAAAAATACTCAACATGGAATGAACCATGCATAACAAACTACAGGGGTCTCTTGGTCATCAAAATGACCACCTACAGTTGTAATACACATTAGCGTATACTAAGGATGAACAACTTGAAGATGGACTAGACTCAGGGGTAGAGATAGGTCTAAACAGTAAAAAAAGGACCTTAGTCCCTTTGAATATGTTTTGAGGCATAATACATGAGGTATAAATATATATGACACCCTACAATCATACCTTTTCTAAGGAAATACACAGTCATAGCTGACTATCTAATTAGGCATGTCAAGTGAAAGGCATAATTTGAGGAGTTTATCAAGGGTTATAATGATGAATATTCTTAGAGTGTATTGAAAAATGATAGTGACCATCTCATGGACTCTAAATACATAGAAAATAGATCATGTTTAGATTTATATATAAAAACTTATAGTTCATACTCAAAATCTTACACAGTCAATGATGCTCAATAAGTCTGCCTTGAGTTCTATGATACTTGGAAATGCCAGGGGTGTGACCCAACTTTGAAATAAATAAAATGAGGTCTCCAAGATCCAATTGAGATCCCGATGACATTTTTTTTCCTAGATAGATAGGGGAGATACCCTTTATTTTGTCTTAGACAAAGGGTATTGCCAAGTAGTAAGGTCTACAAGGTATAAGAATGATGTAAGGGAAATGCATGGAGGCTTTGAGAGTTAGAGGAAAGGTGGGAATAGTTGTTAAAAACATGGATAAACCTAGAAAATATCCCACAATCATGACACACCACTCAGAGGTGGTGGTGAGAGGCTAAACATAGTCAAAGTCCACTAGGCTTAGGGTAGGCCTTATGCCTAAAAAGGGGTCTAATACTAATTTCAAGGCTAGATGAGAATTTTAGGTCATTGAAACAACTTTATGGAGAGATATGAAGTATGATATAATATTTGGTGTGTAATTGAAGTGATAAATAAAACATATATGGCTCAAACCAATTGAGGCCTACATAGAATACCTTAGATAGGTTGAGAAGACAAGTTTAGAAGCTCATATGTTTATGGACACATAAAATGGGAGCCTAAGGATTTGGGAGATTCTAGAGAGGGTATTGAACAAGGTTTTAGTGAATTTTTTTGGAGGATTTAACATCACAACTTTATGAACAAATGTTAAAGGTTAGAAACACCTAAAACCCTTCAAAACCCTAGGTAATGACTTGATGAGAAGAATGAAGAAGGAAAGGTATCTAGGAGAGATAGTTTGACTAGGAAATGACCTTAGAATTGAAGATGACTCCCTGAGTCTCTTTCCCATCATAATGAGTTATACCTTACTTGTACAGACAGGGTGGAAAAGAGATTTCTTGAAAGATTTGTGTATTATACAAGTATAGAAGGGTCTAAAGAGATGTTTATAATTTTGGGAGATAGGTTGGGCCTAAGATAAAATTCCATGTCCATTTATTGCATTATCTAAGCTCATAAGTGCTTATGATAACATATTCATCTCAACTAATCCAAACTGACATAGTGAACAAGAAATGAACACCAAGTGAGAAGGTAAAAACTACAAGTGGAAGGCCTTTCAATGTCTTCCTGATGTATCTAAGTGAATGAGGGATATTGACAAGTGTCATAAACTCCTATTTATGGAATCAATTGGAAAACTAAAGATAACTTTGGTGCCAAGTGTGAGAGGTGAGTGAAAGAAAGGTGACTGTGACTACATGCAGTGATAACTCATGTTCAAAATAATGTCAGTGATGAGGGACACAACCAATGATAGTTAGGTAATTTTTTTAACCCCTCTTCATAGTAAAATAATTTCATCTTTCCCTAGTTTGTTGTGGATCACTCATATAAGGTTAAACGATGAAGGCAATTTTCTAGGCAAGCAAATTAAGAGTCATGCACCACATTTCATAAGTTTCATGATTAGAGGGACATTTGTCCAAGTAGACCTTGCATGGTCTATTCCATATTCATTTCTCCTACAAATGTAACTCCCTTTCTTAGCTTGATAAGTGATTTAGTGACTCTTGGACTTCTTTCTCTTCTCTGCTCTCTCAAATTTTATAAGTAGTAGTTATTTTAGCTCTTGTAGAAAAATTCCAATCCATGTATGGAAAAACCCTAATGCATTGATATTGTACTTTTCCTCTTAAAAATAAATACAGTCTATTTTTAGTTCATATATCATATTTTCAAAGTGTGTGAAGAGATGTATAGTGAATAGTTAAGAGATATTTATTTATCCTTGCTTTCTCTCAGTCCTTCCATGTTTGATGCAAGTTTTTTCACTCTAGCAGGTAATATGAAGTCTTTTTAAGTGTATGGATCTAATTTTATGTGTATATTCATCCTTAGTGTTTGTAAATGACCTATGGTTCACTTGCCTTGTATATACCTCATGCATATCACCTCCATATTGAAATACCAATGTTAGAGTATTCTAAGACTTTGAAGTTAGTATTGTAGGCCTTGTTTCTTAGTGAAATATGTATGATGGTATTCTATCTTCTTGTTGTGCATTTTAATTTATATTATTTATGTATCTCTATTTATAGCTCTTTTTATTGTGATTTTGTGAAAGTATTTTGCATTAAATTCTGATTTATTCTTAACACATGCTAGTCATATACTTGAGCTTATTCATATATATAATTAGTAGTTACATAGAAAAAGAAATACACTATTATAGGTCTTGAATCAAAAATTACCACCACTATGAACATAAATAAAAATTCCATGAAGTTTAATGGATTGTCAATTAATAATGCATGTTCCATACATCTTATAAGATAAGCAATAAAATTAATTAATCTAGTCCATAGTTCATACTCCAATGTCACTTAAACATAAACACACAACACCCTGAACATATAGCAATATCCACAAGTCTATATTATATTATTTCAATATTTTAACCATCATTGGTCACCTTACATGATTCTATATAGGGGTATTTATACTTGTTTTTCCTTAACCAAGTAGTTATATAATAAATGATAACATGAGTGATTGGCCAATGAACTCTTAGTAGACTGAGATTCATGGTAGTATATCAAATATTTTTTTCTAAGGACCTGGGCCTTTACGTCCACTATATTCTTGTTTTATGCTAGATCCTTGCCTCCATGTGTCCTCTTCTTTGTGATCAGGTGTGAAAATCATTATGGTTAATGTCTAGATGGACCTTGAGACTCCCTCCTCAGTTGTCTCCAGCTTCCCATGCACTATATAAGTCTTTCACTATTATTTTGAGTCCTTTGCTCTCAGGTTCTTTGTAGTTATGTTCCATCTATGACTGGATATTCTTGATATGATACTTCCATGCCCTCATCCATTCTCACCTTGTTGGTTCCACACCATGGTCTTCCTACATTAGGATAGTGCCATGTCATGGTATTCCCATGCCATCCTCCTCTCACACCATGTTGGTTATGTGCCAAAATACCAAAATACTTAATCAAAATTTAAGGTCCAACATCACCCCACACTACACACTTAGTATATTTTGGACTAAGTCTCAGTTTTATCCTCAGCCAAAAACTTAGGCCCAATTTATTCAGTCTATTTTTTAACACTATCCCAATGTGAAAATGTGTCAAGCAATTTTGATGTTATTTATTTAATGGCCACCTTTGATTTATTCATCTCCTTAGGTTAGTTAGAACACTCATTGGCTTTATTGATCAATTGGTCAAGGGATGTGTTGGTATCTTTTTTAACTTCTTCTAATGTTGAGACCTCAATAACAACCTATCCTCAGAGAGAAAAAATTGGAATTGAGTTAATACCGATGTGTGTTTATTTTCTCTTCCATAGATTTGACATCTTTAAATGCATTCACATGCTTGATATGATCATTTATTAAGAGGGAAGCATCTAATAACTAATTTTTTTAATACTCCTTTATGTTGATTTGAACCTCCAAAATTTTATTAGGTTGTGCTAATTTTTCAAAAATCCTATCCAAGATGGGGATTACTTCCCTAATTCTTTTGACAGTGCATTTACAAACCTCCACTGCCTCAGTAAAATTCTCTGCCATCCATAATTCCTCATTCCTTAGTGTTTTGAGGTATGTTCCTATTTTTGTGTTTGATTCATTAATGTTTACATTTATGTCAAAGGTAAATTGAGTGATATTGATGTCCTGGAAATGATCTTGTGTAGATACAGGGTGTTTTGTGAAACCTAGTCTTGTCTTGGTAAAGGAATGCATATTGAAGCTTGGTGGAGTAAGTGGGTTGAGGCTTGAGATTATTTTTTAATATCATGAGGTTTTTTGTAATGATAATGAATCTTAGAGTACATCTATAGTGGTAGGAAGGTTTCAAAGTGGTATGGTGCCCAGTAGGTCTATGTGAATGGACTTGTTCTTGAGCATGGATATGGCATGATGAGGCATCATGATCAGGTTTGTAGTTTTTTAATATTTTTTAATCATTGGATGAGGATTTATCTAATGGGTATGATATGTTAATATTAGTGAAAGAGGTTTAAATGTATATTCAAAGTCTAAAGTATGACTAGCAATTCAAGACCTAATGTATAAAGAGACCTAGTGTGACCTATTGAGGGTTCAAAGTTAGTTGCCAGTGTGATAAAACTCATTTGAGTTTTTAAATATGTGTAATATTTTATTTCAATATTTATCATGAATTTTTAGGTTCTGATTTAAATTATAAAGCATGAAAATGAGTTTGAAGGTCTCATGTGTGTGCAAAATGAAGAAATGAAGACTTGAGAAGGAAATTTTGATGCTTGTTGGCATGTGTAAATATTGAATGGGAAGATGATATATTGGGGAGAGATGTAAAATGTTCCTAAAAAGGTTTTCCAATAATTAGGAGTTGGTTTTAGGGGTAGATATGTATGAAAAAATGTTAAGAATGAAAATTGGTCTAAAACCCTCTCAAAAGCCTCATAATGACTTGATGTTTAAGACCTTGTTTAAATGTTATTAGAATTGTCTTGTATGCCTAGGTAAGTTTTTCTAGGATATAATAAATGCCCTCAGGAATCTCTAGGTGGTAGTGGTTTGTCAGGACAGTGAGTGGAACCTATAGGAAAATGCTTGATTTTGAGGAAGTTGATATAGAAGACAAAAGTTGTATTAAACCAAGTATGCAAAAGGATGAATCAAGAAATAAGATAGAGAATAATGATTCATTTTCATTAAGGTATTTTTTAAATTTATATCCTATATTATAATCTATTTTTTCACTCAATTTAGATAGTCACTAACAAGACTAATGGTGAAACTAGTGAGAAAAACTAGTCAGAATGAAAAAGTGTCTAGGGAAGCTTTAACAGACCCAATTTTTGTGAAATGAATAATAGAGTGTTTGAATATTACATTTATAAATTTAAAATTAATTTTTAATGGTTAATATAATATATAAGTGGTGAAAATAATTTTCACAAGTTGTCATGTCAAGTTCAGTTTTGATAGTGAAATCCAAGATTGTGAGATTGGTCTGCAAGACCAAATATTGCCCTATGAGCCTATGATATTGCTATTTCACATATATATAAATATACTATAGGATAAATTTAATTAATTATAATATATTTATTGTGTATAAATATGTGTTGGGGTGCATGTTCACCATGGCTAGTTCCCAAGGCAGAATGGCAATTCAGGGTATGCAAGATGGAGTGATGAATTCAAGATGTGATATCATGAGTTGATGTATCCAATGCACATGTTGATTCTATTTTATATTTATATGATATATAAATTATTTATATAAGGTTGATAATCACATTTATAGGTTGTAATATGGAATTCAAAATGGCTTATCTAGTTGTGTAAGGACTATGGGAGTGAAGCTCAACAAATTGGTCTATAAGGATAATAGTTGACACTAGAACTTGTGATCTATCTATTAGAGGATGGTATATAGGTCACATAGGAAATATTAATGTAAATTTAATCTCTTTTAATTATCCTTATAGGATTTTAAAAAAACATTCTACATGATTGTGTTTTGGATTATTCAGGCAATTCTGAGTAGTCTTCTAGACAAGATGAATTTGGGCTGATTTGGATAGACTTGAAAGATCTATTGCATATGAAGATGATATATATGTATCAAAGGTTCATGTTAATGTATTTATATTAATTATAAGTAACTTTTAAATTATTTATGTTCAAATTTTCTTGACTATATGTTAACATTGTTTGGTAGTTCTGAGTAAGCCTTTTATAGGATTATTCTTGAGGCCTTTGGGCCTGTGTGGTGAATACTAAATCACTTGGTGATGTTTTTTAGGTCATGAATGTTTTTTTAATATGATTTAAGGACATGTTTTTGTGTTAAATTTTATTTTATGCTTCAGATATTCAAGACAAGCATTTTTTTGTGTGTGAAGGCCTAATTGTGAGTAGGGCTAATAGTGTGGTTCAAGTGGTGAATGGACCTAATATGTGGTGTGAAGACTATATTATGTTAGATAAACCATATTTATGTTATTTTTGAATTTTTTCATCCATGTGGTATGCCTCAATATGTTCCAAGGGGTCAGAGTGGTAATGTGTGGTTGAGATAGACCTAATGCATTAGGTCAGATAGACCTAATGCATTAGGTCTCTAAGTAGGCTTAGAAGAAGATTAAGGTCTAAATGAGTTTGGAAAACCTAGTGGTGATATTATTCTTGTGTGAAAAATATGAATTTATATACTTCAAGGGTGATATAAGTATGGATATATTTTTGGCCAATTAAGGAGGGTGAAATCAAGAGTCTTTTATTTATACAAGGCATAATAGTCCTATTTAGACTAATAAAAAAGGGAGTGTGAGTGCAAGCAAAAAAAGAGATCTTTGAGGAGCATAATTAGGTCATATAGAAAATAAAATGGGATTAGAGGATTATTCAAGGATATCCAATAGGAGGTCTGAGTGTGAATGATAAGGTCAGTTGACCTAATGAGCCTAGTAAGAGGTTGTTTGAGTGAAGTAGAAGAAGGGAAGATTTGCTTGTTTGAAGAAGTAGTTTGAGAGTGTTGAAGGAAGGATCTTATGTTTATTGAGAGACCATAAATATTAAATTAGATAATTGTTTCTAATGTATGATATTGGATAGAGAATATAAAGATCTGAAGAAGAGGTCACCATTTGTTGATTGAGCAATAATGTATCTTCAGATGATCAAGTTTATCTTGGTTGAGTTGGTGATTAGTCAAGAGGGAGTGGGAGATACCTTTAAATTTGGTGCTTTCAGAAGTGTCCTTAAAGTGTCTGATTTGGTGTTGAATCACTTAGGGGGTTGGTGCCTTATTGAAATTTGGAACTTGCTAAATGACTAGTTGAGTTGGGGCTTGACTACTGAAGGGTTGGTGCTCCTTGTGGGGTTGATGACTCACTAAATATCGATCAATTGCTTATAGGATAGTATTCTAAGTGGTGTTTTAGTGGGTTTTATTCCCATTGAGTGTTTCCTACATATCTCTTGTGTACATGTGTTGATATCTTGCTTCATGTTTTATGTGATTGTGTATCTATGCTTTGCTTGATCACTATATTGGTTTGAAAGGTTATTCATGTTAATTGGAAAGAAAAGATTATTTTGGGACAGTGATTCACCCCCCCCCCCTCTTATTATTTTTTCTTCTTAAAATTATTATTTTATAAGGTCCTTTTAATAATGTTTTATAGTTTGAAAGTGATCTTAGAAGCACAAGATGGCTAAGCTTGTGAAGGTGAGTTACAAGATTAGTTTCTTTATCAGCTTGTGGAAGAAGAAATATTGGTGGATGATTGTTGAGTCATGGTAAATATTTTATGAAAAGAAGGTGTTTTCATTAGTCTTAGTATAGTAAGAGAGAATTTTTAAAAACTAAAAATTCTAGTTGTTTACATGATCTAGGTCATGATCAAGGTTTGCATAGAGGGTTGCATGATGATACAATGGGAAGATAGGTTGAAGTAGTTGATTTGTTTGAAATTATTCTTGATGTAATTAGAGGCATGCCAAGGTGATATATAATGTCTATCTCAATATGGATGATGGTTTAAAGAGATTAATCAGATTTGTCAAATTCAAGTAAACCAAGGTGTGTATGGTGACCATAGAGGGAGGATGTGTGAGTTTCTTCAAAGATCCATGTTTCTTATTTTTTTATGGTTAGGTGAAAAGAGTGTTTGAAGGTCATTGAGGTGATAAAATATGTTATGAAGATTCCCTATATGCATTGGTGAGGTTCTAGTGTTTCTCATGATATTTTAGAGAGAGAAAAAGTGTCATTCTAGCTTAAGAATTACTAGACAGTTATTAAACATCTTATAGGTGTGAAGAGACTAGTTTATTTGTACTTTTATTAAATGTACCTAGTACTTCAACTCTAGTCAAAGGGTTTCATGAAGATGTTTTCCATAGTGCTAAGATCTTTCCCTACAAATTTGGTATCTTGATATATTCTCTAGCTCAAATTATGATCTTTCAAAGTTGGTCCTATGTGCAGTGACATGCCAAAGTTTTTCAAATTTCTAATTCAGTAAATAGTCATTGGACATTACAAAATGCAACCATAGGGGTTTGAATTCAAATGATTGTGTATGAGTTTTTGGGACCTGAGAGCATTCTTTTGCCTATATAATCCATGAAAGTGCTCAAAACATGTTAGTATAAAAAGCAAAGTTGAGGTACACTTCCTGCAGATTATCCTTAAAGTGATTTGAAGATTTGGATGTCCATACAACTTAATTTATTGTGGGTCAAAGTTATATTTTGTTGACTATTTTTTTGTTTAGAGAAACTAGGATGACTAAATTTGATTTAGATTATATCTATTGGTATTGATTTGGTTTTCTAAGTATTGGATGATGTTATTACCTCATTTAAGTCTTGTTTTTCACACTAAGGAAGTTTTGAAACTATGAATTTATGTGATAAAACCTCAATGAAGGAGGAATGTGCTTAAGGTCTATGTTTTTGACAGACATAGAGTGACATGATGAGTGGTGTGGATATATTTTTCACTTTGGATGGATGATCAAAGTTATTGGATGTGTCCTTAAGGTCTTCAATCTCTTGTTAATCATTTTAGATGTTTAGATTGATCTTAGTTGTGAAGGAATAGCTCAAAGACATGTTGAATACAGGTATGAGAGTTTCAAGGTTCTTATGTCTATATATCTTATTTTGAATATTCATGATGTAAATGGATTTAATTTGACCTATATAGATTAGTGGACTATTAATTGGATTTGTTTTAATATTTCCTATAGTAGTTATCATGATTTACAATGCTTGTTTGAGTGCAAGGTGTTGTCTATGTAGCAAAGACAGAACAAGTGATGTGAGAGTTGAAGATTGGTCTATAAGATGATTGCCTTTTGAAGGTATAAAGTGTTAACCATATGATCCATGATCTGAATTTGGTTCTAAAAATGAGATTATAAGTTAGTTATGCCTTGAAGGTGAGCAAAAAATTTCTAAAGTGATCTAAGTTATGATGAATTGAGAAGCTTGAAGAAAAGTAGGTATGGACAAAGGGGGAGATTGCTTATTCTATGAGTGGTCAAGTCCAAGGATTAGTGGAATATGTGTGGATGACCTTGTTAGAGTGTATATGACCCTTTATAATTAATATCAAATGTGGAGAAAGACTTGATTGGGATAACATCCATTTTGGAAAGATGAGATTGATCTACTTTGCTAGAGTGTTTGCCATCAATGACAAATGGGGAGATTGTTGAGGTATGTTATTATTTTTGTGTTTTATGAATTAATGTTGTCATTTATTTCATAGGTAAATTGAGTGTCATTGATGTCACATAAGTGATATTATGAAGATATATGATCTTTTGTGAAACCTAGTCTTGTCTTGGCAAAAAGAAGCATAGTGAAGCTTGGTGGAGTAAGTGATCTGAGGCTTGAGAGAAGATGTGTAGTAGTATTTTATCATGTAATTAGGTTTTTTGGCATGATAATGAGTATTATATTGCATATGTAGTGGTATAAAGGTCTCAAATTGGTATGGTGCCTAGTAGGTCTTTGTGAATGAACTCATTCTTGAGCATGGATGTGGCATGATGAGGCATCATGATCAGTTTTTGAGGTTTTTAATATTTTGTAAGAATGGTATGAGTATCTATGACATGGTTATGATGTTTTTAGATCATTGAAATAGGTTTCAAGGTATATTCAAGGTCTAAAGTGTAACTAGCAGTTTAAGACCTAATATGTAAATAGACCTAGTGTAACCTTTTGAGTAGTCAAAGTCAGTTTCCAATTTGTTTTGGCTCATTTGAGTTTTGATAGAGGTGTAATAGGTTATTTAAAGATTTATCATGAAGTTTTAGTTCTTGAGTTAAATTATAAAGTATTAAAATGAGTTTGAAAATCTTTTGTGTGCATAATGAAGAAATAAAGACCTAAGAAGGAACTTTTGATGCTTGTTGGCATGTGCGACTATTGCATGGGAAGATGAGCTCTTGTTGAGACTGGAAAAGGGTCCTAATAAGTTTTTACAATCATTAGGAGTTGGTTTTATGGGAAGAGCTATATGAACAAACATTAAGAATGGAAATTGGTCTAAAACCCTCACAATGTCCTGATGTTCAATAACTTGTTCAAGTGTGCGCAAAATGGGTTTTTATGACTATTTAAGTGTTTTGAGGTTGTATTTAAATCCATTAGTCATCTCTAGGTGGTATTTTTTATGAGGATAATGAGTGGAACCTATAGTAAAATGCTTGTTTCTAAAGAAGTTGATATAGAAGACAAAAGTTGCATTAGACCAAGTATGCAAATGGATGAATGGAGAAGTTAGATACTCATGGTTTGTGTCCATGAAGGTATTTATGAAAGTTATATCCTATATTATAATATTTTTTTCCGCTCAAGTTGGCTAGTCTCTAATAATACTAATGGTGAAACCAGTGAGAAAACCTAGTCAAAATGAAAAAGTGTTTAAGAAAGCCTTAATAGGCCCAATTTATGTGAAATGCATCATGAAGTGTTTGTATATGAATTGTCTAACTTCACCATGCATTTTTAGTGGTTATTAATCATTTATAATGGGTGAAAATTTTGTTCACAATTTGTCATGTCAAGTTCAATTTTGTCAATAAAACCCAGGACTATGAGATTGGTCTGGAAGACCAAATACTGCACTTTAAGCCTATGATATTTATATTAGAGGTAGATATAAAGATATTATAGGATAATTTTAATATATTTAATATGTTTGGTTTTAGGATGGATTTTCACCATGATTGGTTCCCAAGATAGAATGATAGTTTAAGGTATGCAAGATAAAGTGATGAATTTGAGATGTGATATCATGAGTTAATGTATCCAATGAACACGTTGATGTTTTTTGAGATGCATATGGTATATAAATGATTGATATAAGGTTTAGAGTCACTTTAAGATGTTGAAATATGTAATCCAAAATTTCTTATCTATCTATGTAAGGACTATGGGAGTGAATCTCAACAAATTGGTCTATAAGATCAATAGTTGACACTAGAAATTGTGATCTATCTATTGAAGGATGGTATAGATTTCACATAGACAATATTAATTTAAATTATATGTATTTTAAGTATCTTTATATTAGTTTAAAACAACATTCTACATGACTATGTTTTGGAGCATTTAGGCAATTCTGAGTAGTCATATAGAAGAGATGAGTTTGGGGTGATTTGGATAGAGTTAAAGGATATATTACGTATGAATATGTTATATAGGTATTAATGATTAATTTTAATTTATTTATATTCATGAAAATTCCATGTTCAAGTTTCGAGAGTCAAATGTTCTTGACTGTATGTTGGTAGTGTTTAGCAGTTCTTAGTAAGCCTTTTGTAAGAGTATTCTTGAGGCCTTTTGGCCTATGTGGTGAGGACTAAATAACTTGGTGATGTTATTAAGTTAATTATGATTTTTTTAATATGATTTAAGGACATTTTTGTGTGGATTTTTTTTTTGTATAATTCAAATATTCAAGGTATACTTTTTTCTATGTGTGAAGACCTAATTGTGATTAGGGCTAATGACATGGTTCAAGTGGTGAATGGACCTAATAGGTGGTGTGAAGCATATATAATGTCGGATAAGGACTATTATTATGTTTTTTTAAGTGTTTCATCTATGTTTTATGCCTCAATATTTTCTAAGGGGTCAAAGTGGTAACATGTGGCTGAGATAGACCTAATGCACTAGGTCTCTAAATAGTCCTAGAAGAAGATTAAGGTCTAAATGAATTTGGATGACCTAATGGTGATAATATTATTGTGTGAAATGTATTTTTTTATATCTTTCAATGGATATATATTTATGTATATTATTTTTTTATAACAAAGAGGGTGCAAGAAAGAGTCTTGTATTTATATAGGGCATAATATGCCTATTTGGACTAGTAAAAATGGGAATGTGAGTGCAAGCGAAGAAAAGAGATATTTGATAAGTATAAGTAGGTCATGTAGACCATAAAATGGGATAAAAGGATAATTATTGGATAGATAATAGGATATCATAGTTTGAATGACAATGTCAGGTGACCTAATGATCCTAGTAAGAGGTTATTTGAAGGAAGTAGAAGAAGGGAAGATTTTTTTGTTTGAATAAGTAGTTTGAGAGTGTTGAAGGAGGTATCTTGTGTTGATTGAGATAAAATTATATTTTCATTAGAGATGTGTTCTTGATGTATATATATATATATATATATATATATATATATATATATATATATATATATATATATATATATATATATATATATATATATATATAAGAGTTCACTATCTATTGATGTAGTAACAAGGTGTCTTGAGGTGATCAAGTTTATCTTGGTTGAGTTGGTGCTTAGTCAAGATGGAGTGGGAGATACCTTGAAGGTTGGTGGTTTTATATGATTTTGTTAAAGTTTTTGAGTTGGTTTTGAGTCACTTATGTGGTTGTTGACTCCTTTCAAGTTGGACCTTGCTAAAGGACTAGTTGAGTTAGTGTTTGACAGTGATGGGTTGGTGTTCCTTGTGGGGTTGGTGTCTCACTAAATATTGATCCATTGTTTATAGGATAGTATTATAAGTGGTGTTTTAGTGGGTTTTATTCCCCTTGAGGTCTTTCCACATATATCTTGTGTTCATGTGTTGATATCTTTCTTCATGTTTTATGTGATTGCTTCTTTATGCTTTGCTTGATCACTATATTGGTTTGAAAGGTTATTCATGTTAAGTGGAAATAAAATTTTGTCTTAGGACATGAATTCAACCCCCACCCCCTCAACAGTTATGATTTCAACATGGTGCAGGTTTTTATTTGCAGAATTTTAATAAGATATTAACCAAGGTTTCTTATTTATCTACAACTTCTCTATCTAGAGGCACTCCATCTACCAATGTTAGTTGTTGGCCTAAAATTGATTTACATAGATTTAATATTTTTACCTTAGCCTTTTTGGCTTCCTTCATTTGTTTTTTTAATATGGATACTTCTTATTTGAGTGCCTTATGAGAAAAAACCTCTTTCTCATTCATTTCCACCACCTCACCATGTTTTTTTTTTGCATCGTGCACGTCAGAATATGAAAGTATATTTTGGTGCATGACTTTAAAATTAATTTTCAAGAATGTGTCACTAGATTTCAGAGGGGATATATTTTAAGGATCAACCCATAGTGGATTTGTCACCTTGTATCAATAGTTGCATCTTGAGGAAATAATTATCACCAAAGATAGAGAATCCTATCTAAAACACCTATTTGTTACTAAGAATAGAATTTGGTTTATGCATCAATCAATGGTGGTTATCCTTTAGAAATAGTAGGCTCCTTGCCTTTATTTAGGTTTCACTCTATAATTTTGAACTCTATGTTGGTATCCAAAGAAGTGCTACTAATGGTCATTTTGATCATTGTGACCATCTGATGATTATCATAACCATCCTCATATTCACCAAATGGACACCCAATGTCCAATTGTGTGTCATCAAAGGTGGTCTCCTTCTCTCACATTGGGGAGGGTGTCTTTTTAGAGTTAAATTCCTTCACTTCTTTCTTGTGGATTTTAGGTTATTCTTGCATTAGTTTTAGAGGGGGTAATGGTGCTAACCATTTAGGTCCCTTCTCCAGTGTACTTTGTGAAACATCCCTTGATGTCAAAACCCTTGGTGGTGATGCTTTTGGTGAAATTTTTTTTGGAGGCAAAGCCAAGGGTGGAGAAACCCATGAAGCTCTAGGTAGAGAAGGTCTAGGTGGAGAAGGTGTAGGTGGTGAGCATCTATAAGGTAGTGCTTAGGTATTCCTCTACCACTTTGGAGGATCCTACTATGACATCATGTTGGCACATGCCCAAACCACTTCTCACAAGTTGATGTATTGGTGGAAGTTTTTCTCTTGTATGCTCTATACCTTTTGAAGTCTTGTTCTTGGGACATAACATGTAGAATAGATTATGTACTTGTTCTCCCACCATGGTTTACTTGACCATGATATATGTTTGATCAATTTATTTCTTCTCTCTATAGGCCTTACATCTAGTATTGATGTACATCTTCTAGAGTGTGTGAATCTCCAACTCAATTCGATCTACTTCCAAGGTGAGAGGCTATGCATCAAAAATGTAGTTTTTTAAATTGATGAAGCACCAAGATGAAAAGGAATAGGTTAGATTCAACCACACTAGAATTTTTGTAGAAGGGACCATCTTGATGTGCAACAAAGAGAAATATTACATTATAGTAAACTAAGCTTACTCACCAACCTATATGGGAAAGTCTTTAGGAATGCATCATTCAATCCCAAAGGCCTCCTTCATACCATTGTACCATGATTTCATCTTATTTTTGTAAGTGGGGGTGATGTTATCAGGGTATGTGAACACCTTATAGCACTCATTAAGGGACTTATGTTCAAGTGGATATGCCCACTTCATCTCTCCTGAGGTGTAGTTTAGTACATCAATATCATCAAATACCATTAAAAATAAAAATACCCCCATGAAAACCTATGGTCTAGTATCTGATGGATCTTCTCAACATCCTCTATGATTTTTTGGGTAAAATACATGGTCTAATTATAATTCAAGCCCTTAGTTACTTGGTGAGTAATGTAGAGGTGATCCATATCCACCTTTTTCTAATGATCGGTGCCATTGATCTTGGTCATGATGATACACGTGGCCACCCAAAGGGTAGGATATTGTAGGTTTTTGATGTGTATGACATGACCCTACTTTTGGTACATGAGCATCATTGTTGTTTTCCTTATTTCCTCTAATTTTTCTAAGTCAAACGCCACATCTATTCCATAGCACTGTAATCCTGACACTTTACTTATCTTCTCAAGTGTAATTTTCATGATGCACCCAACAAAGTAGAGGTATTCCTCATGGACACATGAGGGTAGAAACATAATTGCTTATATAGGTTTTCCAAAGTATGGAAGGTTGAAAAATTGAAATAAACCTATAGCGTCTAAAGTATTGAAAATTTTGAGGTCATACACCAATTTATTTATGGTGTTCTAACACTCAAATTGGTAGTCATTTTCTAACTCAACCTCAGTCCCTTGTTGATTTTGGTTGTAGTCAATTATGGTGCAAAAGGGTACTTTAAAAACCTAATTTTATATGCATAACACCATCTCTAGGTACTACATCTCTTTTATCATCAACGGTAGGGGTGGAGATGCTTGTGTCTTCTTTACTTGGCACACCATCCTAATTTCTTAACCTTCAATGCATTGTGCTTGTTCTCTAGGTGACTTTTCCCTAATTAGTACTACTTATCCCCTGAGTAATTCTTCTTATGGTATAGTCGACAATGGATCAGTTCTTAAATCCTTTTTCTTAGGCTGCATCAACCTCCAAGGAGCTCGAAGGTTGAGGTACATTTGTCTAAAATTCTAAAAAAATATGTGATTGTGGTGTGTATGACTTTGTATTTTCTTGCTTCAACTGCCTCTAGTTATGGATAACTACCTCTATAACCTAAAACTACCAGTTCTTTCTATCATAGGTAGTGTTTCAGAGTTAGATTTGCGCTTGATTACTTAGCTTAATGTTCCTCTCAATAGTTGTTTACATAATTTTGATGCTGTAACTTGCACCTGATCTGGAATCAATTTGTCTTAGTTTATTCTTTGGCTCTGTAGACTCAAATAAAAGCAAAGGTAAAAATCAAAATGAGATCTCTCATCCTTTTATAGGTTCAAGGGGGTAACTTGCATTTATTACCCCCTTTCTTTTAGACTATCACTTCTCATTATTAATGCACTTTTAACAGCCATTATTTTTTTAGCATCACTTCTCACCATAAATGTATTTAATGGTATTATCTTTTCATAATGTTGGCACATTTATTGCAAGTAATATTTATTTCAAAGTAATGACATGTCATGTCCTACTCTTGTCATTGAAGTGGAAGATGTTGTGTCCCTTGATTTTATTTGGAGTGGAAGACAACTATTCTATTTTTTCAAAATTTCAAAATATTTGGTGATAATTTCTTATCCTAGGTTTGTTTATCTTGTGCACCTTAATTTGCACGTGCATCCCTAGCATGAATACATACACCTTCTACCCCACACTAAAAATTGTATCATGGTCCTCCATGAAATTACTAATAAAAAAGTAACACCTTATAAAATAAATATTGTATTCAACTAGGGAAGTGCTTTTATTAAAAATAGGAAATCTTAAACTAATGACATAAGCCTTCTTGTTACAAAAATTGTAATATTTAAGTAGAGAAATATGGTTGTAGTTGGCTACCATTGTAATGTCTAGAAAGGAATTGGCTATCCAATATTTGTAATCAACAAGTGATGGTAGGCCAAATGCAATGAATGATAAAAGGATCATCCTAATGAATTCAAAGTTTTCTAGAATGCCATACAAACTTGGATTTATAGAGAAAGACTTTTATCCCAAGGGTAAATATTTTATGTTTGATGTGTGGATCATGACATACCTTTTGTTTACATTTCTCTACATCTTGGCTCTAATGACCTCAAAATGGGATTCATTCAACTATAAAAAGCATCTAAGCATGATTTTAATGATGAATCCTCATCTAATTGTCCAATGCACATAATATAAAGAGATAGTACCGAAAATTCAATTAGTATAACCATTTCTTTACCATATACTAGATTGAATGGTGTGTTATTATTCAAATGCTTATAAGTTGTGTGTGAAGCCCAAAGTATGTTAGATACTCAATCATCCCAATTAGGTCATCCAATATTAAAAAAATATAAGTTTTGTGCCTAAAATTTTAGTAAATGCCTCGATAGTTCCATTGGCTTGGGGATGATACGATGTTGTTTTTTATGAGCAATCATGAACTCCACAAGTAGAATGTAAATAGTTTCATTGAGGAAATGTGTACTGTGATCACTATTAAAACTTAGTGAGCATCCAAAATAGGTTATGATATGTTACTAAATGAAACATGTAGTAGTAACAATATTATAATCCCTTTTTTGTGTGGCTTTAGCCTAGTGCATGAGATAATTAGTTGTTGTAATGATATAATGGGAACTTGTACATCATCCTACTAGATTGATGGGGCCAATAAAATCAATGGACCACTTTTTAAATGGTTATTGAGATAAAATTGGATGTAATGGCATGACATCCTAGTTATTTAGTTTTCCCACATGCTAACAAATATTACACTTCTTAACATACATCTTAGCATAGTGAAAAAGGGTAACCATCCATAATCCAACCAATAATAGCTTATGTGTGACATCCTCTCCATCATAGTATCCACCCACAATACCCTTATGAACTTCTTAGAATACTTCAAAGTGGTCATGTTTCATGACACAACATCAGAGAATCTTGTCTTGTCCAAGCTTGTAAAGGTCCCCTCTAATGAGCTAAAAAGGTGCAACACAAACTAAAAATTATTTTTTAGCCTATAGAGTTAGATAATTAGGCACTAAGATATTAGTTAAGAAATCTATAATAACTTCCAACTCCTCAAGTACATGAAAAACACAAAATAATTGAACATCATGTAGTTCATCTTCAATAGTATGTAGTGGTTCTCTAGAATCAATATGAGATATATGATTAAGGTCACAATTAGTTTTTCCTAGTCTGGCCATGATAGAGAATTAATTTTTTTGTAACAACACTATCCAATGGTAGATGCATCCATGCAACATAGGTTTGTTTACCATGTATTTTAAACATTCATGATCTATATAGAATACAAAATGAGTTACCAACAAGTATTGTTAGAATTTATATAGAGCATAAACCATTGACAATGATTCACACTCTATGGTGGTTTAATTATGCTAATTTGGAGTAAGTTTTCTACTATAAAAATAGATAAGGTGATAAAGGTTATCTTTACCTAGTTGTGCAAGGATTGCACCAACTACCATGCCAGAGGCATCAACATGGACATGGAATAGTTTTGTCTAATCAAGAAACTATAGAATTAGATCGATGATCAACTTGTCTTTTAAGGACTCAAAGGATTTTTGTTAAGATCAGGTCTATATAAAGTGTTTTTTATGTTATAAAAGTTCCTCCAAAGGTATGGTAATATTTGCATATCCGTGAATGAATTTCTTATAATACCTGATATGTTGTAAAAATGCATGAACTTCACAATGAGACTTTGGCATCGGGAGGTGAAGAATTATAGATAATTTTTTCAAGTCTACCAAAAGTCCATTCTTACAAATAGTATTTCACAGAAGAACACCAAAGGGTGTAACCAAAAGACACTTCTTTAGATTCAGTCATATTTTTAGGACTCAAAAATGCTCAAGCATGAGTCATAGATTATAACAATGGTCCTTGACCAAGCCATAGACTATCCATTCATCCAAGTAGACTTGAATAAATTTATGGTTGAAATATTTAAAGGCCTCAATGGTTATGTGTGAAAATATAGGAGTTGTATTACTCATCCCCAAAGGTATAACATTATATGCGAAGGATACCCATTCAATGGTAAATGTATTCTTAGGTCAATCTTTTTTGATGATTTGGACCTAATGGTACCCAAAGAATCCATCTATGAAAGTTTAAATTTCAAACCCAGTGATGACTTAAAGGATTTCCTCTATGAAAGATATTGAAAAGGGATTAGTAACACAAGATGTGTTAAGTATATGATAATCTATGCAAATTATAATGCATCCATATTTATTTATACTTATGACCAAGGGGATGACCCACTCAGATTCATCAATTGGGGTGATCACTCTTGCATATATCATACTATCAATTTCTTCCTTTATGCATGCCTATAGATTTGGATTCATCTTATGTGGCCTTTTCCTAACTAGTTGAGCACCTTTAACCAGTTTGATATACATTTTGCCTAGAGATGGATGAACATCTTTCATCTCACTATAGCTTCTTGGGAAGACATCCTAGTACTCTTTTAATAACTCAAATATCCTTGAAACTTTTGTGTCAATCCTTTAATTACCTATAGTATTTATTTTTGGTTCTTCCTATATGTCGATGTTATGTTGGCTAATTTGAATTGGTTCTGAGTAAGGGTGGTTTACATCAAGACTAGTATCATGAATAGTTCATGAATATTATTCTATAAGGACATCCAAATTATTTTCCAATGGGTTAGGTGGATCGGAACCTTCACTTCAATATACCTAAAATACTAGTTTTTGATTCCTCGTGCATATCTGGTTATGGCATTCCTAGTCAAAGACATTGTCTAGCCCAAGAATAGGTTATGTAGATGGATCATTAAATAGAACTAATTCTTCTTCTAGGACATCATGGATATATTTCAAGTGATCTTCAATGGGACTAGGGTTACCAATAACTACTTTATGCATGGCCTAGAGAGTGAGGTACAAATCCATTCTTGAAGATGAGTAAGATAATGCTAAGTTTATGCTTTCTTGTAAAAAATGCCAAAAATGAGTACCCATATGTTATTATTCATGAACATACCATGCCCTATCCCAAACTCATAAAGTTACATAAAAATCATGTACCCAAAGGTATTTTAGCAAGAAAGACTCTTCGGTCCTCTACATGGATTCACAGGCTTCTATGTGTGGTTCAACTGTTTATACTCTACTATAGTTGATCATATCCCCTATTTAGTTATCATGATGAAACTAGTGATACAAAGTATAGCATACTTGATCCAAATAAATAAGTTGTTCATTATGGATTCACCACCACCTTGCATTTGTACCATCAAAAATGTGAACCAATGATCGTATATGATCATTGTTAGAGTTATAAAAGTCTTCAAGGTGTTAGATAAATTCATGGATTTTTATTTATCCATGAAATTGAAGAGCTCATATACTCTTTATAAAGGTACATCCCTAATTGTTCCTCTCATAACTTATTTGGTAACAAGGTGAAAAAATTTATGTTGCTTATGATACTAGTGTAGAACATTCTCACAACTTACTAATGGTATTACATACTCTTCTAGTAAGGTCATAGTCACTATGGGCCCAAAAATTACAAGAATTACTTATAGTATCAGAAAGGGATTGGGTGTCCATCCATTAGAGGATGTCATCAAGAATAGGATAATAATGTTCACCATCTCTAGCTATAACATTATAGATGTGGTTAATATCTTCTTCCACATTATCAGGTTCTACATATGGAGGTCTATGTGTTTGATCTAATGAAATAATAAGGCATTGATCAATATTATCAAAATTGATGTAGTAATTTTTGAAACTTAAGTTTACGCTATTTTCATAACACCAAGGTCACACCAATAGAGATAGAAAATCATCTACCTCTACTAACTTGAGAACTTCAAAGTCATATTTTAAAGGTACTCCAAGGGTATCAACCATTACATTCTTAAGGACACCAATTGGTAGAGAATGAGTTTTACCAGCCATAAATAGTATGTGCAATAATAGTTGTAATAATAGACTAGCTATTTTTTGCCATGCATCCTTAGTGAAGATGTTAACCTCAGTTCTAGTGTCAACCAAGATGACCTAAATCATCCAACGATCAATGGTAGCATTCACCAGTATTTTTTTATCCTCTTGAGGGACAGGAGGAATAGGAGTATCTTACCATTGAACATGATTCAATAAAAAATCCTTAGATTTCCAAGTTAATTGATTTTGAGCATCAGTTGGTGTTTATAACTAATGTTTAATCCAAGTACTTAGTTTTGGGATAATGTCTTTGTCTAATGTACACTTGTAAATATCTTGGAAATCATTTTGCACCACATCTTGAGATTCTATTGACTTCTACATATCAGCATGTTATGTTGATTCTTGGTGATTAAGAAATTTAATTTCTCCTTATTGTTCATATACCAACATCATAGTGTCCTAGAGTACATCCTTTTATTTCTAGGCATCAACATACTTCCTTGTCTAAGGCTCTTTGTGTTGTACCTTATTAATAGGAGTAGATGTAGACTGAGATTGTCCACTAATACATGTAGTGGTATTCACCTTTTGAGCTATTGGGGTGCTTTAGAATGATCACCAATGAGGTTTCTCAATGAAAATCATACATGCACCTTTTTCATTTCTTTCCTTAGTGATGGTTATGTATAGATCAAGACATTCTTCCAACTAATGCTCTTTTCTACAAAAATCACATGTTGGATAAACTAGACTATCCCATTGATATTGGTTTGAGAGTCCACACTTATAAAATGTTCTTGGTGGGAAAATATGACCTCTTCATCCTCTCCCATGATAGCCACCATTATCTTGATTTTTAGACATAGATAGGTTTGACATGTACCACATGCGTGCGCTTCATGGATATCACTAATTAATCAACAATAATTTATATCATGGGTGTAGGCATCACATATATTTTAGTATTTATACACATTATAATGTGTAGCCCACTTTAGAAGAGGATAATAGCATGCATCATTTTCTTCATGGTAAATTTCACATGACTGCTTCAATATAATGTGGATGTTTTTGTGTGGGTAGTTGTTTTGGTTATGATCTTCATAATTACAATCAATAAACCAAAGACCATTATGAGTAACATACATATTATTTTTAGTTAATTTTTATATTTATAATACCATTGAAGCTATCTGGTATTCCATGAAAGGGTTGATTCAATTATCAATACTACCAATAGATTCAACATGGAGGGTACATTTTAAGGCTTTGCATAGGCTAGTAAAGGTCTTCTAGGATAATGTTCATCTGAAGGGAAGAAGAAAATCTCCCATGAACCATTGTGCATGTTGAGTAACATTGATTTTAAATGAAATATTTGAGATAAGCGTTTTGAACTGTGCATCATACTCCCATACACTTTTAATGATTTCTTACTTTATATCTTTTAGCACAATAATACTTTATCACTCAAATTCATAAATGTCAAATTCTTGAAGGAATGTTATTTTGAGTTGATCATAGTAAATTACTATTTTTTGAGGTTTGAACTTTAGAGACCACTTATGTGCTCTGTCCATAAGTGTGGTCATGAATTGTGTGGCATTTCACTTAGAATAAGTGATGCCTCACACCCTCCAAATGAGTTTGTACTTAGAGACATACTCTATAACATTTTATACACCATGATATTTAGGTAGGTAAAGCATCATTTCATAATATATTATTGGCAACTTAGGTGCTTTCACTGGTGGCTGTTAAGAACCCCTACATCTTACTCCTTGAGGGGGAAGTCCACCACTTCCTCCCATGCCACCTCCTAGTTCACCTCTAATGCCTCCAACAATAATGCCCATGTTGTGGGGCACATTATCTGGGTAATTGATAATTTTTGGGCATATACTCTATCCATTATAAATGCCATCTTCACTAGGCATCCCAAGTTGGGCCATGAAATTCCCTTGAAGATGAAAATAAAGTGTTAATTCTAGATGAGTTACAATCAACTCAGCTACAATTTTCCTTATAGGATCAATTTATGATTTTACACTATCTATATCCCAATTATGTATACATAGTTCATCTAATTCAAAAGCATGAGCATGTACTATGGTTGAGGAACTTGGTTGGTTCAAACTTGGTTCTTTAGTTTCTTCTATCTGGATATTTTCTCCTTCATATGATAAAAGTGGCATGGGGCATGGTTTGAAAGTGATGGATCTATTCTTGTGTGTTCTCACTTCCATGTAGATCCTAAAATCACTTATTGAGTTCTCCTAGTCCCTTTCCATGCCACTTCCTCTTATTATCCTCTGTTAAGCTTCATTATATTTTTACTTTTGTATTGCTCAGTGATTGGCTACCATTTTAAACCTAAAATTATTTACCAACACTTTTATATCTCCTTACAACTATGTATCTCATGTTATGATGGTTTTATCCTTCCATTGGTAGAGTTTTGAATCCATAATCAATGAACAATTTCTTAACTTTTTAATGTAAAATGCCTAATATACTAACCATGTGGCTCTCTAAGAAAATAGAACTTGGCTTCTTTAGGACAAGAGTAATTGGTTACATCATACTTTAGAATGTAGCTATTCAACACTCCTCTCCACTAGATATTAGCAGCTCATGTTCATAGTATTTATACTCATGCTAAATCCCTTTGAATTTATAACATCCAAGATTGTCTTCTCCAAAAATTTCATGATTGACCTTGAGCATAAGCAGATAACCAAACATGTAAATGAATAGGGACTTAAATAAAGAAAGTTTCATATAATGCATTGTAGAGATGTTGTTCCACTTACTAATGTGTGAAAACTCCTAGTTTAAGTTAAGGAACCATAAAATTATCCTTGACCCCAATAATCCATTTTTAAATACTTTCAAGGGTTACAAATTCAAGCATATTCTATTACTATGCAAAAAGTGTTATGGGTCCCATCAATGAAACCAAATTGTTGGGTTTTTAATCTCTTAATTATGTTTCCTTTAGGTGTTAAAGTGTAACCCAAAAAATCTTGTGCAGTGGCCCTTCATACAAGACTATGATCTTGCACACTCACTTGAAGCACACACAAAGAGACTGGTTGTCATGGGTTATATTGCTCAATAACATGACAGTCATATACTTAAGTGTATTCATATATCTAATTAGTAGTTACATAGAAAAAAATATGATACCATAGGTCTTAACTCAATAATTACCACCACTATGAACATAAATAAAAATTCCATGGAGTTTAATGAAATTTCAATTCATAATTCATGTTCCATACATATTTTAAGATAAGAAACAAAATTAGTTAATCTGGTCCACAACTCATAATCCAATGTCACTTAAACATAAACACACAACACCTTAAACTTATAATAATATATGCAATTATATATTATATTGTTTTAATATTCTATCCATCATTGGTCACCTTACATGATTCTATACAAGGTCATTTATAATTTTTTTCCCTAACTAATTAGTTACATAATAAATGACAACATGAGTGATTGGCTAATGAACTCTTAGTAGACTGAGAGTCATGGCAGTTTATCAACTATTTTCTCCTAAAGACCCTAGCCTTTGCACCCTCTATATTCTTGTTTTATGCTATATCCTTGATTCCATGTGTCATCTTATTTACAGTCTAATGTGAAACTCATGATTTTTAATGTCTAAATGTCCCTTGAGGCTTGCTCCTCAACCCTTTCCCACTTCCCATGCATTTCCCAAGTCTTTCACTTTTGTTTTGAGTCCTTTGCTCTTAGGTTCTTCATAATTATGTTCCATATTTGATTGGGTCTTCTCATGTTAATACTTATGTGCCCTCATCCTTTTTCACCTCATTAGTTCTACACCATGGTCTTTCTATACCATGCTCCTCTCCCATCATGCTAGTTCTTTGCCAAAATACTAAAATATTTAGTCAAATTTGGGGTCCAATAGGGACTCAATATGGATGGGATGTAAGGGAAGTTTGATAATGCATGGATGTACCATAAATAGGCTTATGATCATGACCTTGGTCGGTAAGGGAGAGAGATTTATCATGCTTTTGGCATACCTATTTTTGCTTATCTTTGGATGTAGCCTTATTAGATGAACCTTCTATTTTAAGGTCATCATTTTCAATTAGGTTTTGAGCCTAATTTTTGAAAGGGTGACATATAAAAATGGAATTTCTATAGATTCTATGGTAAATACAATATTTATCTACACATTACCATGAAGGATTAGGTTTGGTCCAATCTAGTAGTTTTGGTTGTGGGTAGAAACCCCTATCAACATCAAAAAATTTCTAAAGTAGGGTTTATACAGATATTAAGAGTGGGGTATATTGATTTTTGGTGCTAATAGACTTAGGTTTAGAAGTGTTTTATTATGGTGACTTGGGGGATGAACAAGTGTGGGAAATATCCTGATCATGCTTTTGGCATACCTTTTTTTGTTCATCTCTAGATTTAGCCTTACTAGATGAACTCTTTATTTCAAGGTCATTGTTGTCAATTAGGTTATGAATATAATATTTGAAAGGGTGACATATATAAATGGAATGTCTAGATACTCTTTGTATAATAAAAATTTATCCACTAGATAACATGAAGGCTTAGGCTTGGTCCAATCTAATAGTTTTGTTTATGGGTAGAGAATCATGTTGGCATCAAAAAGTTTTCAAAAGAGGGCTTCCATAGATATTGGGAGTGGGGTGTATTACTTGTCATTGATGCTAGACTTAGGGGTGGAGGAATTTGATTATGGTGACTTGGGAGATGAACACATGTGGGATTGAGTTGACAAGTTCAATTTCCATTTACTAGTAGGATAAGTAAGAGTAGGAGTGATGTAGACACTCAAAAACTACGTAATGTGTTTTGAGTCATAAAATCACCCCATGACCCCATTTTATTACCTTGGACCATTTCATAGCTTCCCAACTACCAAACATAAATAAAAATGACTAATTTTATCCATTTTGACTAGGTCTCCTTAGTGACTAATGGTTGACCCTCGACCACTGACAGTTGAACTTGACCATTAACAATTACTTAAACTCTTACTTGATCAAAGGAATCAATTATAGTTTGACTATAACTCACTCATTGATTACCTGTGTTCTAAATTTAGTTAGTTGTTCACATGATCAATATGTGATTAGACTATTTGATAGCCATTTGTTGAAATATTTGATTTGAACCTCCCTTTCCTCTATATTAAGAGATGAAGAGAAGGTTGAAATCATCATCATTAGGATCAATAAATTAGGCAAGTGCAAGAGGTTTTGGCTCCCAAGTGAATCCAAAAGCTAAGTATCTATGTTTTATATCAAGATTAAGTAGTTATCTCTATTTGTTTCATTGATTGTGTATTTCCCTTTTATTTCTCCTCCACCTCAATTTTCTTGTGTTAGAGATATGGAACACGAGACACTCCACCTCCTACCCAAAACCACCCACAACCTATTCCACTCACCTGAACACCTAATCCTTAAACTAGATACCTCTTAGTATCACTTCTTGTCTCACGACCAACATTCAACCCTAACACAACACCTAGAACCTATTTGTAACTCCTATTAATATATTTTTTCTTTCTAAACCAGATCACACAATAACCACCAGTGGACTTCCTTAACCATCGATGGTTAACAACTGTCAACGGTCACCTAACCATCGATGGTCATACCCAGACTACTGATGATCATTATGTGTCCATTTTCACAATATCAAGCTGATTTAACCTATATACCCATACCCAAGTTACAATTTTTATGTTTTTATTTTATCATAGAACTTCAACTTATTTTATGAATCAAGTTTAAATAATTTAGCATTAGTGTTCAATCATTTATCACTTTTTTTGGTCAAAATCACTTGTTTCTTTCCAAACATTTCTTGTATTTTATTTTAGTACTTTTATTATTAAAATTCAAGCACCTATTTTTAGCATATCAAGACTTAAGTTTTTGAAAAGTGTGGATTGACAACCTCAAAAGAATCTTGTGCTTCTTGGATCTAGCTCATGTTAGGCAATCCAACCTACTATCTCACTAATCGATCATTTTCTAGATTGATTTATTATCTAGAGGTAATCCTCCCCGGATAAAGAGGATTATCCACAATCATCTAGATTCACATGTTCAAACCACATATAGGTTCTACTAATCTCACCCTTAGTTCAAGGTTTACATCTTTCTTTCTAAAGAAAATAAAGCAAAATTTTTGTGAAACATTCGGACACACCCAATGGGACCCTTAATGTTTCTCTTGGGTTCATAGTTATAGGGCATTTAGTTGCATTAGAAAATAGTCATTCATTGCATTATTTTCTAAAAACTAAATGTTCCTTATTTCCTTTCTTCCCTTCTAAAATACAATTTCTAGTTTCTTTTCTTTCTTCACAAAAATTAAAAATTATCTTATTTTGCTTTCACTCCTAAAAATTAAAAGTGTTCATCCTAGGCATAAGATTTGCATCATCATCATCATCTCTCATTTGAGTGCATCATATTTATTTTATATTCATTTAAAAAGACACCAATATTTCATTTTGGATTAAAACTAACTTTACATCCATAGTTTGTTTGTGTTGATTAGCTCACATAGCTTAAATTGATCAAGTAAATTAATCATAGTCTCACTTCTCTCCACACACACAAGACCAAACCACACACTCAATTAAACATCTAAACATTGACATAAGGCCCAACTAGGATTTCATCACCTAGCGGTCACCTTCCTTGACTATTCTAATTGGATTTTACCACCAAAGGGAGAACCAACTTAGTACATTGGCTGAGTATAATCTCTAGTAATTTGGTATATTCTGGCTAAACACGTGACACATTTATCAATGTGGTATGTGAAGTGATGGGATAAACCCCAATATCAATCCATGTACCAAGTTATAGTATAGATTTTGAGAGCCTTTAAATACCTGAAACCATCCTTAGATATATTTTTCTAATACCCGCTCTATAATCCAAATTTAGTCTTCAAACTTTTTTAAAATTGAGGCATAAGCCTAAAGAGAGATAATAAATTTTCCTAAGATTTTAACACACTTTAATGTGTGCATTGTTTTCCTTGATATCTTTTTATTTTGTTTACTTCTCTTTTGAGTTTTGAGATCACTTGTATCTTTATTTTCCCTTCCTTGCATGGTTCTCACTAGATAACAACTAAGAAACTAAGTAAATTAGGATCTATCTCCCAACCACCCATCTTCCCCTTCTTATTCATCCATGGAATATATATCAGATATATAGGGTTCTCCCCATTTTTTTGGAAGTCTTAATATCCCTCGAATTATTACCCAAGGTGATACAAATATTTCTACCTTTCTAGATAACAACCTCATAGCCCTTCAACATTACCTTAACACCATATCTCACCATACCCCTACTTTGATTCCACTTATTGATCCACCCTATGGTATACCACCCTAATTTATGGGTATAGCCTCTATTTCCACCATTTCTACCCAACCCTTATTAACATAAGCATCTTTTTCTACCAATAATCCCTCCAATACCACCATCCAAAACCAACCCATCCAACCAACAAACACCCAAACGCCTTCCACCCCAACCAATAACCCAACCTTTAGGCACCTATACCCCACTTACCATTGGAATACCCTCTACTAATTTTTCCACCCTTCCTCTTATCTCTAATCCAATAACCTCCATTCCAAATCATGGTGGTTTTTAGACAATCTACCCTTCCACTCATTAGTACCAAGGTCACCATCCATCCTCAACCTATGAACCCAACCATACCTCTAACCCAACCCATTTTAGTTCCCAAACAAATGCCTATTGTACCCAACCTAAGCTATATCCCTAACCCACAAGGGTATATGGATCCATATTCTACCCAAACTCCTATATCCACTTACCCATACATGACATCCTCTCAACCACTGATGTCCACATATCAATATGTGGAAACCTCCCAACTTTTTACTATCTATTTATATGTTGCACCTACCCAAACCTAATAGAATTTAGCCTAAAACTATGCGGGTGCCCAACCACAAACTGATATAGTTAAGATGTTAATGGATAAGATGATTAATTTTGAGTCATCTATTTCTAGTGCCCATAACTTCCTATCATACGATCAAATTTTCAACAAACCAATTCATTCATCCGTCCCAATATCACCTTATCCTCCTTAATGGTAACTTCTAAAATTTTGAAAATTTCAATGCAAAGAAGATCCTCAACAACATCTTAGATCATTTAGACACTCTTGTTATTTGATTGCTTATGATGATGCTCTCTTATTCTCACCTTTTCCAATTCCCTATTTATTTTGTCATTAGATTAGTACAATGTTATTACCAAACACTCCCTCTTTTCTTTTGCCCAATTATATCAGACCTTATTAAATGACTTTTCCATAAATATATCTACTAAAGTTTCCATCACCAACCTCTACTCTATTCAATAATTTGAGGATGAGTCAATTATTGATTTCATGGCCCATTGGAGAGGTTTGATAAACTAACTCTTTTTATCTTTGTCCCAAATTGAGATGATTGAAATTTTTTTGCAATCTTATTCCAAACATATTTCCTCCACTCTACAAGTTTAAACTTTCAAGACCTTTGATTAGGCTTTCACCATGGCATGGAAATTAGAGATTAGAGCCATTGATGAGGGGAAGTTAAAATTAAGAAATAAGAATTCTAGTTTCAAGTCAAATGAAACTTCCTCTCCAAAACCACCAACCACTCCAACACCAACACCAAAACCAAGGGAAATGTGAATGCAGTTGTCCTTAAACCCCCCCTTCCTATTATTAACCAACCCAACTCTTCTAATTCTTCCATCTAGAATACCAAGAACTAAAACCATAGCAACCAAAATCAATATACTCTAATAGGGGAGTCATATTATTTCATTTTGGAAGAGTTTTTGAAATCAAACATCATACAACTTCTTCTAATTAAACCCCCATGACAATTCAATTCCTCTCATGCTACACCTAGTTGGTATAAGGAGAATGAATTATGTGCCTTCCATCGTGTCATTGGGAATGATGTTAATAGATGTAATACCTTCAAAAACATTATCCAAGGATTTATTGACAAGGGATAACTTGTGGTAATTAATCCTAATGCACCCCAAATTATTCAATTGACATATTTAGACAACTTTTTCCAAACCATGCCCCTTCCACAAATAATGAAAACAATAAAGCAAAATCCTCTCACAACCTAGAGGTCCATACTATCAATGTGGTCCTTAGTGAATTCATTGTTGAGGAAACCATTTCCCAAACCACTTCTTCTTCCCCTCCAATTATTGAGGTAGTGGAATCACCTTCTATTCCTTTAGAAACCAAAAAAAAGGAAGCAATTATTCCCCTTTCTCAACTTATTAAGGTAGTGGATCTACCAACCTCTCCTTTGGAAGACATACCAAAAGAGGCAACCATTACCACCATACCTTTCTCTTCCATCATAAAACAATCCACTCTTCCTTTGGAAATAATTTCTAAGGAAGAGGTCAATTTATTTACACCTCCCATGGAGAAATCACCTTCCCAAACCTTGGAACCTCTGATTATGGAAAAGGACAAGGAAACTACTCCCCTCTCTCAATCCATGGGTTTTTCCTTTGAGACCAACACCAAAGGAACCAAGCCCATTTATAAGACCTTTCTAGACTGGTTCAAAACTTGGAGTACCTATCCCAACCCAACATGGATCATGCCACATTTTAGCACTATCTTAGGCTCCCTTATCCAACCAAGCAAGATCCATCAACCATACCATTGTCAACCCAACCTTCTACTTCCATTAGTGAACCCACCATCATCCCAACTAAACTAGTAGAAACCTCTACCTCTCAAACCATAGTTGAACCAAGCAAACCAACTCCACTCAAAGTAACCCAAGCACCTTCTACCATCCCAAAAAATCCCATCAAGAACCTAAGCAGGATCCCTACTCAAATATTTACTCACCTTCTGTTAAGTTTTGATTTATCACCATCTATCCTACCAAAGAAACCCCACGTTAAGACAACCAAGAAAGTGGAGCCACCTAGGATCCTAAAAATCAAAACCTTTCCACCCATTTCTACCTTGCCTTCCATTTTAGGACCCCATCCTTCTTCCATCATATGACCTCATCCTTATGTCAAGAAAATAAGTCTCCCAAAGATAACCCAAACCCAACCTCCTCTTTTAAATACACATCTACCTGTTCTTTCCACATCTTCTACCTATGAACTATCCACCACCAAACCATCTACCTCTACACCTTACACCTCCAAAACATTAACCCCCAAGTAATCTACTCCAAAAAAATCTACCATGAATATACCACCATCCAAAATCCTCATTGTGAATCCTACTCCTAAGAAGGTTTCTAGATCTATGTGATAATATATTGGACAAAAACGTAATGGTAATAAATGTAGTGGTAAAAACATAGTGTGACAAAAATGTCATGAGGATAAAACATAGTGAGTGAAGACATAGCGGTATTGGTAATGTCATAAAAATTTCATGAAGATCATAATTGGGATATTTTAGTGATTATCACATTGTTTATTTATTGTCTAGTTCATTTTGGTGATAGTACTTAACATTTCATGTTGGAAAATTAATGCACCAAGTTTACAATTAAAATAATAGAGGAAAATTTGAATTCATGAGTTTAGAACTTTAGTTGAAATTTATGTCATCTTCATGACATTAAAAATACCACTACATTTTTTCCTTGCTATGTTTTGTCCTCACTATGTTTTTTCATACTAAATTTTTACCGCTATAATATTTACTGCTATGTTTTTATCCACTACTTTTTCATAGGATGTTAGGTTTCCACCCCAAAATTCAAAGATAAAGCCCCGACATCCTTATCACCTTTGATTGAGTCTTAATAAACCATCCTAAAAATATTATTGCAAGCTTCTTGCTTTAATTTGCCTACTATAAAACCATTTGACCCCCATATTCCTAAGCCATCTTGGTTTAATGATAATTTGATTTGCTCATACCATATAATTCTAGGATGTGATATAGAGAATTGTAAAACTCTCCAATTCATAGTCCATCAACTATGTGATGAGGATGACCTATTTTTAGAAGAGATTCCCATGATACCACTACCACTCCAAGAACCAAAATCCACCACAACAAACATGCTTTCTTCCACACTCTCATCTAAGAGTGAGGAGGAACTAAAGTGGTCCTCTAGCCTAACTCTTCCCCAAATCCATACCATACATATCATCACATGATCATAAGCCAAAAAAAGGATAAAAGGAAAGAAAAAGTGTTCATTCTATGGACATACCCTTCTTCCACCACCCAATCACCCAACCAAATAGAAACACCTTCAGCTTCATCCAAACCTAAGGTGCTCAACTTGGGTGCCTTCTAATCTAACCCTTTAAAGTCAATATAAATATTAGTTATAAAGTGACTTCACCAAATTCTAGTAAAGATGAGTTTATTTGACTTAATAAATACCTCACCACATCATTGTTAGGCGATGATATAGGCTTTGCATATCAATAGATGTTCAACTAGAAGATCCATAACCTCTAGCATCCTTTATTAGAGATCTTCATCTTTCCACCCTTATTACCTTCAAGGATTCAGAAATACCCTTCATTCATCCTGATGATCCAAATAATCCTCTTTTCATTACCACATACATCAACCAAACCCACATTAAAAGGGTTATGATTGATGGAGGAGCTAGCATCAACATCATCTCTTCCCATGCATATGACTAGATAAAATTATTGAAGAACATTATGTCAAACTAATCCTTCAATGACACTATGAAAATAATTCTAGGAACCCATCATCTTCCACATTCATTTAGGACCTCACACACTTTTTGAGCTCTTATACATATTAGAAGTCAAGTTATAATATATCATTTTACTTATATGCATGTGGATCCATTCCATGGGTTGTGTACAATCTACCTTACATTAGTGCATCAAATTTAAGCATTAGGGTCATGTAATTACCATACAAACTGACCCAAGTCCTTTCACATCATGAAACATGACATACTAGCCCAATTATGTTCTTTTCCTTCTATCCACCAAGACTTTATTGACCAAAGACAACTCCACCTCTTCCATCAACCAAGCCTCAAATAGATCATCCATCCTTTCTACAAAAATCTTAGTGAAGGAGCCCTTAGAATCAATATTCTAATGTCTCTCACTTGGGGAGTATCACCTCTTGACCTTGGACACCTTCCCTACTCCCTAGAGGTATGAGAACCTTGACTAGAACCTCACTTACCATCTCGATATTGGAACCATTATTCCTTTCAGGCCTCCAAATATCCAAATGAATTTTATCTATGGGGGGCTTGATCAACTACTTGTCACCTCCTCTAATTCCTCTTCTCCTTGACCATTAACCTCTAATTTCTCCTATCTAGATAAACCAGAGTTCACCAAGACATAGATATATAGGTATGTTTAAAAGGATTTAGTCTAGGATGTTGTGAACATGAACCACATGAGTAATTTCCATGTAAGACCCAAAACATTTGTGTGAGATTCAATCTTGGATTTTCTCCACTTGAAGAGCCAACAATTTGCCTCCCATTACCATCATTGATGAAGAAGTTTCATCCTCACCAACCCTTTCACCATCAAAATCTTATGATTTTTATTTAATTCCCCCTAATTTTTTTGTCAAAATGATTAGCCTTGGACCTTTGAATTATCAAAAGGATGGGGAGACCATAATATTTCATCTTATTCATCTTGAGATGGTAGAAGATAACTCTACTACTATTAATATCATTTGGTGTTAGGATGATGATTCCCTTCTTTCCTATCTTTATGCAAAAGATTAGTTTATCCACAAATCTCTCCCCTTGAGACTTAAACTATGTTGAATGAATCCACCATTGGTGTCAACTTAGGTACTTAGGATAACCCACACATTATCAAAATTATCCAATCACTAGATTCTTTGAAGCTTCAAGATTTTCCCTCCTTCCTATGAGACTGCAACATAACATTTGCTTGTTCTTAAAATGGCATTCTAAGAAACAACCCTTACATCACTACCCATAATATGGTTACTACCCATAATTCTAAGCCTATCAAGTAAAAGATTCATCAGATGCACCCTCGCATAGCCCTTCTTGTCAAAGAAGAGCTTCAATGCCTCCTATCCGTAAATTTCATCCAACCTATTAACTATCCCCAATGGATCTCAAATATCATCCTTAACACCAAATCAATAGGTAGACTTCATATTTTCATGGATTTACATGATTTTAACCTTACTTTCCCAAAGTATGACTTCCCTTTGCCATACATTCACCAACTTGTTGATCTTACTACCAACCATGAGGTTTTATCTCATATGGATGGTTTCTTAGGATATAATCAAATCTTGATTTCCCCTGAAGACTAATATAAAACTTCCTTTATCACCCCATGGAGAACCTTATGTTATAGGGTCATGCCTTTTGGTCTAAATAATTTTAGTACAACCTACCAATGTGCCATGACCTATATCTTCCATGACTTTATTCATAAAACCATGGAGGATTATGTATATGACCTTATTTGGAAATCTAAATTTTGTAAAGATCATTTAGTAGTTCTCAAGGTTATCTTCAAATGCCTCATCCATTATCATGTTCACCTTAACCCTAATAAATGCATTTTTGGGGTCTTGTCAAGAAATCTCCTTGGATTTATCATCTCTCTTCGAGAAATCAAAGTTGATCCCACCAAAATAAAATCAATCCTCACCATGCCTCCTCTAAACTACCTCATGAAAATCCACAATTTGTAGGAGAATATTTTGCTTCATCTCTCAGCTATCTGATAGATGTCAACCTTTCCATCACCTTCTAAAAGAAAATGTATCTTTTAAGTTGAATAATGACTATTAAAACACCTTTGATTCACTTAAAGAGTACCTTGTTTCTCCACACATCCTCATTCCTCCCAAGGAGGATCAACCTTTCTACCTTTATATTTCTTCCACTGACCACTCCTTATGGGTAATGCTTGTACATCAAGATGAGTAGTTTAAACAAAAATTTGTCTACTATATAAGTTGTATGCTTATTAAGTATGAGACTTGGTATACCCATACTAAAAAACTTTGCCTTACCTTGGTATTCATGGATTCCAAACTCTGCCACTACCTTCTCAACCACAAGACCTATGTCAGAACCAACATTGACCCCCTCAAGTATATACACTCTAAACCATACCATAATCAGTGTATGGTTAAGTGGCTCATGATTTTAGCTAAGTTTTATCTTGATTTCCTCTAATAAAAATCAATATAATGGAAAGTCATTACCAACCAATCATCTGAAGCACCTTTAGTCGATAACTAACCTCCCCCTCTCAAATTTCTTGAAGAGTCCATCACGGCCCTTTCTCAAGAGGAAATCACCTATCAAATGACCATGTTGTTCGATGGATAAAAATACAAATATGGTGGATGTGTTGGTGTCATTCTCATTCCCCTTGATAGTGAACCCCTTTTTTTATCTTTCAATATTGATTTCAATTGTACCAACAACATGGCTAAGTATGAAGCCTAGTGATAGGTCTCCAAACTGATTTAGCTTTAAGAGTCATGATGATCAATATTTTTTAGTGACTCCCAACTCATGGTCAATCAAACCAATGGATCTTACTAATGTAATAATGGCATATTGTAATAGTATAAACAACTGGTTAATGTACTCTTGGCATCATTTAAACATTACCTTATCCAATCCACTTCATGATCTATGAACAGTTCATCTATACAATGCCTTCCCTTGATACCTAGATCCCATCTATACTTTATGATTCTAAAATCTCCATCACCATCCATCACCTTGTCAAACCTTCTTATACCAAATCAAACCCTCCTTCCATCTATTATGTGGAAGAATCCCCATTTGATATTTGGTATAGGCAAATATTTGACTATCTCAACCTCACCATCATCCCTTTTGATATTTAGAGAAATGGTCAAAGAAAATTCATTCAAAGTACCTCTCATTACACAATACTAGGGGGAATTCTTTACAAGCATATCTTTAATGGTCTTCCTTTCTGCTACCTAAGTAACCATGAGACCTCTCATGTTATCAAGGAAATGCATGATGGGATTTGCAGAGGACACTTTAATGGCATAGATATTGCTAAACATATCCTTTGCTTTGGCTAATATTGGCCTAGCCTTAACCAGGACTAATCTGATTATGTAAATAAGTGTGTTAAATGTCAACAACATGCTAATTTACATCACACACCTAGCGATAGTCTCTAAGTATCCAAGGATTTTTTTCCCTTCTCCCAATAGGGACTAGATCTTATTGGTGAAATTAACCCCCTTTATTTATAGTGACATCACCATATCATCACTATGAAAAAATATTTCACCAAATGGTTAGAGGCTATTCCTTTCATTTCAACCAAAGTTGAAAAGATTATTGATTTCATTAACCATCATATTATCTATCATTTTAGTGTTCCTCACAAGATAATCACTGATAATGGTAAATATTTTAAAAATCAAAAAGTCCAAGGTCTCTGTGACATGTTCATCATTAAGTTAAGTTTCTCCTCACCTTATTTTCCATAAGCTAATGGACAGGCTAAAGCTTCTAACAAAACCCATAACAAAATGCTAACTAAAATGGTCAATACATTTGGTCAGGATTTGCATTTACATTTCCCTTTTGCCTTATGGGCATATCATACTAGCATTCAAACCCTATGGGTGATACCCCTTTCTCTCTTATATTTGGAGCAAGGTTTGTCTTGCCTCTCAAAGTCCAAATTCCATCTCTTCACAGATCCTTACAAGATATCATTTCTAAGGGTGATTATTATCAAGAATGTTTAGCCCACCTCAAGTTACTTGATGAGCATCATTTGGCCACACAGAACCATCTTTGTGTTTATCAAGAATGAATCGAGCATGCCTATAACAAACACCCAAGGTAACAATAATTCAATATTAGAGACCTCATCTTAAAATAAAATCATCATGTAACCAATATGAAGAAAAGAAAGTGGGGAAAGTTTTCTTTCAATTAGCTTAAACCTTATATCATTAGTCACATGTATGGATTAGGAGCTTACTAATTATCTTCTCTTGAGGGGAAACCATAACTTGAGTCTTTCAATGCTTCGTATATGCATCCTTTCTTTTTCTAAATAAGATCAAACTCACTTTCTATCTAACTTAAGCTCATCCCTTGTTTTATGATATTTTCACCTTCATTCCCTCACTTTGAGGACTACCGATTACAACATAGAACCATGTGTTTATCCATCACATTTATAGCCTTAATCCTAAATATGGGTACCATGGCTCTACTCATGGCATGATTTTCATGGATTCTTTTTGTCCTTAATAGGATGGAATCCCATGGTCATTGTCTCTCAAATAATCCTCTCACCCACTATTTTAACCTTTCCAGTGCTTTAATTTTTCCTTCATAAAGGTAAGCCTTTTATCATTTATAAGCACATCTATGTCATCACAAGTAAAAATATTAAAATTCATCTATCATATGGGTCATCTCTAGCATTAACAAACTACTCCCTTAAAGGAAAGTTGCCAAACTCAATCAAAATTGCTCAATAAAAGGTAGACTACTTCCTTGAAGGATAGCTATCACAAAGTCTAGAAAAAGTCTCAAAAAGATTAGACCACTCCATTGAAGGATGGATAGGTAAAATCATTTATCAAAATCAAGCTATTTTTTGGAGGCTTCTCACATTGATCAACTTTCCCAACATCTCAACACAATAGTAAAATATCAAAAGATCCATTATTTGGAAATCACAATCAACTTTCATAAGTAGACTTCCCATATTGATCAGTCTACACTATCTATGACATAGATTTATTTATACTAGATCATTGGTAACCTATAGAAGAGGCAAGCTAACCTCAAATGAAGGGTCCTCTATCATCCACCTCCCCTTTTTACCCTCTATAAAACAAGGTATTTTGAGCTTACTTCACACTATGTGATCAAGTAACGTTTTAACCAATTAATGAATGCTGATGTAAAGCATGTGAATGGATTATGTTCATAATCTAATCTAACTTTAGTTTGTTTTGGTCCTTACCAAAGAAGAAGCATAAAGTCTCCTTATTTTTTCAAAACTATTTGTTGATGCATTCTTTAAGATGATTGCCTCTTGATTATTTTATCTTAATTTTTTGACATGTAGTTTTATCATCCAATCTTAATTTGTGTTTTAATATTAATTCACCTTCATCTAAGCAAATGCAATTCATTAAAAACATGTAAATAACAAATATGTTGTTTATTTTGTGATTGTCTTACATTATTCATTTAAGTGTTTTAATGAATTAACATCTCATACATCAAACATCATTTTACCCTTCAAACCATTTTTCACATCTATAACCCTTTCATCATTTCTTTTTTAAATGAGTCATCCACATATGTTATCCATCGCATATCTATCTAGATAAGGAATCATAGATTCATTAATTTTAAACATATACATTTCTAACCAAACATACATCTACTCATGAGAGAAATGATAATCATAACATCATCATCATGTCTAATAACATCATAAGCAACATCATGAACATAAAATAGATCATCCATAATCATAATCAAAATCCATAAAATCATAATCACATGAAAACAACATAATCCTATCATAAACAACATATTCAAATCATAAATTAAATCATCAATAACCAATAACCATAAACCATAAGCCACATCCATAACCATGGTCACATATTGAGCTCATCATAGAGATAATCATATATATAACATAAATATCCATGTCTCTCACAAAAATGTGTACATCTCACTACATCAGCTCATATGATGGTACAAAAATCATATAGTACATAAAAATAAGCATCTCATATGAGTCTAAGGTGGAGGACTACTACACCATGGAGCCTATCTATCTCCTGACCATATCTATTCACCTATAGATGTTTCCCACTAACTTGGTGTCATGTTACTAACTCCCTTAGTAACCAATGCTCTATACTCACCATATCAAGGATCATCTAAAAGCTATATAAAGACTAATACTTCATAATATTTGAGCTCCTTGACTATAAACACATAAATCTCTAGAGGAATGGTCCTAGATGGTCCTATAGGTGCCGATGCCCACCCTCCTACATATCTTAGAGCATATCTCTCCTATGTGACGAAGGCTAGTTATGCTCTATCCTGATCCCTCTCCTATATATGAGTGGCCACTTGGCCCTGTGTTGTATATCTTTGTAGGTTCATTTCTACTAAAGATACCTATGTTATAGTTAGATCTACCCTACCTTGATCTCTCTCTATGATGAGTGCATTCCTATCAGGGGCATCCACATCCATCTGGTCCCAACCCCCACTTACCATTCTACATCAAGACCATGTTGTGCACTGACTCCCCCAAACACTACCACTACATAATGCACCTAAAACCATATAAGGTAATTTGGCATAACCCTTGCATCATCAATAATTATGGCCACTAGTAGCTTTTCATGGTTGATATCCATATCCTCAAGCTATGATAGAGGAAATGGTACCTTGGCATACTTTTTCCTTTATCTCATAAAACCACTTGGGACACTTGAACAAGACCAAACTATTTCCTAAACCTGTTAAATGGGATGCACTCCACCTTATGGTCTCACCTCCCTTAAATTCCCCTAAAGCTATGTAGTGACAAGATATGCCTAGCATAGCTTGCCCATGATGGGAATCTAGTATATGGCCTCTAAATGACCTCTCCATCCACTAGTGCCTCTAACCTATCCCTATACCATTCCAAGTCTCATGTTGATCCCCCTAGTGTTTTAAGTGTGTAATCAACTCTCCACCTCATGAAACTAACTCTGAAGTCCAACTGGGTCCACATGTGCCATGGCAATCCACCTGGTCATAGCATTCATATGCCCAATAGTGAAAAATGAACTTGATGATAATGTTATACCTTTTGTAAACTATATATCCCTAGAGATCCTAATAGATTTGAACTAGTAAAATTAGGGCCCATGCAAACATAGTCTGATCAATCATCATATCAATAAGAACACCCAATAATAAAAAGGGAAATTTGCCACTACTAGAATTTGGGAGTCCATAGAAGGTAATGGTTATCATCATCATGACAAGTTTTCTCCTTCCCCTATCCATTTGATACATAGGTGCATAATTAAAACCTCCTACATGCCACCTAGCATGAATAAAGTCCACACTGAACAACTAATCCATATGCATGTCTTGCTCTTCGTTGTCAATATGTTATATCATCTCACCCCATATTATTAGTTATAAATTTTGATGAATATCCTTTGACAGGATAGTAATATCTCTAGTAGGAATTAAGAAAGTGTTGGTAGTTGGATCCCATCTCTCTCTAAGGGCCACTAACATAGCCACATCTCTAGGAACATGCTTATAAAATATCATGCCACCTAGGCCAACAACAGTCATGTGTTCCCACTCTTGGTCTGTCATAAACTTATGTATCTCATACAAGAGCTGAGGCACTTAGTCTGACATTTGTAGCTACTCCCTCACTTGAAAATTTAGATGTATACCTTAGTTTACCTTACCCATTAAACACTGCCTATACATTCTACCTATTAACCCTCATCCCTACCTTAACTTCACCTCAACTTAACCAATTCTTACCTAAACCATGTCTTATCTTAATATCTATACTACCTTACTTACATAACCCTAATACTTACCCCACCTAAAATCTTATCCAAGAATTTAACTCATTTGTAATCTAGCCTTAACCCTATCTTACTATACCTCTTTTACACAATTCCTCACCATACCCTCCAACCTTTTAACCCACATCTTGTAATAACTACCAATGGTTGAGTGTTAATTGATGATGGTTCCTTCTAGAACCATTACTGATCAATTATCAATCATCGATAGTTTAATGGTGGACCATCAATGGTATACACATCAACCACTTGATGTTCACCTATCAACCAATGATGGTCGATAGTGACCATCAATAGTCATTGTGAGGTGACTGCCAATGACCTAACCCTAGGTTTCTCCCACCCAACCTTACAACCACTCAAAAAAACACATCAATTATACCTAAACCTCTAAAATCCTCCCCTACCTTACCTACCTCAACCCATTTCATCCCCCCTCTAAAAATTTCATACCAAAAACTAAAATTCCCCAATTCTCAACCCTTAACCTAGCCATATAATAAAATATTTAAAAAACACAGTACAACAACCATAAATTTAAGACACCTCCTACCTCATTGTGTGTCCTTCATCATGGTGGATCTTTTAGAACCACCACACCACTTGGCCTTGTGTTCTACCCTTGCCACACTACATCCTAATTGGCCATCAAATTTACTCTATCCTACTTTGATCAATATACAACTCCTCAATGAACTCTCATTTAGACACAATCCTCACTCACTCAGCTAGAAAAACAAAATCATCATCATTTTCACATAGGAAAAATGTGGAAAGTGTCATTGGTCCAATTCGAAATGAGCAAATAGAAACCTCCTTTGACCTTTTATAATTTCCTTTCTAGGGTTTTCTTTTAACCATTGATGATCATGAGGTGACCATTGATAGTTGATCCTGACTATCAATAGTCAAACCTCTAAGGTTTTGCCATCCTAACTAATACTTTTCCCAAAAAACCACCTTATCATAACAATGAACCCATTGGATAGAAAATCCTTCTCCACTAACAAACCAACCTAATACCATTACCTTGGTCATTTTGTCCTACCATTCACACTTTTTTGTGATAACCTTACCTTGGTCACTTTGACCACATTGATTACCTTGCCATATTTGAAAAACTTATACTACTTTCTATGCACCAACCATTTAGGTGCCTCGGATCATGGCCCTCTATGATACTGACACCTATAACCATTTTGTCTTCTTAGGATCAAATCCTACCTCAAATACTTGTGAATACATCAGCCTTGCCTAGGAGACTTGAGTTTATAGGAATAACCCATATGAGCTATGCCAAATTCTATGGCCTAGTTACCCTATCACCTATCCTTCTAGTCTAACCTTATTTTAACACCAACCTCAGTTGTGGTAGCCTAGTTTGTAAGTGATCTATGATATTTCACTTATTCACATTCTTCATGCATGTTCCCATTTAAATTCCTAACTAACTAACCTTACAACCCACCTTGTGACCCACATATCTGCTTATCAAACCCAAACCTAACTCTATTTCACCTCATTGATTTTTGATTTGAGGGAAAACACCTCCACCTATACTTGGGGCATCCAACCTTCTATTAACTTCTCCATTTTTGTTTTGTAGCTTACTGATACAAAGTTCATAGTAGAAAGGGGCAAAATTTAGGCACTCAAAAATTGTGTAATGCATTTCCAGTCATCAAACCATCCCATGACCCCCTTTTATTACCTTGGACCATTTCCTAACTTCTCAACCACCAAACATAAGGAAAAATGACTAATCTTAGCCATTTTGACTAGGTCTCCCTAACCATCAATGATTGACCCTCGACCATCGATAGTTGATCCTAAACATCAATGATTAATTAAAATCTTGCATGATCAAAGGAATCAACTATAGTTTTAATACAACTCACTCATTGATTACCCATTGTCTAAATTTAGCCTACTATTTTTATGATCAATATGAGATTAGATTTGTTTGATAAATTGTTTGTTAAACCTTTTTTATTTGAACCTCCCTTTCCTCTATATCAAGAGATGAATAGAAGGTTGGAATCATCATCATCAAGATCAATTAGTCAAGTAGGTACAAGATGTTCTAACTCCTAAGATAACCCAAAAGCTAAGTATCTATGTTTTCTATCAAGATTTAGTAATTAACTCTATTTGTTTCATTGCTTGTGCCTTTCCCCTTTATTTCTCTTTCACCTCACTTTTCTTGTGTTGGAGTTTTATAACCTTAGACACTCCACATCCTACCCAAAACCACCATAGCCTATTTCACTCACTCGAACACCCAATCCTTAAACCAAATACCTCTGAGTATCACCCTCTATCTTGTGACCAATATTCAATCCAGACATTGTACCCAAAATCTCTCTATAACTCCCATCAATAGATTTCTTGTTTCCAAACTAGATCCCACAATAACCATCGACAAACTTCCTTAACCACTGATGGTTAACAATCATCTATGGTCACCTAACCACTGAAATTCATACCTCAACTACCGATGGTCATTATGTGTCCATTTTCATAACAATAAGTTGATTTGACGTATCTACCCACACCTAAATTCCACTTTTTGAGTTTCTATTTTATCACAAAACTTAAATTTATTTTATGAATCAAGTTTGAGTAAGTTAGCATTAGCGTTTAATCATTTATCATTATTTTTAGTCAAAATCACTTATTTCTTTCTAAAATTTCTTGTATTTGATTTTAGTACCTTCTGTTATTGAAATGCAAGCCCCTATTTTTAATATATCAGGACTTAAGTGTTTTAAAAGTGTGGATTGAACTCTAAAGAAACTTGTGCTTCTTGGATCTATCTCATGCTAGGCAATCCAATCTACTATCTCACTAATCCATCATTTTCCAGATTACTTTCTTATCTGTAGGTCATCGTCCCCAGACAAAGAGGAGTATCCACAATCATTTGGATTCACACATGCAAACCACATCCAAGTTCTACTAACCTCGCCCTTATTTCAAGTTTTACATCTTTATTTATAAATAAAATAAAGTAAAATTTTAGTGAAACAAGTGCCATTTATATCATATGGGGGAGTGGATTGGGATTGGTTGAAATGAGTGTTAGATGTAGATGGAGGTTGATGAAGAAGGACATGGGGTTTCTATGGTGTAGCTAACTTTAGTTTTATGGATTTGAAGTCATTAGAAAGGAAAGCCCCCATCTTGAGGAGTCATAAAAGGTATGCATTATTATTGGCAATAAGGTATTTCTCTACTAAGAAAGGGTCCAAGTCCATAATGGTGAATGGATGGTAATATAGAGATAGATTAATATGAATGTAGATTATTATGTTGGGTAAAATATGATCCTTGGGAAAAAGGGAAGTTTGAATGATTGGAGTTAGTATGAAGGGTGATGGACAAGAACAATGTAGACTAAAAGGGATTATGATGTCAGATTGGGGTTAAATTTTAAACTGACAGTATGATAGGTGTTATCACTATATTAACAATTCAAGGATTTAAACTAGCATAAAGATGGGGTTTTGACTAGTGCCTAATTTTAAACCATCAATGTGATGAATTAGATGGGTGATAGCTATAAATAAGGAATATTACTAGATTTAAAGATGAGTGGGTGCTAGGTTAAAAACTGGTAGAGTAACAGGTAGTGAGAAGAGTATCGATTGAGTATGAAATCAAACCTGATGATAGTAGACTAAGGATTTAGACAAGGTAGTACGATGGACATACTACCTTAGACTAGCTCAATATTTAGACTAATTCACTCAAGGTAGTATGAATACATAACTATGTGATGGGGGATGAATGGTGAATATATACAGGATTAGGATGAGATCAAATCAAGTCAATCTTATGATGATGCGCTAATATTAAGAGAGGGTGGAGATTTATGATTGAAGATTTCTGAATATAGTATGGATAAGTACAGATGATCTGAAGGACAACTATGTGTATTAGTTTGTTCTAAGGCTAAATATCTCACAAACAACACTAGCCTTGACAACAATCAAATAAGTCACACACAAAACACAAACCTATATTTAATGACTGATGTAGGAGTGTAACTTGACAATTGCATTGTCTAACAGCTTTGCAAGTGAGGCTATAGGCAAGTGATCCATTATAGAATCTCCCAAACCCTCTCAACATTATTTGCACATAATGCTCACTGTAGGAGCTAATATTAATTCTAGAAGCAAGTCACCTATTATGGTTGAAGGTCCTATTCTAGGTTTAAATAGGGTCACTATGGGAACCCTAATATATGCTAGGTATGGTGAGGTCCAACTCTGTGTAGGGTATTATCTAATGCTTAGGTTGGAGAGTTAACTTTTCATTTTTATGAAATGATATATGGGGTCTTCCACTTGGCCTATTGATAGCTATCCCTAATATTTATGCTTCACTAGAACACAAAGTGTGGTCTAATGCATGGTGATAAAATCCATGTCACTAACCCCTATATACTAATGGAAAGCATATGGATATCACTTTCATGATCGCATTTCACCTTAGAAATAAAAATGGAAAGGGTTTATTAGTGATTTTTGATCCTCCAAGAATCACTGCAAAGATACAAGGAGGAGAGAATATATAACTTTTCATTTTTATGAAATGATATATGGGGTCTTCCACTTGGCCTATTGATAGCTATCCCTAATATTTATACTTCACTAGAACACAAAGTGTGGTCTAATGCATGGTGATAAAATCCATGTCACTAACCCCTATATACTAATGGAAAGCGTATGGATATCACTTTCATGATCGCATTTGACCTTAGAAATAAAAATGGAAAGGGTTTATTAGTGATTTTTGATCCTCCAAGAATCACTGCAAAGATACAAGGAGGAGAGAATATAATAATATAGCTCTCAGGTGACACTCAAACAAGTAAAAAAATTATTAACTGATAAATTTATGTGTGGCAAACAAAGCAAACAAGGTGGAATAAAAAAACAAAGTTTAAAACTACCACTTTGATGAACATCCTTCAAGAAAACAAACTAGTAATTTTAGAATTATGCCCTTGGAGTGATTGGTCCTGCAAGCCCCTGTTAGTAATTTGATAGGTAAAATCAAGCAAAACAAAACTGTTACCAAATTTGCCCCTATGAAAATCCAAACAAAATGTTAGTCCAGTAAGCCTTAATAAAAATACTAAAAAAAATCATAGGTTTTGCACTTTAATTTTTTGAATGCAGGGCCAAGATACAGGGTTTTAAGGGGGTATCCGATAGTGAGATCAAGGGGCAACACCCCTTATTGGGTCTAGGGGTAGATCCCTAAATGCACTCATTATTATTATACAGGTTGGGGTCAATGGGTAGATGAGATGCTCAGAATGACTCATAACTCACAAAAAATGATCCTAAAGGAATGCACTCAAAAAGAATAAATTTGAAGGTAAACAAAGGGTTTTATCTTTGCAAATCTAGTGGATGACTCTAAAAAAATGATGTTAGTAGAAAAGTGATCCTGTAAGAGATAAAATTAGTAATCTGATTTGACCTTCACCAAATGAATCTATTAGAAAAATTTGACTCTATTTTATATAATATTTTATTTTTGATAACAAAATATTGTGATATCTATTGAGAATAGACTATAAACCCTTCGTTGATATATAATAGTATTAACATAATGATGTATAACAAATTATTCTCTTATACTAAATAAAACCCCACTATATGACATCTAAGACTAAATAAAGACTATTTAATATGTATAAATTTTATAGCGTATTGACATGGTAACAATGAACAAGTTTGACGAAATGCATATTAAATTATCTAAGTGCCTTAAAAGAGGTGCTAAATTTTGGACTATGGCTCAAATGTAAATTTTGGACTATGTACGACAGCTTGGTTATACAGGTTCAAGGTTCGAATCCAACAACACGGATTGTGTAGAGCCTAAGTCACTTATAAAATATAGGTATATTCACATGCCATTAATATTATTTTCACGTAATGTAATAAACAAATGTCTTACCTTTGCCACTGTATTTATCTCCTACGCTTAAAATAAGAGCTTTGAGACAAGGTGTCAACATCCATCAAAATATAATGTAGAGACAAATTTTCGTGAACTGTTTGATAGAAATGTCTCAAATAAATGTGGTGCATGGAATGTTTGACAAAAATGCCTCAAAATCGTGGTGCATTGGACTTTTTAACATACAAAAGGGCCTGAAATGGCACAAAATTTATTTGGTTTGTGTAATAGTGTTTTATATAACTATTATCTTACAAAAGACATGGATTGCTTTACATGGCCTTGAAAGTGTTTTTACCGAATACAAATCAATAAGCTCTCTATCTATAATCAGGATCAATAAGCCTGAAAATAGGGTACATCCATTTAGTAGAGCATAGCTAGAGGAAAGATTTTGCTAGGTGTTGTAGTTGTTAGTGCCCTGGTTGACATGTGTGCAAAAAGTGGGAAATCATACATAAAAAACATGTGAACTATTTGATAAAAATTCTTTAAGATTTTACCAGAAAAAATAATAAATTTTAAATTTTTTTATTTATCTGATATAGCAAAATAGACCAATAAAATAGAATATTAACAAACAACACAAACCAGTCTTAACAAAAATCATAGGTTATCACGAGGTTGTAGTTTCAAAAATATTGATAGCAAAAATTATGTGGATAGAAAATATGAAACTTAGAGCCACAAATGCTTTTTCAATCTACCTGCAATCTCAAGCAAAACACACTCAAGGCATAAGATGTCAGTTCAAGAACGGGTTTTCCACTGTGGTCTCTAATATAATATCCATATTTTGGACAACCGGATTAAAAGTGCAAAAAGAATTATTAAACTAAATCCAAATTCTGAATAGTCAGTAAAAGAAAAGGAGGAGAGCAATCATCGTATAATGAAAATATCTTACCATCATCTTGAACCTGAATCTCCTTTCCAAGACTCCATAATATCACTTAAATACCAAATTGACAAAGTGAATACCTGAAATTGAATATGGGATTGCAAATGTGCTCAAGACTATAATAATAATGGCTACTTGGGAGATTATTTTAACAACATAAGATTACTTGTATTCTTGTTTCAATATGTTTATATGCTTAAGGATGATCTTGACAACATAGACTCATTTAAATTTTAGATTCCCCAAATACTTGGGTCACTTTGAATTTATAAAGGTGTTGGAGGGAAATAGAAGGGAGAATTCCCTCTCAAATTTCAAATGAAGGATGACTCTAGAATGGATAAAGTTCTAGAGATTTTAAATCTCTAGACTTTCTTTGGGATGCATGTGATTAGAAAGTGGATGGGATATTTATGATTTTGACATTTGAAGAATAGGAATATTTGGTGAATGGTTATTATGGGATTTAAGGAGCTAATTAATTTAGAAGGTGAAAGAGGTGAGGTGAGCATGTAGAAATGGGATGTAGGACATATTTAGGAATGGAAACAAATTAAATGTATTAATTAGACAAGATGGATAAAATATTAGATGAAATTAAGAAAGTTAATTGGGTGAGCATAAATAGATGCATACAAATATAAATTCATTCATCATTGTAATTGGCTATATGATAGTATACATAACTTTGTGAATAGGATTGAGTTTCTATTTTAAATTGACATTGAAGTTGAATTCATTATATTTTATTTATTTGGTTTTATAATTATGTGAAAATGGAGAGTTGTAGTCTTCCACATCGAAGCCCCAAGTAGAATGTGAAAAATAAGTATGCCAAAAATATTTTTTTTGTTCCGTTTAATATTATCCATATTAAAATACATATATCATTTTTTTTTTAAAATTTTTTTTATAGCAACTGGTTAATAATATGAATGATGAGAGTTTTGAAACAATTGAACAAAACATGGTTGAATTTCAAGAAACTAACGAACAAGTAGAAATCTATAAAATGTACATTGTTTAATATATTTTTTGGTATTCATCATATGAAAACATGAAGTTGATAAATTTTCCTTAAATGGTTAAAACCTACTGATAATCCCATTGATGTTGGACATCAAAAAACTAAAGAAAATAATTTTAAAAATAAAGAGATTGAGCAACATATAAAAATACATAAATTTTATTTTTCCATTTTTGGTATTGTTGTTTAAAATCGATTCCCGATTTATGTATATTTGATGTGAAAGAAGGAGGAAATTATATGCATCAAAAAATACATGATAGTTAAAGACATAGTGTAATACCAATTGATTTGTTATGTTAGAGAATGTAAATATAGAGATGGTAAGAAAAAATTATTGATAAAATCACTTAACTGGCATTGGATAGTGAAACATAAGCTTCTTCCCATAAAGCAGATATAATCTATAGAAAACCAATAAATTCTCTAAAAGGCAATAAAACATCCATCTCAAAGGAAAAAATATCAAAGTGTTTGGCAAACTACCCTCCCACATATTATTTTGACCAACAAACATACCATTTCAAGAGGATACGTTAGATCTTTTGGATGCTAATGTATAATGTCAATCACCCTATTCTTCTTAGTGATGTATGAAATTATTAATATATGTAGCAATTGATGCCTTTGATTTTACCTGAGAGAAGAAAGAAAATGAAGATAAACTTAGCATCTTCATTTTCACCAATTTCAGTATGTATTTATGATTTTGATTTTGATGCCTTTGATGTATGAAATTAGTAATATATGTAGCAATTGATGCCTTTGGTTATTATGGTGAATAAATATAATGTATGAAATTATTAATATATTTGTGGGGGAAGAGTTTTCATGAGATATACTGAATTATTGTTAATTATTTTATTTAATGTCATGTATGAATATCCTTCATTGCATAAAGTATTTTTAACATTACATGAAATTTTTATGCACATGTTGTTGAAAATGAAGATGCTAATGTTGATGCTGGTGATGGTGTTGATGATGGTTGTGGTAGTGATAATGTTGTTGATCATGATGTTGGTCTTCATGTTGGTTTTCATGTTTGTGTTGATTCTAGTGTTATTATTAAGCATTCCATATTTTTACATAGCGGTAATGTTTTTAATATTTTGTATAACAGTAATTTTTTAAATATTTTTCATAGCGGTAATTTTTTTAATATTTTTTTAGGTGATATTGTTTTTGGGAAAGTAAGGATTCATAATTATAAAGCGCTTCCAAATATTATAATGCATTGTCCCAAAGTTTACATGTTGGTGTAATTAATAAACTGTAATAAGCTACTTATTTTGTTTCCCTTCCCTCTTCTTGGATATAACATAGTTGGTGATTCGTTTACCAGACTTGTAGTCTAATATGAAAATAAAATGAATTTATTGGGAAGGTCTAATAAATTTCATTTTCACCACACATTTAGGGACAATGAATGTGTTTAATTATTAATTGATGGTGAAAACATAGGCCTTGGTCACATAGTTTCTATTGATGAAATTGTTTTCTATAATGGTATACTTCATCCATGCTTTACTTTTATAGTCTTAGTTACATTGGTCTGTGTCACTAATACTATGTTGTGATTTTCAGTAAATGAAACATATACATTGGGTGTTGTATAGAGGAAAGTTACATTATGGTTCAAATTCTACATGATACTCATTGATGAAGTTAACTTTATATGAGAGGTAAAAAAATATACGTTTGATTTATTTTAGCATTACATTTCTATTTCTATGTTTTAATGGTTTGGATGGTACTAGTATTTGCATTAGTGACTCTTTTTATGCATGTATGATTTTAAAAATAATGTCGATGCACAAGTAAGTAATATTTATACTAATTATATACAATAACATTTATGTACTTATAATTGTAATAACTTGGTCACTTCTCTTGTATACAAGATGTTCCATATGAATTGGTGGATAATCTATATGTTAGTGATAATTTGATGTCCATTTTAAAGGCTTTGAAAGGAGGCATATATATATATCTAAAACCTTGGGTGGGAAGAAGGTAATCACCATAGATCAATATAAGGACAACCCCAAGAAGAGGATAATTAGGAAGGATAGACTATAATCACTAGCACAAACCTGACATCAAGATTCTTTAATAATTACAAGATGGAGATGTTAGTTTGGCAGACCATACATTTGTAAAAACAAAAATTTGATGAACTAAATTTACTTCTATAAGTGATCATGTACTAAATTTTTTAATCAGAGTTATCAAATTTAAAAATTGATAATTAATTTAGAGATGTTTTGTGTTCCTACTTTGTGTGTGTGTGTTCCTACTCTCTCTGTGTGTGTGTGTGTGTGTGTGTGTGTGTGTGTGTGTGTGTGTGTGTGTGTGTGTGTGTGTGTGTGTGTGTGTGTGTGTGTGTGTGTGTGTGTGTGTGTGTGTGTGTGTGTGTGTGTGTGTGTGTGTGTGTGTGTGTGTGTGTGTGTGTGTGTGTGTGTGTGTGCGTGCGTGCGTGTGTATCAATTTTGAGCACAATAATACTACATACCTTAAATTGTTTAAAATGCATCAATAACATTTCATAGTTTATTTTGAAGGTATATTCACAATTTTGTATGTTTGACATGTATGATTCGCTAAATAACTAAAACAGGTTAGAAATGCCATTTCTATTTTTGAATTTACAATTCAGTTTTGCATTTTAAAGAATTTTTTAGTGTATTAAATTTTAAGGGGATTGGAACTATTTTTACAAATATTAAATGTCTAGCAGTGGCTTGTTAATACATTCCTACCAATGTTATCACTTTTTCCTTTGAGTTTTGTGAGTATTTTTTGCATGGTCTATTTTGTGTTTGTAATTTTTTATGTTCAAACCTCAAAATTTGAATTTCAAACTTCAAAATACTATGTTGAATCAATATCATGTTAAGCACATCTAAAAAAAGGCCAAATAAACATATGGTATTTTCTTAAGGAAGGTTTATATGGTCTCAATGAGATTGAGTACCACACACTTTGATATAATTATGAGTATGAATATTTTGAATGATATAGAGACAATATAGTATAATACATATTTCCTAGGGAGAATCAATATCACTCTCAAAATAAAATAGTTTAGTCACATTGACTTAGATTTTTTTAAACAAAAAAGAGGGTTTCAAATTCCTATTCTTCATGTAAATTTCCCTAACATAATTCTAGTCAACTAAGTTTTAGGATAAGCATGAATCTTACATTTAAAATATATATACATGTATGAAATGTGTCAAGGATGCATATTTTCTTAAAATTAAAGTGTTATCTTTTGGGTTTTTTTTCATCTTAGCTAGTGATGTAGTCTCTTGAGCTTAGTCTTAATGGAATTCCTACCCAACCTTTATTAATTAAACAAGTGTTTAATCTATCAAATGTTTATTGTGACCCTTGCATCCTATTTTTAAAGTAGTTTGGCCTATCTTCTACATTTATTTCCTTACATTTTTATAGGATGAATACCATGCTCTTCATACTATGATGGTCATTTCATAATTTTTACATTGTGGAGCTCATTTCCTTCCTAATGATATTCATTGTGACCCTTGCCTCCTATTTTATAAATTAATTTGACCTATCTTTTGCTTTTACTTCCTTATAGTTTCATAACATGAATACCATGTTCTTCATATTATGATGGTAATTTCCTAATTTTTACATGGTGGAGCTTATATGAAATCAAAAATACATCATGTCTATAAATCAATCCTAACTCAGAGAAGGTAGATCATACCATACACTTTTGATTGGGGATACATTAGATAATTGGGAACATGACCAATATGGGGTTCTACTAAACCCAATCAGGGGATCTGTTATCACAATACACAATGCTAGGGAGGGTTCCAAAGCCTCCAGTCAAGCACAATCATGTAATAACCCTAATGGAGTCCTATGTTTTGATATCTCACTAAACTAATAATAAGTAAAGTAAATATAATCTAGTGATTACCAAAGTCATAGAGTGGGGGTTAGAAAAAATAAAACTAAACATGCATAAGAGACATAGTCATGTCAATGTATACAAAATCCTAATGCATGGAAGAGAAGTACAAATGCATATCTATCTACTCTTAAAAAATAGAAACAAAGTTAGGAATACTTACCTTTAAAGATGAAACTACTGAGCCTCAATCTCTCCCTTGGCTGGGGTGCTTCGTAAAAGATTAATGAAGTATGTATGGATGGAAAAGACAAATCATCTCTAGGATACATAACCTATTAATGCATCTAAAAGACTTATCCATAAGGAAAGATCCATATCTCTAAAGAAAGTATGAAACCCTAAGCTTGCTCTTCAAGTATAATGGTGGATGAGAAAATATGCAATAACACTTCTTCTTATCTTCACTAAATAATGGTGAAATAAACTTGTATATATAGGTGGATTTAACCCTAAGCCCTTTCAAAAAATTTAGTCGATAGGGTCAACCCAATCAACCTAGCACAATTTTGGACAATAATTCACTAGGTCATAATTTAGGTCGGCTAAGAGCCAACCTAGACCCTAAGTGAATTTCTTCCAAAACTATACAGGGTCAATCCAATCAACCTAGTATAGTGAACTGAGGTTGAAAACTATATAGAGTCGACAATGTCGACCTAGTTTAATGAATAGTTGAAAGGGGGTTAAGGTTAAGAAAAGGGGGGCGAAAGGTAGGAAATGAATAGAGAGTATATAATAGAGAAAAACAAGCTTAGGGATAAGTTTTTTATGAGACAAATGTGTAAATAAAAAGTGGAAAAAAGGACAACAATCATGTGAAGCACCAATGGTCTACCCACCCTTTTCTTGGTGTACCCTTTAAGGCATGCACTTAGAGAGATTGAGACTCGACAACCTCCTATAAGATACAAAGTGCAAGTGATAAAAGTTTGAAAATATTATGTGCATATATATGCCCCACTCAAATATCATCACATGTAACATGAGTACAACTTAGGATGGTACTTCAAGAATAGAACATAATAACACATAACGTTGACTTTAAGTAAAATATAGTAAGAAGTAAACAAGATAAATGAAAGGATAAAATTGAAAAACACATACCTTTACTTGCCTTAGTGTTGTAGATAAAGAGAGAGATTGTAAGAGAAGTGAATATTTCCAAATGTGAATAACATTAGGTGAACCTATAGATATTAGTGCAAAAAAGAGAGAAAAATCTAAATGTTTGGAATATAGTCATGTAGTAGTTAAAAATGAGTTAGTAGAGACAAATATATGAGGGTATTAGTAAAATTGACAAATTGGAATTGTTAAGGCAAGGTTAGAGCCAAAAATATTGAGGGAAAATGCATGATAAAAGGATGGAAAAAGAATGACAAATGATTGTAGAACACAGTAAATTACATTGGAAAGCATGGAAAACATAAATGGCAAGAAGGAATATATAACATACTAAATCATTTTGGGAATTATGTAAAACATAAATGGAAAAAAGGAGTGTAGAACATACTAAATCATATTAGGAAGCATGTAAAACATAAATGAAAAATGAAATATCCATGAAATACAAATCCTAAAAAAAATATGTAAGTGACAAGTAACTCTATGCAACATAATCATGTTGAATCAAACATAAAGAAAAACATGAATGACTGAAAATGAAATGTAATTCAAGATGCAAGACAAACATGAAGAATTAATACATAAATAGAAACATGTAAGAATACCAAATGTCATATGTAAGATAAGTGAAGTCCACAAAAATAAAATAAGAACATGATGGAGAAGTGAAAATAAAAAAGCTCTAAAAGATGAAAAATCAAACTTAGTGCTTGTTGTGAGATACAATGTAAGAAAACAAAACCACCTAATGACATGAATAGTATGACAATGAGATGGTGTGGTAAGTGGTTCAAGGATGTTTTTTAGGAAGGCATGGTCCTATCCAAGGTCTTACAATGCAACTCACAAACTATAAACCAAGAGGCATAATAAGGTAGATGTGATTAGGGAAGTGATCAACTACAAGCAATATCTATTAAGGGGAATACAAGGAAAATGTGATGTAAATAAGGAATGTGAGGTTTAACATAGGTGATGTGAACATACTTAGCAAGAATGAGACATAATAGGCAAGTGAGAAAAGCTAATAACTATTAACACCAAGGACTTAGGACATTTTTACTAATGAACACAAAGCTTGGGATAACAAGTAAAGTATGTAGATCATCCCATGAAGGCTATATGAATGAAAATTAAAATGGACCCACCTTCCCACAATATTTCCACTATTCCTCAAGACCCATTATAGAGCCTTCTATCTACTAAAAAGATTGGTTACTTGCATAAGAAAGCAGGTAGTACTAAAAGATTTTTTATTCTTCTTTTCTAATCTACTAGCCTACCCCACCCCAATGGACCTCAACTATATTGTGATGACAAATGTGGAGTTTGAGCTTCAATTAGAAAAAATATATGTTTTTAGAATCACGTATTTTAATGTGATTTTACCTTTTGTAATTTTTTATATTGCCTATTGGATCATTGCCTTTTGTTTGTATTTTATGATTTGGCTTTTAACTTTCTTGATGAATTTTTTTTATTCCTCCTCCATATAGATTTGGAAAACCAAACATGGGTGTTAAAGATGAAAAACAAAAGAGAGATTACACTTGGTCACTAGAGAAAATGAACTAAATACCAAGGTGTCTAAATACTCCTAGACTTGCCCACAAGTCAAAATTGATCAATGTGAGCCTAAAATGAAAAGAAATAAGGGAAATATGAGTATCATGAGAGATACATCTATGTAATAAGTGATAAAATGATGAATATGATTGTAGCTTATTACAAGGAGGTAAAATAGTGCTATGAAAGGGATGAAACTATGCTATGATAGTCATGTTACTAGATAATCCATGGTAACCTACAATGGATCTAGTACAAGAACTAATGGATGTAGTAGTCATCCCAGAAAGTGGTTTAGTAATGCTTTAATGTGGAAATTTTTTAGGAAGGCTAGGTCTTATCCATGGTCTTACACTATAACTCACAAAGTTAACACTAATGAGTTGAATAGTAAATAAGGGGGAAAATAATCATAAGGCTACTAAGGCAAAGAATGACATAAAAAGACAAAAATAAAAGAGATATATAAGAGATAAAATGAAAACAAATGCCAAATGTAATGTGTAAGAAAAAAGAACATAAAGAAACATGATTAAGCTTAGTAAAGTGAGACTAAAAGAATTAAAATGCACAAAAACAAATAAAAATGAGACAAAAAAATAACAAGAAAGATATATGTTAATGTCTATATCAAATATGAGCATGTCAAATACAAGTCTATAAGTCTTGGAAGGTTTCTTGAAGCTAAATTTGGTTGTTATTATGCATTGTAGAATAAGAGTGGGAATTGTAAGATACCCCAGTGGGTAATTGGATGTAGAGATGGGCATCACAAGATGCCTTAAAGTTTGAAGGGGCATGTGGATAGAAATTATAAGATGCCCCAACATGTGATTTGGAATGAGCTAAAATTGAACCATTAGAATTATTTAAATTGGGTTGGTAGGTGCATTTGGAGATAGGTAAATGTGTTGGTTTGTTAGATTTTAAGGAGGTTAAATGTGAAATAGGATGTGGAGAGGGATGAAGAGGTAAAAGAGGACCATGTATGATATGCTTTGGAGTAGGCATTTGAACTAGGTACTCAGTTGGTTCATATGACCTAAAAGGTTGAGGTTCAATGGAAGCAAAGATATGTTTAAAGTTGTTCATGTTAGCTATCCTTTCCCTATTGATGTAGGAAGAAGGATCAACTATTGTTGGAAAAAAATTATAATATGAGGTAAAGGTATGGGATAATTATTGTTCTTCATTAGGTAGTTGATGTTGATGTGATTGTGATTCTTGAGATTGAATTTGAGACTATTGAACATAGTCTTGATAATGTTGCTTTGTGAGAGTATCAAGATTGAAATGTGGACTAAACAAGGAAGAAAGAAGAAACTAGTTAAAATCATGACAAGACTCATGAAAATGACCTATAGGATCATGCCACCAACAAAATTTATTAGGATTGTACCATTCTGGAGGAGGTTTGGAAGGATCAAAGTGTATGGGTTTAAAGGGTGGAAATTTTTTCTTAAGTTATTCTAAACTCAAGGGTGGGCAGGTTGGGTTAAAATTAGTTGAATTAGATGCTCCATTTTGAGACTGGGGAGGATTGGATGAATCAATTGTATGAGAAAATGATTGGAAAGGTTCTTTAATAGTTATTTGAGGTGTGTAAATTTGAGTCATAAGAAAGTCTTGCTTTTTTACTTGGTCTAAGGTTTTTTCTAAAGTTTTAGGTGAAAAGATTCAAACTTTGTATTTAAGGGGAGATTTAAGAGTAGTAACAAATTATTCTAAAAGAGTATCATCATTCATGTTATGGTCTACTTTATGAGCAAGAGACTTCCATTATTTGATGAAAGTATGAGTAGATTCATTAGGAAGTTCCTTAGCATTGATGAAATGGCTAAGGTAATTTTTAAAAGGTCATCATGTTGGAATTCCTTCACTAGAGCACTGACTAAATCCTCTAGTTTTGAGATGGAATGTCTAGGAATTTGGTTGTACCATTCAAGTGCATCACCAACAAAAGTTTTGGCTAAGAGCTTGGTGGTAGCAAAGGTGTTAGTTTAGACCCATTCCTTATAAAGGTTACCAAAAGACATAAGAAGGATAGTAGCTTCCTTAGTCCCATTATATGTGATAGTTGGAGAAATGTTTTTGATATGTATGAATACAATGAATTAAGCTAAAGGTCTATTTTGAAGATGTTGAAACATTTTATTATTCATTATTGGTTGAGGGATGATATTCCCATTGGCATCTCTAAGAGGAAGAGGAATAAAATTTTGATTTAGTTGAGACATGATGACTTGAGGTGGTTGAATAGTCATGTGTAATAAATTTTGTTACATGTTCATCATTTGAGAGGTCTTAGAAGTTTGCATTATGTTCATTTATTTTATGAATTGTGCAAGAAGTTGAGTTGTATTAATAGGTGGGTTCATGTTTGTAGGAGGGGTATTAGATTTTATAAGAGGAGGATTATTTGGTGGAGGATTCCCAAAATTGGTATTGGGAAGAGGATTAGGATGAATGACCTGAACTACATTACATTGTGTAGTGATTGGTTTTGGATTAGGAGAAGATGAAGGAAGAAAGTGACTAGTTTCATTTGAAGTAATGATATAAGTGAGGGTATGATGTATATCTTTCATGATGCAATGTTCTTGACTAAGGGTAGGATGAAAATATGTCATCATTATGAAATAAGACTAGATAAACACACAAATAATAAGTGCAAAATCAAAAGGACAAGAAGATACATATAAGTGTACAGAGTTGATTGGGTCGACCTAGTATAGGAAACTAAGGCTAAAAACTGTATAGAGTTGATAGTTTAATGGAAATTGAGGATAAAAATTGTACAAAGTCAATATTGTCAACCTAATACTAGAAATTGAGGCTAAAAACTATACAAAGTTGATAGTGTTAACCTATTATTATAAACAAGGGCTTAAAAAGTGTACAAAGTTGATAGGGTTGACCTAGTATAGTAAGAAGGAAAAAATAGATAATCTATGAGAGACTATGTTGAGCATAATGATTGTGTACTAAAATAGGAAAAAAAATTCAAAATTTTTTGAAAGAAAGAAATGAAAGGAAAAACGCAATCAATTGGGTCAATGAGATTGATCCAATTGAGGCAAACAACACAAAACCTGACACCAATGTTGTCTAATGCAAGTTTTTTCAATACAACAAACAATTGAGAAAAGATCAAGTAGTCAAATTGGAAAGTAATAGCCAATTAAGTGGTTATATTGAATGTTTTTATATTATTAGAATATGATTTTAGATGTGATAGGGAGTTAGCTATAATCAAGGAACTAAAAAGTAATCTATGAATGGTTTTAGGATGTTTAGGCTAAAAATATCTGTATTGGCAATGTTAATGGCTTGGTATTGGGGCTTACCCTCTCAATTAACACACAAAAATGATAAGGGTGTCAGATGCATAGCCAATATATACAATTAACCATGTGTTTAAATTTGTTCAAAAAACAAAGTCGGCTTTCCCCTTGGTGATGAAATCCAATTAGGTAGGCCTTGGGTAGGCAATTGTTAAAATGCATCTTAAGATTTTATGATTTTGTAGTGTGTGCATAAAAGAGAAAATAGTGCAACTAAATGGTATATTAAAAAACCACCTAATTAAACTATGTGATCTATTTTAAACATGCAAGCAATAAAAAAATGGAAGTGTGAGCTAATTACTAGCATATAAGTTAATTCTAACTTTGAAACATAATACAATGTTGTTTTAGATGATAGTGTATGCAAATATTTAGAATAGAGTTGACAGTGTCACTTCTATACTATAAAAACAAAGGTCTAAAAAATAACTATGTCAACAGTGTTGACCTAGTTTTCTAGATAGAATACTTAATAATATAGAACTACACCGATAGGGTTGACCTAGTTAACTATACAGGGGCAATTTTAAAAACTATAAACTATGAAAAATAGAAATGATAAATAAAGATAGAAAGGAACCTTGGTGGGTTAGAAGATGTAGAGGAAAATGAGATTGCTATTGAAGTACCCTGATTTATACTTACAAATTTTAACAATTGTGTTGATTAGGTTGACCTAGATTTGTAGTTTCTTGTCTACTAAAAAAATGTAAAATGTACTATGTTAATAGGGTCAACCTAGTATGTTTTTTAGATATTTAAAAATGTATAGAGTCGACTAGGTCAACCTAGTAGCCTAATATAGAAATCTAAAAGTGTACTATGTTGACAAAGTTGACCTAGTAACCTTTACGTAATGAAAAACTTGCACAAATAGAATAGAGTCATATTGATGTGACTGTGTGTTAAACATGTGCATAAAATTTAGATCTATATCAACATTGTTGACCCAGTATCATAAATATATATAAAATAAAATGATAAAATAATGAAAAATATGAGATAAAACATGCAAGGGTTAGATTCACTTTGAGTTCACCAAAATGTAAGCAATTAAAAATGCATCATGGCTATAAATCAATCTTAAATCAAAGAAGATAGATCATACCATACACTATTGATTGGGGATACATTAGATAATTAGGAACATGACCAATATGGGGATCTGATAGACCTGATTAAGGGATCTCTTATCATAATACACAATGCTAGGGAGGGTTTCCAAGCCTCCTATCAAGCACAATCATGTAATAACCCTAAGGGAGTCCTATGTTTTGATATCTCACCAAACTAATAAAAAGTAAATAAAATCTAATTTAGTGATCACCAAAACTTATGGTACAAAGTGGGGGTTACAAAAAATAAAAGTAAACATGTATAAGAGACATATACTCACATCAATGTATATAGAATCCTAATGCATGGAAGAGAAGTACAAATACATATCTATCTACTCTTACAAAGGAGAAACAAATTTAAGAATACTTACCTTTGAAGACAAATCCATCGAGGCTCAATCTCAACTTTAGCCAAGGTACTTTTTAAGAGGTTGTTGTGGTATGTAAGGATGATAAAAAAAATTAACTATAGGCTACACAACTTATCAATGCATCCAAAAGACTTCTTCACAAGATAATATCCATATCTCTAAATAAAGTATGAAACCCTAAGTTTGTTCCTCAAGTATAATGCTGGATAAGTAAATGTGCAATATCTCTTACTTCTTCTTTTCTTCTTTAAATAATGGTGAAGTGAACTTGTATATATAGGCAGATTTAACCCTAATCTATTCTAAAAGTTTTGGTCAATAGGGTCAACCCAATAGACCTAGCATAGTTTTAGACAAGAATTCACTAGGTCATGAGCTAGGTTAGCTAAGATCTGACCTAGACCCTAAGTGAATTTCACCCAAAATGATACAGGGTCAACCCATTCAACCTAGTACAATGAATTGAGGCTAAAATTTATATAGAGTCAACAATGTTGACCTGGTACAATAAATAGTCAAAAGGGGGTTAAGGTTAGGAAAAGGGGGACAAAAGGTAGGAAATTATTAGAGAGTAAAACAAAGAAGAAAAAACTCATTTATAAGGTTTTCAAGAGACTAGTATGTAGATAACAAGTGGTAAAAGGGACAACAATCTTGTGAAGCACCTATGGTTTGCACACTGCTTTCTCGGTACACCCTTTAAGGCATGCACTTAGATAGATTGAGATTCAATAAGTTCCTAAAAGATAAAAAGTTTCAATAAGTGATAATTTTTTTAAAATATTGTGTATAAAGAGATATTTTCCTTCCTATCATTCAAAGACGGGGATATTTTTAATTAAGTGTTAAAATAATTTTTTTTATAAAACTGTATCATGTTAAATGTATGAATTATTTATAATGATGTTTTAGTACATTAGTGGGAGAGAGAGAGAGAGAGAGAGAGAGAGAGAGAGAGAGAGAGAGAGAGAGAGAGAGAGAGAGAGAGAGAGAGAGAGAGAGAGAGAGAGAGAGAGAGAGAGAGAGAGAGAGAGAGAGTTCATTTAATTCTAGCTAAATCAAAAAGATACAGATGGTAAAATATGTTTAAAGTGTAATGAAATGCTAATTGATCAAATAAACCTCCAACATTTTAATATTGAAACCTTCTTTTTACATTAAAAATGATCACGATGTTTTGTGATTTTGACCAAAATGACTTCTGGATCTTCTGTAGTTAAAAAATAAGTGAAAATTTTTAGTCGTATGTTTATATATCCTTGTATGGTTTTGGAATTCCTAATAAATATATATCTTTTTAAATGAGCAAAAGTATAGTTTGATGTATTTAGTCTTTCACAAGTTAGTTTGTTGGTCTTTGTAAAACCTATTGAAGTTATCTTATGACATTTATATGCAATAATTTTTTTCACTTGATGTTGTAAAATTTTGAATAGATTATTCTTATCTAATTATATAAATGTATCTTGAGGATGTACTATTAGAAAACATGCAACTCTTTACCATTTTTAGATGTTTTAGTACGATTCCTTGTGATGACTGATAAAGGGTGGAATTTCATAAATAAAGGCCCTTGCTCAATTTTTTGTATTATTTTTTAAGAGCCCATTGTTGTCCTCATGTGACTTTTTATTATTTCCAAATGTGTATTCAATTATAATTTAAAATAAATTTTGATTGAATTTATAGTAAATTGTGATGTTGATCCTTAATAGATGATAATAAAGGAAAGAAAGTATTGATATGTATTATAAAAAATCCCATAAAAACAAACATGGATCAATAAAGATATTTATATGAATGTAATGTGATATTTAACATTACCATAGTAGAAAATGTCTCAATCTTTACCAATGATTCATTATGTAATTTGATCAGGGGGTGGATTTTAAAAGTTCTAAAAAAATATTAAAATTTTATAAAGTAGGCCCTAATTTTAATTATTGAAACATTTCTATCCATGAGATGCATCCCAAAAACTTGTCTAACAACATGAATAGAATTCTAGTGTTGCATAAGACCTTATATTTAAGAGGGCCCTTTTATCCATGTTTCTATTAGGGGATTGCGTGAAAAAAACACTCATTAGGGTTTAATTTTTGTAAATTATTTTTAGTATAGTAAACACTCTAGATAAATGTCCATTTCTTGTTAAAATTTTAAGAGTTCCATTCTAGTTATTTCTTTATGTTGATATAATTTTAAAAGGTTTTCCATCTATGTTAATATTATTGGAATAAATTGATAATGATTCTAAGAAAACCCTATAGTTGGATAGTATATACTTGTAGGTTTTAATATGAAAATGATATACTTTGTGGTGTTTATGCAACTTATACCTTTGTACCTTGTAATCAAGTCTCAACCTATGTTAAAATTATTTAAAAAATGAATTTAAGCCAAATTATCATCATTGCAACTATGTATAAATGGAAGATGGTTCTCAATATAAATGGATTCAGTGTAAATTTAGTGATTATTATATGCAATATTAATAGATTCCATTTCATAAATTTAGTGATTAGTTAACACAAATTTAATGTGTAAATTGAACATTTATTTTAAATTGAGTGATGATTATATGCATTGTGAAGTTTAAAATGTGTTATATCCCTAGAAAGATTTCAAAAGCATGTGTTTGATTGTATAACATTATTTTAATAATAAATTATCAAACTAATAAATACTCCTTATTTTCATTCCATGTTTCATTTGTATAGGATAATAATTTTAAAATGAGATAAATTTGAACATGATTAAATAAATAAACCCTGTTCTCCATGAATGTGACGTGTTTCAACACTATGGACAATGATATGCATGAAAATAACTATTCCAAAATATTCTCAGTATACAAGGCATGAAATTATAAACTCACATTTGGGAAACACTCTTTCTAGCTTTCCATTCCATTGTAAACCCCATAGTTTCTTTTAATGGTATCTATGAAGCATTCAAAAAATAAACACACACCCAAACACCTATTCGTACGGACACAGTAGGGGAACCAACCAATAGGATCTATAGTTCAATAGATTTTTTCACATGGTATAAATAAACACAAGCTTAAATAAATTTTAAATCATGTAAATGATTAACAAAATTTTCCCAAAGATTAAAAAATTCTCCATTTCAATGACAAATTACGTATGTAACTATTTTCCTAGGATAATATTTTTTCGCAAAAATTATATATCTCATTTTATAGACATTTTTTTGTCTTGAATATTGATATGAGGAAATCTTAATCATATTTTTTCTAGAATGGAGATTATTTTTTCAATAATGGTGAAGATAAATGATTAGGAAACATGGATTGTGGATCAACATGAAAATGGAAATAAACCCCCACAAGCAAGATTTGAAGAGATGAAAATATATTTTGATAAGGAAGTAGATTATATGGAGGTCATAGATCTATAGAGGAGACTTCATATTTGGGAGATGTGGAAAGCAATAGTGAGATCCAAATAAGAAGATCTAGATGCAATAGTGGAAGTACCTCAAAGAAAAAATAGGAAAACTCCTCAATGGAAAAAGGGAGCTAAAGATATTTGTTTAGACTTGGAAATAAGAAGCTTTTAAATCATAAATAATTATAGAGGAATAAAACCACTATTTTTATTTAGCAATAAAAACAATGGATGCACAATAAACAACTCTTGTGCTAGAGTATTATAGGAATGAAAGTTAAATGAAATTTATAGTGAAGAATTGAAGATTGGTATAGTTTTATGGTGTGTTGCATGGAGAAAAACCCTATCAATATAAATGAATTTAAAATTAGAATTAGGAGGATTATGTTTCAAATGAAATTTTTCTAATTCCTAAATTATGATTTATTTTATGGTTAAAGTTGTGAAATGGTCCTTTTATAGTTTTCTAGTGTTCTAGTGTTCCATTATGCATTTGAAAAAAAAAATTTAATGTGTTATGAGCACATTATATTGTGTTATCATGTTTTAATCTATTGAATCCTATTTGATATTTTAATTTACATGTTAATTACTCATGTCCATTATATATTAATGTAGTTGTATTATTCTATTGAATGGTGTATTGAAATTGTATTTAATCCTTTAGTCAAAAATAAAAATATCACCAATCCTTCATTATGGAAACCATTACAAGAAGTATCTCATCCCATATTTATCTTGTGACAATTTTTGGATGAAAAAATCATTTTATAGTTCACATTATTATGTGTTTTTCAGTAAGTTTTATTTTTGTTCATGGGGAGTTTTTGAATATACAGAAACTAATAGTTTTGATTAATGCAATAGAGAAAAAAACTTACCTTTAGTAATGGGATGAAAATTTGTTTTCTAAACTTTTTTACAATCCTAAATTTTAGTATTTTTTAGAATAAGTTACACTTTAAATTTAATAAGTGTCCATTGGAGCCATCTTCAACAAAAAAATGTTTTATAGATTATTTACAATATATCTCCATTACCTTGTTTTAAATATTTAATATAAGAAAAATACTAAAAGATGTTGGCAAATGATAATGAGTTTGATTATAAAATTGATACTTGTGATTTATTTAAAAATAACAAGGCAATATCAACAACCATGTTAGAACACCATTTGTGCATTACTCATGTTCATTAATTATTTGTAAAGTTGTATTGTTTTTGGATCCTTTAGTAAAAAATGTAGAATGCCATTATAAAATTAAAAGTATTTTTTTGAATTTGAAAATGCAAAAAATAAAATCATAGTAAAATCCAATCAAGATTATAAAGTATTACATTTTACATAGATCTAGTCCATTTGTATTACATATATTTCAGCAATCTTGTCTAGCATTTCATTAAAAAGTCTTCCTCTTAGGCTTTCCCAATAGTGTTGGTGGGAAATGAACTCTTTTAGAGGTTATGGGTCTTTTCATCACAATATTTCCAAAAAAATCCCACTGTACTCTTAGTGACATTCCATATATGTGTTGTATATGTTAGAATGGTTCCATTATAGGGTGGCGAATGTCATATCCACTACTAATTACCTTTTATTTCAATATATTATAAGCATATTATAATTAATTCTTTAATTGATTGATACTTACTCTATCCATGAGTTGTTTTAAATAGTTGTCCTACATGGATTTTGTTGTTCCCTAACACACACACACACACACACACACACACACACACACACACACACACACACACCCATCCCATTTTTTTGATTTCATATGTCGACCCATTATTGCTTGTATATTCTTATTCAGGGTCCTCTTAGCCTTAGACATTCATGACACTGGACTTAATTTGAATAAGCCTAAGGTTATATTTGAAATCTAAAATATACAAAAGTTCAAATTATTAAAATCAAATCTTGAGCAAATATTTAGATTCATTTTAAACCTTAGATTTTCATAATTTTTGTGATTTATTTTAACTAAAAGAATAAATATCTCTTGTTATAGTATTCATATTTTTTATATATGTCCATATGACTTGCTAATCATTCATGGTTGGGACCTACCTTTATCTATATAATATTAAGATAACTAGCATTACTACACTACCTAGGTCCTTCATCCTTCATAAAAGTTTCTAAGTCCTCAGTGTCCCCAAGCTTTGACAGCTTGACAAATGACATAGATACTTTCATATTTAAAGAAAATTCTAAATGTTCAAAGTCTTTGATCTTTGATAACATGCCACACAATGAAATTACATTACTAGGAACCATGTAAGATTTTAAAAAAGGTTAATCATATAATGGTCATTAGGATCTACACTCCTAAGAATTTGATAGGTGACACATTTTCATTAACCTAGAACCATAGAGGGATTAAAAAAAATCTAATGGTCTTAAGGCTCCATATTCTAATATCTAAAATATTCTAAGATCTAAGAATGTGACATTTGAAACACATTTATTGGCCCAAAGTTTCAAATAATAAATACTAAGTTAATGGCTTAATGATTTCATGACTATGATCCTTCGAGTCTCTGAAGCTCCAATATCATTCCAAGTGTTGACATCCCATTCACCTAGAGAATTTATAGAGATGCAAATAGTTTAAAAGGTTTAAAAATTTGAGGCTCTAAGTCTCTGAGTTCTTGTAGACCTAATATTAATCCACATGGTGTAAACATGCTCACTCGTGGCCTTGAACATACAAATCAAATATAAAAATATAAAAAATGAATTAGGTGAGAAGTAAAAAAGTGCCATGATCTAGGAAGGTGCTTCCCTGAAGTGTGAATAAATAAGTCTGTTATCAAAATAAAGAAATTGGTAAGTTATAAATTAACACATGTTTCAAATAAAATGACTGGACATACAAAGTAGATGAAAAATTTCTATATGGAAAATACAAACCTACCAAAGCTTACTAGCACATTTAAATTGAAATGAGAACAAAATAAAAATATGTTATTTTCATTAAATTCACAATTATTGATCATTTAAGGTGCATAATTTGGACAATATATACAAAATCCAAGCTAAAATCAAGTCACTTTACCATCAATCTATGAGTGAACCTTGGAATTTTGAGCTTCCCTATGACCAAGAGCCCTAGTTTTCAATGAACCTACAAAGAGAATTCATATAGTTTGAAAAGATATTATATAGTTCTAAACTACTAAAATAGCCTCTTCTTCAAACCCAACATGCATTCAATCCCCTTTACATATTCTTGTATTGGAAATATTGAATACATAGATACAATTTTTGATAAAAGTGCCCTTGAATTCAAGTTTTAAAATTACCCAGCATATTAGAATGCATTGTAGTCTATGGTACCATATTATGCCCAAGACCAATTGTCCTAGGATGATAAGTAATACATCGATGACCTATTTCCCATCCAAACACTAGGGCTTCATTAGGGAATAATAAAACTAGAGATAATGCCTTATAGTGACTTGGTCAGAGATTTATTGATGGAGTGGCAATAATCTCTCAAATAAATTCTCAATTAAATGCTTAAATCAGTAGGGAATAATAGGAAAGATTAACATAGTAAATTACTCACACCATATGCTTCATATTCAATAAAATTACATTATTACAACACTTCACCACATCAACTCTTCAACTCCTCACTACAAAATGCTTTACTCTTTTCAAACTTGCTTCACAAGAAATGCATATTAACCACTATAAAAAATTACAGAGAGGATTTGTCATCCTTTTTAAAAGGACTTGTTAAGCTATAAAATACTAGAAAAAGAAGAAACTTATCCACCTCCACAAAGATGGGTCAAGACAAACAAGGAAAAGTGGAAAAGAAGGAAACCTCATGGAATACTCCTCACATGGGTCATTATTTGATTAATACATGTTTCACATAGTAAATTTGGTGCCACCTCTCTTGGAAAGTCAAAAAGAAAAAGGATATGCCAATTTTGAATAGTGGATCTTGTCTCCTTTGCTTGCATATCCTTCTAAACGAGAATATATTTGCTTTTTGACTAATCTTTAGCCATCTCATGTGAATTTTACCCCATGCCACATATGTAATCTAAAATAGTGCCAATTAGGAATAATATCAATCTATAATAGTACAAATAGTTCTAATCATGAATAGTGTCAAATAGTAGCAATCACAACACATCACCAATGGAATAGTGGATCCATATCATCAAGACATATCATCAATGGAATAGTGGAGCCACATCATCCTTCTTTGGGTGAAATCAACTTAGCTCCTATGATTTTTTGTGATGATATTCCTACCATTTCTCCTTGTCCATATTCTTCAACTCTCATTCTATAATCCAAGTGTTGTCTTCTTATGGAAATCTTTCCCACTACACCAAATACCTATTATAGCTTCTTTACTTTGTGTGCATAATCTTCATATCCAAAATTTATACTATATTTTCATTCTTCTGTTAAATCTATTACTCCTAGTTGATGTCTTCTTCATCATCCCTTTCATTTGCTTCTCCACTGAAAACATACAAATCTAAAACATTGAATATTAGAGAATTATAAAATTGCTCTAACAAGCTCACTTCATAGGCATTATTAATAATATTCTTCACAATTTTTCAAGGACCATTCTTCTTGTATTTCAACTTTTTTTAGGTTCCTATAGGAAATATCTCTTTCCTCAAATATGCCATCACTACATATCCTTCTTCAAAATATTTTGATCTCCTCTTAACATCATCAACAATCTTGTACTTCTCATTTTTGTATTTTAACCTTCTAATCACTTCTTGAAATTGATGTATAAGCTCTACAAAATTCTCAACATCATCACTTACTCTTTTTGTAACTAGAAATTATAAAAAATACAAATATCCCATTGGATTTTTCCCATAAACCACCTAAACTAGTGATTTTACTATTGATTTGTTCACTAAGTTGTTATATATAAACTCAACTTGTGGTAAATCCAAGTCCCACTACTTAGGCTTCTCTCCAACAATGAATTTCAACAAATTTCCTAGTCTTTTGTTTACAACCTCTATCTATCCATCTTGTTTTTGGTGATATGCACTACTAAAATGTAATTTCGTATCCAATTTCTTCCATAAATTCCTCTAAAAAGGACTTAGAAACTTGGTATCCCTATCTAAAGTAATGGTCTTAGGAACACAATGCAATCTTATAACATCTCTAAAGAATAATTATGCAACTCTAGTGGAATCACTGGTTCTATTACATGTAATGAAATGAAACATCTTGGAAAATCTATCTACAATAACAAAAATATAATCATTACCTATTTGTGTGTTTTGTAATCCCAACACAAAATTCATGTTTTAATCTATCCATGTCTCTCTTGGAATTGGTAATGGCATGTACAATCTCATGCTTTATGCATGTCATTTAGCAACTTGAAATATTCTACATCTTAAGAAATTTCTTGCCACATCTCTTTTCATCTTTAGCCAAGAATACTTTTCCTCCACCAAAGCTATGGTATTAACTTTGCCAAAATGGCTAGCCAAACCTCCACTATGCAACGCTCTTACAATGTTGTCTCTTAAAGATCCAATCAGAATGCAAAATTGTCTTCCCTTGAAGATATAACCATCTTGAAAAAGATACTCATCCTGAATAGTACTTGCATCTCTGGTTAATGGATTCCTACATTGTTCAACTATCTCACTAAAATATGGATCAGTATCATGTAACTCCTTAATGAAATCAAACCCAACTACTTCACTCACCATAGTAGTTATTAATCCCACTTTTTTACTCAAATCATTAGCTATCTAATTCAGTTTTACTTACTTATGTTTCAAAAAAAAACTACATCCCTAATTCAAAGTCTCACTAAAATATGTTATTGGCCTCCCTTCTTGGCTTAACATAACTTCAATTCCCACATGCAAACCATCACAATCCACTTCAAACACATTTTCAAAATTAGGCACTCCTAAAATATGTTTTCATGTAATTTTTATTTTCAATAGTTCAAAACTCTTTATTGTTTCTCTTATCCACACAAATTCCTTTCTTTTCATGTAATTTGTTATTGGTGCAACAATACTACTGAAACTCTTAATGAACTTTCTATAGAAAAAATTCCAAACCATGGAAACTTCTTACCTCCATGACACTTTCTAGAATAGGCCTCTCAACAATTGCCTTCACCTTCTCTTTATCCATTCTAACACCATCTTCTCAAATTAAAAATCCTAAAAATACGAAGCTATCCTTGATAAACTTGCACTTCTTCAAATTTGCATAGATCTTATCCTTTATCAACAATTCTAACACCATTCTCAAATTCTTCAAATTCTCTTCTTTAGTTTTACTAAATATCAAAATATAATCAATATAAACCACCACAAACTTACCAATGCAATCTCATTACATAGTGTTCATTATCCTCAGGAATGTGTTGGGTGCATTAGATAACCCAAATGAAATCCCCAACCATTCATATAGTCTATCTCTCATCTTCAATGCTATATTTCATTAATCTCCTTCATGAACATAGATTTGGTAGTATCCACTCCTTAGATCAAGCTTTGTGAAATACTTTGATCTTAAAATAAAATCCATTATGTCATCCAACCAAGGTATAAGAAGTTTATACTTGATGGTGATCTTGTTGATGGCTCTACTATCCACACACATCTACCATCCATATTTATTTTGAGTCAATAATTCTAGTGTTACAAAGTACTCAAGCTCTCCCTTACTACACCCTTCCTCATCAACATAGTAACTTACTTGTTCAACTCTACATGTTTTATTGGGATCATACTATATGCCACTTGATTAGGTAGGGATGATCCTGGGATCAAGTCAATGTGATGTTCAATGTACCTCTTTGGTGGTAAAACATCTAGTAGCTCATTAGAAATGACATCTGCATATGCTTTCAAAACTTTTATTTCTTATTCTATGATCTATACCACTTATTCACCTTCATTATTTACAACCAATGCATAACAACACCAACAAATTTCATGTCATTAAAAAATTCTTTTGTGGACAATAATTTTTCCACTTTTGCTCCTTCCTTAAGAGAAAATAACATTGCCTTTGTCCCATCTTTATGAAATGTGTATCTATTCTTGGCCCCATCATGAATCAATCTTACATCAAATTACCATGGTCTCCTCAATAATTCATGGCATGCATCCATGGCAAAAATATCACACCATAGTTCATCTCTATAACTCTTCCCTATGGATAACATTAACTTCATTCTCTTTCTTAAACCATGAAATTTATAAGGACTAGGATGCATTTCACAATGCAATCCTAATTTTTCTACCCTTTCCTTGGAAACCATATTTTCACAGCTACCCCCATCAATGATTACTTTTCACACCTTTCTACTTTAAGTACACCTTGTTTGGAAGATATTTGTCTACAACCATGCATCATCACCTTCTTTGCCTTGCTCCAAATTTTGCCTTGGAGCTATCATGGTCCTCCTCATTGTAAGTCTTTCTCCCACATATGATATTACAACTTTAGTAACTTGATATTAAGGCTCAACTTCAACCAATTTACTCTTGGATGGTATTATTGCCTCCTTTCTTGTCTATGAGGACACTCATTTGCCTTATGTAGTTTTTATCCACATATGTAACAAACTATGGCTTTAGGTTGGTTAGGAAACCAAATTCTATCACCTCCATATCCTCATCCTCTTTGGAATCCTCTCCATCTTTTCTAATTTTGGAAACCTTATCTATTATCTTCTCTCCTCTCTATAGTATGTGATGATTCTATCCTTCAAGGGTTAAATACACCTCTAGTGGTATTGAAACCACCTCTTCCTCTCATTGGAGTGTATTTTCCTCTTCTTGGACCAAATGTCCTTCTAGTAGCTTATTTATTTTTCTTCTCTTCTACTTTTAAGGCTAACAAATGCCACATCAACCAAAATGGATCCACTTCATTCAAAGGTCATGTGTGAAGGAATGAGTGGTAGCACAAATAATTAAGATAACAAAACATAAAAGGAGATATGGTAAGCTATAAATTTGGCACTAAGGTGGCTAATTTCATATCCACTACTAATTATAATGAAGTGTTATAAAATTTCAAGGCAATTACTACTGTTAGATGAGTCTAGACTTCACATGTCCAGGGTAATTATTTCATCATCAAAGTAAATGATGCATAATGGCTGGATTTGATCAATCAAAAATCATCAAAGGATTCACATAAGCACAAAAAGAGGACATGGGCATCAGTGTGGCATTATATGCCTATGAGTTTATTCACTATGTTGAGATATGAATGTTTGTGATGAATGAAGTTGAATGGGTATAACCATTAGCATTAACACCACCACACAAACTCTATAACATTGATATGGAGTGGTGGATCTAATTCACTAATTTTGGGTAACTTGGAAATGTAATGTATGTATTACTAAGTTGTTACAATGAGGGTAATATTTATCCTTCCCAAGAGATAACCATTCACATCAATATGGATACGATGGAAAGGGTGACAAGAATACCTATGAGGGGCAGATCTATAGCCCATTAAAATCATAAAAAACATCAATCATTTTAGAGATATAATAAAAGTACTCCCACATCTCATGAGGAATTCCACTAGAGGACATTAATGATTTGTCAGAGTGCATTCTGGTAAAATGCATTTCATGAAGATTTTGGTATACAATAAAGGATGCTAAGCAAGTTACCAAATGAGTCATCAATATTTCCCATCAAATGATCAATCAAAATGAGGAATCTAACTAGTCTAAATTCTCAATTAGTAAACTCACTCTAAATATTGATAAAGTCTAGGTGATGATGAAATAAACTTTCTAGTAACAATTTTGGGTATTACTATTAGTCTTTACACAATGGAAGTCACCCAAGGGTAAAGCTCATCCTGACATCAACTGCTAGCTAGATGTGTAGTTTATAAACCTCACCTAGACCTGAGAGTGCCTATTTTGGAAACCATTTAAATTTCACCCAATGGTGGAATAAGTTGGTGGAGGTAATTACATCAAACCCACATATAGCACTTGATGTCATCCAATATTTGGGCCAACATGTAGTCATCATAAAGCTACTAAAGGGTATTTCCATTAGAATTTATGAACTACCCAAGGTACAAAGTCAACCACTCCCATATTTTATTGACATGTAGATGGCATAAATAGAGACAAAAAAAAATCAATCACAATAATGAGAGCAACCCCATTACAGATGATAATAACACCTATTTTAGACCCTAAAACTATAATTATGTAACCTTTAATAATAGTTTCACCAATTAGAGATACAAGGAAGCACAAGGTGCTCAAGAGTAGAAGATATTCATTTCCTCTAAGGTGAAATACTCATAGTTAGATCACCTAGTTGGATAACCTGAACATACCTAAAATCATTGGGATCTATGACTTGTTGCACATGGGTATTGATGAATAATAGGTCTATATAACAATGATGGCTAATATGGTTAGAGACCTATATGATAATAAGGAAGAAAAAGAATAAATTTTCTATAAAATAGTGTGTACCATCTAGTGAAAAAAAGATTTCTAGAAAATCTATGAATTGAGTTACCTGTTGTCTTGGTTATATTATCATAGATATAGTGGTCAAAGAGGTAAAATTGTAGTGTATTTAAAAAATGTTCAAGATAAGAGGAGCCATTATGAGCTCTTCAAGAAACATAGAAGATACCCCCTATAATATCTTATATGACATATGTAGACTCTATCCAACCATCGACAATTTGGGGTAGACAACCTACCTAATCCTTTACACACCACTGGAGAGTCTATGATGGGAACACAACAAGCACAAGAAGTTGACACCCTAAAATGAACAAGATGATTGGTTCTCAAGGGGTAGGTTTCTCAAGTAGAGGTATAAACTATTAACCTCATATCCTCACCACCACACTTTGAGGAGGTTAAGACCAACATAGAGTAAGTCTCACTTAAATATTAGACTATGGAATAATAACAACCCAGACATGAAGAAACACAAAGTGAACCTACACATTTCATGTATAAGGAAGAAAAGCAAAGGGCTAAGGTTGATTCTAAATGGAAGGTAGAGGATGAACAATAGGAATAAGAAGAAGCCTAATGCCAAGCCAAGGAATAAGAGGATCATAAGCAAGCTAAGGATACTAAGGAACAAAGACACCAATAAGAGGAAGAATAAAATAATAAAATGTAGCAAGATGTTGTAGTTATATAACAAGCCAAACAATAATAAAAAGTAACAAAACAATAGTGCAAGGATGCTAAATTGGAAGCAGAGTGAAGATAGAAAGAAGAAGCCCAAGAATATAAGAAGAATAATCTTGTGTAAGATCAAGCATAGAAATAGGATAGGGTCTATAAATGGTAATGTAAGGTGCATACATAATATACTTCCAAGAAAGCTTGAGAAAATAATGAGAAGAAAGCACAAAAAGAGGCTATCAAAAATGCATAATATGTTACAAAGTAGGCACATGAGGAAGTTGTAAAGAGGAACACTAAAGAAGCCCAAATAGTTTATACAAAATAATTATCTATGCAAACTCAATCAAGTTACATCATAACATAAACCTCTCAAGAGATGTTTCATACACAAGTGGGAGACACTATGGTTAAATTGCAGGATGATAGTACTCCATCCATCCTATCTAACATATGTTTATGGGATGTGTTAGCAACCTCTACATGATGAACCATTTTTTTATTTTCCCATAACCCCATTGAGGATAGAGCCTATGAGTACACTAGTCATATAACTCACCCTAACTAATGACATAACATAAGCATACTTGGATGTTTCCTAGATGCCATTGTCTAAGAAGCTTGAAGGTGCCACTATGTTTTAAGAATCTATATTTTAGAAGGTAGATGAATTGGAGAAGCAATTAAAGGAGCTTGATAATACTAGTTATTTAGTCAAATAATAACTATGCATTGCTAAGAAGACTATCGAGGATTCCTATCCATACCTCTACACATAGCTAATTATAGATCCCTCACTCCTAGAGAAGGACTAATTTACTCTTCTATTAAATAATATAACCATATCTTGACATACATTTAGTGATTTGAGCATCATCTAGAAGGGGAAATCCATCAAAGTTGATATCGAAGTCATCTATGGGCTACTATCTAAGTATCATGCCACCATAGATATTGATCGAGCTCAAACTATCTAAATTACACTTTAGCTACTCGATTGAAAGAAGCAATTGGATAATGTTTGGAAAAATGTGTAGCCTAAATTTTCCATATCTTTATTACACAATATGCAATCATAGTTCCCAATACAACTATTGATGCCATGAATGTTGCATTGTAAACCTCACATGGTGTGAGGGATATAGTCATGCAAATTCTATATACCTACTAGAACCAGATGATAAACAAATCCTCTGCCAGTGTGCAATCACAAAGATATGTAGATAAGCTAGCATAACTCCATGCATAAATAACCATAAAATTTAACATGGTGAATTATGATTTGCTTAAGATGATTAACATGAATATTCACCAACTTCTAAACACTCAAGCTACACTGTATGATCTTTTACGTAGTGCCCAAGAAGCTCTCTTCAACTAAAACTCCTACAAGGATGACTTGGTTCTCATCGATGAAAGAATTTCACCACTGGTAAATGAAGCCAAGATCATTTTACCTAGTTAGCTACAATAGACCATCCACTAAATAAATATGCCACCATCTACCAATTGATGCTTGTATAGGTTTAATTTTTATGAAATTTTGGTCCATTTTTTTGTAATTAGCATCTTATATAGTACTCATTAAATATAGGAGGTTAAAAACTCATCAAAGGAGTCCATGTGGTCATGCTAGTCTATTGAAAACCCATAAGGGAAGTAGACTGATATGCTACTTAGTTCAAAACTTGAAAGGGAAACTAATTAATGTGTAAGGGGTGACAACCAATTAACTAACACCTTAAGTGAATTTTATGAATCCTATGAAATTATAGATTTTTTCACTTTTCCTCAGTTTTTGGATAGATTACTTCTATGATGTTATCTTGGGATGACACAACCTTTTAAGTTTGGGAAAGTGTTAGTGGTAAAAGGTAAATGTAAAATTGGTTATATGTACAAGAACATCCTAAGGGAAATACAAATGTATTTTGTTTTTAGGTTAGGATTTGTTACAAGAATTTCTATGTTGGTCAGGACTCAACCGAATGTGATGTGGGGAACTATTCTCAATATGGTAAATCTAGAAGTTACAACCATAGGAACTAATGTCTATATTTATTTGAAAATAATGCAATAGAAGGGTTGATGAGTATGTGAGTAAAATAATAGTGATTGTTATTTTGATCAGAGATCTTTCATCAAGAATATTGATAGAATTAGACTTTGATCTATGGAGTTTTCCTTGTTGTAATCCTTAGTACTAGATCCTATATTATGAATTCTAAGAATTTTTACTTTTTTATGGTATAATTAAAGAGTTCTCTAGGTTATTATGAATGTTTCCCTTAATATTTTTGTTTGATATGTATTTTGTATATAGCTATAAGTAGTTTGCATCATATGTTGAGATATTAAACAAGTGTATTTCTTTGCGATAAACCCTACATATGTTTCAATGTCTTGATTAATCCATATTGTAGTATTTTTATGTAACTTTACACACTTTATCCCTATAATTGACATGTTCTGGTGAAAACCCAAGAACCTATACTAACATAACTTGTGGTAAAGGCCCATTTCAATCAAGCCAACAAAGTAAGATCACACTATAATTTGGATGTTTCCTAGTTCAGAGAATGGGACCTTTAAAAAATAATCATGAATTTTCTTCAAAACCTCAAGGAGAAGAAGAAGTTAAACATTACATATGGAAAACAAGAGTATGAACATGTTATAATTTTCCTAAATGCATCAAATGACATATATGTATAGACTCAGATGAATGTCAAGCAAATGTTCATGATAGTATCTCAAACCATCTGATATAATCCTAAGATTAATAATGAAAAATAAAATGAGATGGTGGAACAAGCATAGAAAGCATGGAGTCATCAGTGGCCTCCAACTCAACCTCAAGACTTAGAAGGAAAATTCCATCCTCCCTCTCCTATAGTAGAAGAGACAAATTTGTAAGAGGGAAAGTTTGGTAGCCAAAGGGAATAGATCCTCCAAATCAAGAAATAAATTCTTAGAGGTTTCCATCAGCCCCAGATAGTCTCCATTCATCTAGATTACACTATTAAAAGTTTTATCACAACCACTATAGTGGATAAAACTACCTCTCTTTGAGATAAACAAAAGAGTACATTCTCTATGAAACCTCTACTTCTACTTACAATAGTCACATAGGTGAGCCTCCCAGAGTTTTTATTGAGTTCCTTCTCTTCTATTCCCTCTACTCCTCTTTCTTTTTAAACATCTCATGTAAGTTATCCTCCATCCCCTCAACTAGGTCCATCTTCATTCATAACCTCTTCCACTATTGGTGTGCCATTTTCCATTCATTCACAATCACTTGTATTAGTAGTCCATATTACTGTGGCTCCTTCATTTGTTTCATTATCCCTCTCACCTCATGTTCCCCCATATCCACTTACCAAAAGAAACCTAAAGTCCTTATATCCACCTCAAAATATAATCAATTAGAGTAAATACCATCATTTATTCTAGTTACTATATAAGAATCCCCTATTGGGGAGGAGGAAGAGGAAGAGGAACATGGACATGTAATATCCTTAGTGTACTATGCTATTGATGAGGAAGAATTAAATTCAAAAATGATGATAGAATTAAAGCAAAGGATAAGTGAGGAGAGACTATAGATGGATAATATTAAGAGGATAAATTATAAAAAGTTTAATAAATGAGCCTAGAGAGCCAATAAGAAGAAGAAACACTAGTTGGTGCCCTAGACCATTAAGTCCTCATGGCATAACAAAGGAAAAATATAAATGATGTAGTTTCCTCTCTTATTTCCTATATCACTATTGTAAATAATTTAGATAAATATTTTCCTCTAGCCATTATGTGGCCATCATTGTCTATTTCATTTGATTATTCCATTCTTTCAACTTCAACACAAATAAAGGATAAAAAAAGCAAGTCAATTTTGAGGATATAGCTTCAATTTAAATTTTCAATCATAGGAAACCATAAAGCCCTCAAAAACCTTCAACCAAATTGGAACTACCTATGCCACAATCCTCAACTATATAGTCACCCACCTTGATAGTTGAAAAGGATCCTAACTTGACTAAACTTGTGGCTGAAGTTACCCCACTGAGGGATCCCTCACCATGGAAAAGGATTATTTATCCAACATTATAATTTCCAATTCAAATAAGTGCTTCATTATCACCTAAAACATTGACTCCTCCTATTACTCCTCCATCCTCTACCTATAAAGACCTAATTTAGATATAATAAGAAGGGGAGCTTATTTTTCCCTATTGGGTTAAAGAGATGCAAGTAAAAAAGGATGAGAAACATAATCTAATTGTCACTGAATTACTTATATTCTCTACATAGTTTGACAAATAGAGTGCAACCATTCAAAGGGTGAGGAAGAGGAAGTTAGTGAATATATATGCAAGAGAATAGATTAATTTTGAGAAAAAAGAAAATATGTTTCTCTTGGCTCAAAAAGCCAAAATAATCTCAATGATACAATAGAATATATAGAGGATTTCTATTCTTTCGTGGATTCCACTGAAGAAGAAATGAAAGAGATGTACAAACATAAAGAGGAAACACAATGAAGGTTACCATAGAAATATATTATACATGTTCCTCGTGAAATTATTTATAGTTTTTAGATTGAATCCACCATCATGTACAACATTTTGAATGGAATTCATTTTTCTAGGGGTGAGAATTAATCAGAAAGGATAAAGGTGATAAAACTATGGCACCAAATGAAGTAATTTGAGAAAAATATTTCTTTTTTAATTCATTGTTCTAAGAATAGTGATTTCAATTAGCTAAACTTTATATTCAAGTAAGATGTAGCATGGGCCTTGAGTTATGTAATTACTAAAAGAGATGTTGCCCTTAATTGGCAGGCACATATGAAGGCTTTATTAGGATATTTTCCTAATCATGATAATGAAGTTTTGGAAATTTTGAAAGATATGGGGTTCATTGATGTTATTAACTCTACAAGTGAGTTTGTCAATAGGCTAAATTTTGAGACACTCCTTAAATAAACTATAAATATATTTAAGAAGGAAGTTGAAGGAACAATATATAAGACAAACAATGAGATTTCATAGTTGATAATTTTTTCCAAAGATAGAGTGACAAAGGTAGAATCTTTAGGATTAGAGTTTAAGAGATCGAAGGTAGAACATATAAGGCTGATGTCTTTAGCCATAAAAATATTCAATATGGTCTTTCTCAATTTTGATATTATTAGCAAAGAGTTCAAAGAAACACATGTATTATTTGAGGAACTCAAGGCTAAATAAGGAGCTTTAGGCTCAACACATAGCACAAAGCTAACTATAAGCATTGACACATCATCATTAGATCCCTAATTTTCTATATATGTAGTCATGTATACTCTAGAGGCTAGTTTTGATCTTTCAAATAACTATAGTGGCCACTTTTGTTTTTATAGTTATAACTCTATTGTCTTCTTCTACTAGTAATGCCACATCAACACTCTTATAAATATAAATATATTTTCATGTTTTGGATATGTTGGATAATTGCTTCTTAATTTATTTTTCACACATATATTATATTTTAGTCACATAATTATATTATGGTCAAACACTTTAATACATGCATGCTTTGTATGATGATTGATATGCAGTTCTCTTTTGGACATGTAATTTTAGGAGGCCTTCCCCTTTCCCAAGCCTATATGTGTTTGTATCCTCCCTATCCCAAAGGGAGAATTTTTTTGGAAATTGAGATTAAGAATAAATTATAAGTAAATTTCTACAATTGGTTGTGATGTGCAAATTTGATTCTTCTCCAAACCTATGGGATTTATCATAAGTTCTATCATTTTGTTATCTTAGTCTTCTAGTTATGCATGAGTTGTCTTTTCAATACAATTATTCTTATTGTGTTATTTCTAATTTTAATTATTTTTGTATATTAATCATAATCCCCCTTTTATATATTCAAACACAATCTTACAAATAAGGTAACCTTTGATTAAATATGCTTAAGTTTACTATATTCTTGTTTTTTTGGACTCCTAACTATGCTTGATTTTTAGTTTACTTATAACATCTTGAAACAAACATTAGGTACCGATTAATTTTCCAAACTTTAGTTTAAATATTGACTTAAAATGGTTTCATTGTGTTTTTTCCATAGTCCTTTTATGCCTTACCTTTCCCTATTTTGAGTTTATTTTGGTCATACCCACCTTAGGTTATATCCATCATCTATCCACCCATATCAAGTAGATTTAGATTCATCTATATACAACCCATCCATGGTAGATAAACTAATATTCTCATTATTATTCTACCAATAGGTTATTTACAAAACCTAATACCCTTCAACTTATCCCTTTGAGTGAATATATACTCATAAATATTGAAATGTTAGAGGCTACCTCATAAGTTTCCTTAGTGTATACAAAACCCACATCAACAAGAATTTATCTAGGACTATAAGGAGGGTTGAACCTCTACCTCTATTTGTTTAAAAATAATCACATGAGTTACATTGATATTATAAGGAGGTTAACTAGGTCTAATTCTAACAATGGTTTATTGGTTTCATCTTTATAGTTCTACAGAAGACCTATGTCAAACAAAAGAACCTCAAGAAAAGATTAAACTCAATTATTTTCCCCAACCAAAAGAGGTTTAATCCATAGAATCATTATTTCCCTAGCTTGGTTAGTTGATTATGTAATTTTTTTTCCAGTGTTATCCATGACTTGCCTAGAAACCCTAAAAAATATCTTCCCTCCTTTCCTTATGGAGGAAGGATTACACTACCACTCAGGATGAAACTATAAACTCTAACAAGGCTAAATTAGATTTTATCTCTAGGATGGTGTAGAAATTAAGTAATGAATTATTGATCATGCAAAAAGGAATGGGGAATACTGGTGGAAAAAACACAAATTAGGGATTCATATTTCAAAGGTACCATATGACTTTCAATAGGTCTAGAAATAATGTTGAATAATATCCACCCAATAAGGTACCTAAAATAAATATCTTAGAAGTATCACTACCTAATTGGTTCTAGGTTCATAATAAAACACATGAAGAATTGGATTGCATAGAGTTATGCATTATTTTTGAAATCTTTCATAAATAAATGAAATGAAGAGATAACTTTGCAAACCATCTAGAGCCATCTTCCTCAAATGCATCAGGGCACTGCATTATAGTAATGTTATTTAAGACTTATGACTTCCCATTCCTAATGGAATATGAGAATGAACTAGAGGATAATAAATATGAGATCCATGCATTTAAGTAGTTTCAGAGTAATAATTAAAATTTGAGTAATAAGAAGGTTATTACTACCTCCACTCCTCCAAACATCAATATAACTACTCTTCCATATCTAAAGGAAAATAAAAATCTACCTTGTTTATATGGAAGTGATCAACATCAAATGATATAACTACAAAGAAGTGATAGGTACAACATTTTTGAGGATATGAAGAATATCAAGGCTAGTATCACTCTACATGAACTGGCTTAAATCACTTAACAAATAGATTTATTACTCAAATTCATGACTAGAAGATCCTCTACATATGACATGTCAAAAATATATCCATGCAAATGTTATGGTATATAAATACAAACCTAAAGTAACATCATTTCTACTGACTATCTAAATATTCAAAAAGAATTTGCATAATTTCATGGTCAACTCAAATGCCTTAGCTAATGTGACTTAGGTATAAAAATTGCCTAATATTCCGAATATTTTTGTTATCAAAAAGTATTATTAAAGTCTCAACCCATAATAATTTTGGTATAAATCCATGCCTACCTATAAAATCCATACCATCCCTAGTAAATAAGCATATCGAACATAAGTGTGGTAAAAATAGAATGGTCATTGATTATGTTGTCTTAAATAATATCAATATTCCCTTTCAATACCCTATCTCATAAAAATACCAACTTATCTAAATAATTGCTCAAATTAAGATTTATTCAGATTTTGATTGGAAAATTAGTTTCTATCAGTTGAGGACTGATCCATAACATACATAGAATGAAAAATTATCTACACCACAAGGATAGTATCAATGATTAGTTATGCCATTTGGATTAATAAATTCACCAAGTTTCTTTCAACAGTGCATGGATTCTATATTCAAGGAGTTATATGATTTTATTTTTGTTTATATTGATGATATTCTAATATTTAATAAGAACTTTGATGAACATCTTAAGGATTTATAGATCTTCAAATAGTTTGTATTTGGTCATGCAACTACGTTATTAGAATCTAAGATGAAAGCTTTCAAGGAAAATATATCATTTATTGGCATTGAAATATTTCAAGGAAAGATTAAACCTAAACCACATGTGTTTAATTTTATTGATGTGTTCCCTAATTAAATTCTATAATTAAAGTAGTTGCAAAGATTTCTTGGTTATGTTAACTTTATGTCTCAATTCATAAATAATCTTGATCAATATAAACATGTGTTGACTGATAGATTGAAAAGGGATCCTAAGAGTTGGATTGGAATACATACTACTATTCTTAAAAATCTTAAGCTCTTATGCAAGGATACTTCCCCTCTTACCATTCCTCAGAATGGATGATTGATTTTTTACATAGATGATTCTAATAATTATCAGGGTGAAATTTTACTTGAAATACAACATGATGGGAGAGAATAAGCTTTATAGATATTCCAATGGTATTTCCAATTATGCCTAATTTAATTGTCATTCCATCGAGAAGGAAATCACAATTATTATTAAGGCTCTTAAATAATCTAGAGTTTATGTCCAGCCTATTCAGTTTATTGTAATCAGTTATTATAATAATCTAAAAGGATTGTTGTCTTCATCCATAGATCTTGATCTTGCTATAAGTAGTCTCTATATGTTGTAAAAAAATTTAGCATGATATAAGTTTATAGTAGAAAATATTTTTGGTAATTATAACTCTTTGCCTAATGCACTAACTAGAGTTTACTAAAATTCATTTGGATGCACAAATATAGATTAATTATTCTCTGGATGCTTAGAGCCAGAACAAGGTTGAAGATACTATTGAAAAATAAATATATATGACAAGTATGTGGAAATATTATGATATTTAGAATGGTTATCCTCTCGAAGACTTAGAAAAGGAATTACATTCAAAACTATCCTAGATAAAATCCAAGTTCAAAAGAGGAGATTCAAGTAAATAATTTTTTTAACACTTTGAATAAAGAGATATTTCATCCAAAACTAAACAAAGGGATACCAAATAATCCACATGAAAATATATCCATAGTAAACTCAATATATTATTCTTCCTAATCTAATGAGATTGTATTATGAAATTTGACTTACACCAATTTTTGTTACCTTTCCCAATAATTATGTTTTATTTTAAGCCAAATGTGATATAGTTGAACATATGATTAATAAGCCTCCATTTTATGAAGTCAACCTATATGCCGTATAAATAATAATTATTAGGCATGGGCTTAAATATGTTGAGCATTACCATATTCATTGGTTAATGAGTGCTTAGATAATTAACCATGTTGGTATTTGGTGTAATAATAGTTAGATGAATAATCTAAGTTCTTAGTGGATTATCTCATTTCATCAATTTTTTCCTTAGTATTATGTAGCTTTTACTCACAAATCCCATGTTTACAAATGTGTATTTCAGTAGTCCACACATTTATATCATAGATAGGTTTTCATCATAAGATTTATTCCAAATGGAGAAATAAATAATTTCACCCAGAATATTTAGACTACCATAGATTATTACTTTCAATTTTTTGAAAACTTTTTTATTCATGATGGTCAATATCAGCTTGTTGAACCTCTAGGTATAATTTTTTATCCTTGGTTTTTCCACTAACTAGATCCACTCTTCCAATATGAATAGTTTGACAATTATTATCTTGAGTTACACAATCTAATAAATTATCCTAATGAGTTTGATGGATGGAATAGCTCAAAATAAATTTTTGCTTCAAGATCTAACTCACCTAATCCAAAATATTATCAATATAATGATTCTTATGAAGTTTTTATTGTCCATAGTTTGAGATCTTTAAGAGATAGTGATATTTCTAAGTGACAATGGAAGGGTAGTGGTAATTTAGTTTTTTACATAACTAGTTGTTATTTTATTTTTACTTTTGGTTTATTTTTTAAACTAATGAATTCCATAGATAATTTTGTTAATAATATAATTAATTTTCACATGATGACTGTCAAGACAAGCTATGGTTGGAGTGATACTTACAAGTCTAATATGTCTATATGGCACACTACAATACTTTATGCTGACAACACAACTAGGTGGACAGTGATTCCTACTCATTATGCAAGATTAAATTGATGAGATGTGAATATAATATTCATATAAAATAGTGTAGGCAATAATACTACATTAAGACTAGAATATATGTTTTTTTATTTCTTAATATTTATATGTATATTCCTTTAGCTAGTGTGCATCTACTTTCAACATGATTTTATACTTGTTTGTAATATGTTGTATTAGTGGATAATATTTTTCATTCATTTTTACAATGGATTTTACTATTGATTCACTTTTGTGTTAGTGTGTGTGACTATTTTATATTCCTCTCACTCCACTTTAATCTTAGAAAAGGAATCTTGAATTCATTCATTTGGAATTGATTGAGCTAGAGTTCTAAGGTTATATAATGTAGAGAACATTCAGAGTAGAATCACCTATAACTTTATACTATATATTTTATGATTAATAGAATCCTATAGAAAGGCCATAGTATTGGGTTTGGTTATCTATGTGTGTTATTATTCTATGAGTATTTTATTTTCTCATAGCTCATGTTTATCTTAGAAATAATAAAGGAAATAAATAATATTTATGAATGTTGTCATTAATGTTTAGCCTAATACTATACTTTATTTTTTTCTATGCTCTCTATGAAATACTAAACTCCATTCATTAGTTGTTAGAAACATAGTAGAGTTTGAGGGATTAATGCTTCCCTTGCATGATATTTACCCTAGTTGAACTTTTACCTTATCACACAATGTATAAGTTTATACCTAAATATACTCAAATGATATTGGGATTTTGAGTCAAGTGTTTAGTTTTTATCCTAAATCCTGGTAGTGGTATCATTTCCTCATTTTTTGAAGTCACAAGCTAGATTGTAGCAAAGGAAAGAGTCAAAAGTAATTCAATCAAGGAAATTGACATAGAAAGCATGAATTTGTTTATTATTCATCAAAACATGGGGAATACAAATGCATTGGTAAGATCTAATTATGTTTCTACCATTCATGACATGTTTTTCTAGAGAGAAGTATTAAATTAATGATAAAGGAGTGATAGATTTACTAAAGATTGCTAAAAAGGATTTATATAATGATAATGATTTTTAGTTGTTTATTATGAAATCTATTCATATATTATAATTCAATAAAGCTATAAATTAAAAGGTTTCTTAGTATATTTATATTCCATTTATGTCTAAATAAGGATGCCAATACCACCAAAAGGCTAGTTTCATATCCATCGATTGGTCTAAGGTAGATTTAGTTTTACATCCTCATTTAGATTATGATTTTTTTAAAGAATAACTTATAACTCTCAAATGTGTTTCATAGAGATTGGAAAGAATCTTGTGTTTCTCAATTCATGGTAAAAATAGATAAAGATGGTATTTTTTTGTTCTTCCAGGATTCACCATGTCTCAAGATGACCATCATTTCTTAAACATGTGGGTTCTCAATACATTTATAGATATATTTTTTAAAAAATGATTTTCCTTGGTTTTCAAGATTTATTTTCCTAAAAGGATCTAGACATATTTTAACATTTGGTTAAAATATTTAGCTTAACCCAAACAAATGGATCTGGGATTATCCATCCATTTAGGCTATGGTTCAGGGTTCCCCTTATAAAATCACTAGGAAATACCCTTATTTTATATCTTTAGTATCCAGGTATTTGTATCCTACAAGGTCTATGTATACCCCTTGTCAATTACATAAGGTTTCTAAACCTTTACCACCACCACCTATAATTAGATATATAAAGCCTAAACCTCCATAGTTATCATGTTCTCATTCTACACATAAATATAGACTCTAATGTCATCCAAGTCCGATGTAGACACATAATCCTCAAGATTAATTGGGGATAGAATATTTCCATTTCTATTAACCCCAACCTTGAATATCCATAAATCATAGTCTAGTTCCCTATTGATATAATTTGATGTTTCCTTGAATAAAAACCATCCTTTGTGTTCAACATTCCACCTAAACAACCTGAGAGAAAATATTGGAAAATTATTATTAATAATCAACATCTATTTAATCCGAATCTTCTTAATATCTCATCTAAGACACTTGAGGCTTATTACCTCAATCACACTAGTAAATCCATAAATATGGTTGAAATCAAATTTGAGTCTACATTACATCCAAGTGATCCAAAATTTTCAATAGATTTCTAACATGTGTTTTAGGTAAAGGAATATAGGAAGAAACTAGTTGCCCAACAAATCAATTGACAATCTAGATGGGTGGAACAACAAACCCATAAGATACAAAATATAGTTGATCTCTAATCTAATTTTTATAAAGTTGATGAGAATGTCACTAATTTAACAATCCATGTAAATAATTGTCTATCTAGATTCACTAATGTTATAAAAAATAGAATGTTTATCATCCATACAAGCATCTCAAATGTTTAAAATATTTTCCATTCAATCCATGATAATGTGGTTTTAGTAGAAAAATATATAGACACTTTTAAGACCGAAGTCTTTGTTGATATTAATAAATAAACTCATATTAGTAGACAATGTTCTAAATCATTGTTCTCATGTAAATAATGTTACAATTATCTTTGAATAAATAATGTGTGATCTAGATAGAAGGCTTGTAGCTTTGAATTTGAGGTCTAAGTCAGATAAACATTTACAATGGTATTATATATTTTATGAGTAAGGTAATAAAGTTATGAATAATTTTGGTATGTGAAAAATCCAAGATAAGACCTTGAGATTGATATATCTCGACATTTTTTCAAATAGATGTATTTAATAAATGCATACTAGTATAGCCTTAATGTTAATTTATTTATTATTATTGTGTGTTAGCTTTGATGATGTTGTGGTTACCAATGGTTATTTACTCAACATTTTCCTAATAGTTCAACATAAAATAATGAACATCAAAGATTAAATATATATTTATTATTATCCCTATAATTTTAAAGGTGTACCCAAACTTTTATCTTGCATTTTAAGAATTATTTCATGAAAAGCTAATTATATTTTATAGTAAAAAAATCATACGTACCATCAAATATACTCCCTGACTCGAAATAATATTTGGTAGAAGACAAGTACTCCCATTTTATGACATGTAGGACCTATTCATAAATTTAATGTATGGTTGGATTGAGTTCTTAAATTTTTTAATTTTTTCAATTCATACTAAAATTATTTAATCAATGTAGACATTAAAAAATACATAATTCTATGATTTTAGAATGTTTATGTGTTTGTAGATTATTGTCATAGCCCATCTAGACATACCTTATTTATATGTTTAGTTGTGATATTTGATGTCAACTTCTATTACTTTTTTTATCATTATTTATGATATCACATATATGTTTTTAATTGATGTAGTTCAATTTTAGTATTTTTATTACTTACATTGCATTGAGTTATTACTATTGATGTCTTTTTTATGATTTCAAGTGATAGTTGAGGTACTAATATAGGTTTTGGCTTGGAACATCTATTTGAACATGTGTTTCAATTCATAATATAAATGATAACAATAGGCAAAAGTATGAGATATAGTCAGTCCACCCAATATTTTTTTATCCTTATATCCTATTACAAGACTTTGATACTATGCATGTTACTTCAATTATTTATTATAATCCATCATTGGCATCTAGCCAATTTTGCCTCTTAGTCTTTGATTGTTCTTGGTAATTTATACTTTTATTATTGATAAACTAATCTAATAATGTATTGTATTTTGGATCAATGTTTTAGTTATTTAATTATGGTATTTTAGAAAGTCTTAGGACTTAACCCATGGTTGATAAAATCATTTAATGATGATTATAATTGTGTATTAAGGTTGGCATAGTTAAAGACTTTTATATAAAAAAATTGTCATTTAAAGACCTTGGGTAACATAACGATTACATTTTTAACATTTAAATTATTTGAATGACCTAATCATTCAATTAGGTTTATATGTGTAACAAAAGAAAAAAGATGTCAAATGGTCATAAATATAAAACAAATTAAAAAACTAACTAAATAAATGAAGTGTACTTCAAATGATCAATAAGAGGAAATGAAATTGAAATATACATTCAACTTAATGTTTTGAAGAATTCATTATGCTCATCAGTGATGTGGTTGTAAATGGATTGATGAAGAATGTGGATGAAAATAGAAGAACCTATCTTTGAAAACTTGATGTTGCTTTGATTGGATGTTGAATGTTTGAAGTTTTGATGGATGGATTTTTTATGGCACTTCATTATATAATTCTAGATATAGTATAAATGGAGGTAAATGACTCCATTTAAATATTTATCAGATCATATGAATCATTTATCTTGATCAAGGGTAGAGAATTGGTCAAAATTGAGAACTGTAAAATTAAATAGTGAGAATATTAAGGTTTTAAAATAAGATGGTGGGAAACCAGTGGGGACTTTAGGGATTATAAAATTAAAAAGTGGAGATTATTTAAATTGATTAATGGAGATAATGGAGATAGTGGGTAATATTGGAGGATTAAGTGGGATTATTAAATTTTATAGTAGAGACATGTGGGTATTATGGAGGATTAATAAATTAGATAGTCAAGATAAAGGATATAATGGGGATTATTTGAACTGATTAATGGAGATAGTGGGGGAATCATGGAGGATTATTTTATTTGAAAAGTGGAATATTTGAATTATTAAATTAAAATGATGGGGCATAAGTGGAGCCTGTGCTATTATTAAAATTTGGAAAGTGGAATGGGGTGGCATATGATGTCATTATGTGGGGATTATTTGATTTTAAAAAAATTATAATTGTGGATATTCAAAATCCATGGAATTAGGAAAGGATTATTTAATTATTTAGATTAATTAATTATTGGAATAGGATGAAATTTTTATGGGATTGTATGTAGTTATAAAATAAATGAATTGATTGGATAGGGGTGATGAGTAGTGAAGGCTAGGGATGCTAGTGTGAATAGAAGACTGATTAGTTAAAATTATCACAAAGGTCAAATTTTAAGTGTATACATTTTTTCCTTTTTTTAGAAGGTGTTGTGAGACTCAATGTGTGGAGTAATGAATTTTTAAAATAAATAAGATGCCAAAAAAAGGTGGATGAAAAAATAGATGATGATGATGATGAAATAATGTGACAGATGATGTCCCTAAAGAGGACATGCAAGGATGAAGGATATGAGTGGGTTATCAAAAAAGAGAAAGAATTTAGAATGGAAGAAGAAATGGGTAGGTGAGGAATAAATAAGTTTTATATTTCATGATGTGATGATGAGATTAATATGCGGATGTACTTAACCTAATCAAGCTGATGCTTACATGTTTTCAATTCTGATGATGACAAACTAAGTTTCTCTAGGTAGGGCTGATTTTGGAAGGGTATATCTAAAAAAATTCTACACACTTTGATTTTAACCAAATATTATGGATGTGGTAAAAAAATATCCCAAAACTTTATGGGCTTGTTTAGGTAACGATCTATCTAGATGATGAGTTCCATGATTGTTTTAACCCAAGCAGGGAAAAAGCTATGAGTTAATATGGATACCTAATCAATTACCTACTAGATTTATTTTCAATAATATATTAAGTATTTAACCTAATTCATAAATTAATCATGATATGATGGGAGAAAGAATGAGGGCAATGAGAAAGGAAATGAAATATAACTGAACTTGCCTTAGAAAACCCATGTACTTAGTGATGCATATATAATCCAAATGGACCTAAAACCAATATAGCTCTAAAATGTATGATTATGAATTGATTAAATTAACTCACTTGATATAATTATTATTTTCTTTGATGTTCTAATGATTATTTGGTTTTCCCCAAGCAAGGTAGATTTGGGATAAGCTACAAACTTTGATATACCCGGAGTAGGGAAAAATCTATGAGATCATACTATAGTCATTATTTTAGGAGTTAAGTGATTGAAATTTATTCTCATATTTATATATATTGAAATGTGATATAAATTTTGTAATTATGCCCATGTGGAGGTGGTGATGATGTATTGAGGGATATCAACAAGGATGAAGATGGTTCAACAAAGTGCATCAAGTCTTACCACCTTTGTTTTGAGTTTGTGAACATGTATTAGATATACATCCTTATTTCCACATTGGCATATGATTTATTGAATAAATTAATTTCACACAATGAGTATGGACTTAATTCATCATAATGGGCATGAATCTCAGTACAAAAAATTACCAAACTCACTTAAAAGAACACAACACATGGCATGGCATAAAGGGAAGTCAACCTTGATGTTAAGTGAGTAATTATAGAAATATAATGATAAAAATATATTCACATGCATTAAATGTAAAATCATTTATATGCAATAGGTGGATGTGTGAAGAATTGAAACTCATAATAGTTTTTGCATTTAATCAAGAGTAAAAAATATGGGTGAGAAAGGATATAAAATAAGTATAAGCCAATGACCAGACCCTTATTTTTTATGTTAATATAGATGAAAGGGAAGGATTAGGATAATGAGGATGAATAACCAAGTAATGTTGAGTATGAGTGATTACTCAGGCTAAAAGAAAATGGAAATTAAGGAGAGTTTCTTTAAAGGATAAAGACCCCTAAAGGAGATGTTGTTGGGAAGGACTTTAGATGCAACTTGGAAAGTAAACTAAGTGAAAATTATGAAGATGATAAAAATGAAATGTAATGGAGAAATGGAATGAATAAAAAAATGTAAAATATAAGGTTGAAAGGATGGTAGTGAAAAAGGGTAGATTGGGGAATCGAAATCATATGCAAGGGAATGTTAGTTGTTGTGAAATGGAATGGGATGATGAAAGATATGGAAGAAAATTAATGTGGTGAAAATATGTGAGTATAATGAAGGATAAATAAAAACATGGAAGTAAGGGATATGTGCAAGTAAATGGGAGTAATGATGTTGTAAAATGGATGATAGGAGAGTGAAAAATCAGGTGGTATCATGATCAAATAATCATTTATAGTAAAATTTACGGGGAGGAAGGTGATTATAAAAATGGTCAATCAAATGGTAGATTTAGAGTTTAAAATAGGATGAAATATTTCAAAAGGGTTTAGAAAAGAGGGGTAAAGTGGAGGATTGGTAGAGATGGAGGCGTGGCATGAAGATGGAAACTGATTAAGGATTCAATCCAAACCTAAAACAAGAGTGCTCACAAGAATTCTAGTTTTTATGGCTTTATATCACTATTTTTTTTATTTTATGTATTTTATAATTTTTTTGGATTTTTGGTATAAATATGTACAATATGGTGTCTAGGATGTGTGTGCAATATCTACTAACAATGGAAAATAAACTCTAGAAATAGATGTGTAAATGGATGTGAGATGTGAAGGATGAATGATTGGATGTAGCCAAAAAATGAAGCTCTTTAAGGATCACAAATCAGGGAAGTTTCACCCTATGTCACTATGATATCCTACTAAATATATTTTTCCATACTTTAATCTTGTAATGCCCCAAAAAAACATAAAAAAATAAACTTGTAAAAATAACTAATATATTTTTTTTGGTGTGTTAAACTAAGTTTACATGTTGATAGGAAAAATTAAGGTTTTAAATCAAAAGTTAAATTTATTAAATCTTTCCTCTAAGTTATCATAATTTAATAAAATGATTAATACTCCATTACTAATTATTAGTCATTATAGAGTTAAAAATCACCCATAAAGATTTGGGGGAAAATAATTTACTTAATAAGTGGTTTAGAGATAGCTTAAATGAGAAGTTATATAAGTAAAAAATTAATTGTAAAAACACTTGTTAATTTTCCTTTATAGGAGATTAATTCAATAGAAAATAAGAGAACAGGAATCATTCAAACATAAATATTTGCATATAAAAAGGCATACCTCAAACCAAAAGCTCCACTTATCAATCTCCAAAAATTCTTTCTCTAAGTACATACGTTCTTGTAGAATCCAAAATGCATAAACACACAAATGAAAAAAGAAGGTCTTTAAAAGGAGAAGGCAAAAAATCAATGACCAATATGAGGGTGACAAGTGGCCATCCCCATCCTAAAAATATAACTAGCCTCCATAAATTCCTCTTAAAAATATAATTAAGTATCCTTACATGCCCATATCGGTGTTTCTTCTACACAATAATAATATACAAATTATTTTTATAAAAATGAGAGTTATTTGTAGGAGCAAAATCTAGGTGTAGACACTAGAAAACTGCACACTATAATTCTAGTTATCAAAACACCTTAGGACCCCTATCAAACCCTAAGTTTAGTTGACCACCTAGTTAGCTGACTCATCAAATTACTAACTTAACATTTAACCAAACATTTTAACCCATTTCATTGACCCCTTTACCCTTAGACACTTGATCATTGATGGTCACCTTAACCATCAATGGTTAGCCTGACCATTGACTGTTAGGTCCTCACCTCCTCAACTTCCTAAAACATCACTAGTTATGTGTGAGATAATGAAGAATAGTTTAATATATTCACCTTATGTAGTGATAATGAAATTTTAAGCATCTTGATCATCAACCTCACCCACTAGGGAGACTTCCATCCTCCATCTCTCTTTGCCTATAAAAAAGGGGAGTGGGAGGGAAAAGGATCTATGTTCAAGATATCAAATCTTCTTACACATAGGTATTTAAGCTCTTTAGCATCTAGTCTTCCTTTAACAACTCAACATCAGCAAAAGAGACCTAAACCTCTGCCAAATTTGCTTTTGAGTCCAAAGTACTATTACTCTAGCAAAATTATGTCAACTTTCAATCATCAATCAACTAGCAAGATATATGTATATCAGTACATTAGCATTGTTATTTTGGATTTATAACCTCCCTGACCTAATTAGACCTATCTTCACCTTATTTCCTCCCCACCACATCCTCAAAAAAACCTCTATTTCCCTATCTACCTATTATGTAACTCTTTTTTGATTACCTTTAGAAACACACAAGCAACTGTCAATGGTTACCCAACCATCGATGGTTCACCTAAGTGCTGAAGGTCATTATGGAAAAAAATAACAAGTTACTTATAAACCCTTAACCCCAACCAAACATAAATTTCTATGTTCCTACATATTTACAAACCCTTTTCTAATTTTTTGATCCTAACTTCACCCTCTTTAGCATAAGTATTGACCAAATTTTGCTAGATTTAGTCATTTTCTTTAACAACCATTCTACTTTATTCTTGTATTACATTTCATTTATTTTATGCAAGTACCTTACTTTATCATTTCAAACTAGATTTTTATCAACGGTGGATTGACAACCTCCTAGAAAGTGTATGCTTCTTGGATCTAGCTCACTCTAGGTAGTCCACTTATCTATCTTACTAATGATCCCCTTTGTTAGTGATTTTTTATTTGTAGGTTATTCCTTCCTAGCCAAAGAGGAGTTCTCAACATTCAACTAGATTACACATGCATCACTAACCAGGTATTTATACCACACCATTATTACTAGTTTCTTATCTCCTTCCAAAATTAAGAAATGAGTGGAAATTAAGAGAAACATTTTGGCACACTTGGTAGGACACTATCATCATCTAAGTGTTCCTTTACTCCTTTCTTTCTTTCTTTATTCTATGTTCATCAAATCAAATATGAAAGTTCTTTTGGCATAAAATAAACCAATCACATCACATTGATTGCTTACTTTATTTAATTCATCTAGTAACTTAAAGGCAAAGTAATTAATCGTAGTTTTCACTCTTGTTATCACACACTTATCCAAACCATATAATTAATCAACACATGAAAATAAAACTTGAAACAAGGCCCAACTAGGATTTCATCACCTAGTGGTAAACCTTACCCTTTCACAACAATCCTACTTGGAAGCCATTACCAAGGGGAGAACCAACTTAGCCCTCTAGTTGAGTATAAAATCTAAAATTCAATATATCTTAGCTAAGCACCTGAAACCCTCATTACTATGGTGTGTGAAGTGAGGGGGTAGGCCCAAATACCAAGCCATGTACTGAAGATCAATACAAATTTCTCTCTTGAGAACCTAAACACAACCTAAAACTAACCATAGATTTCCTCTTTAGTTCCTGATCTGCAAGCCAAATTTCTTCTTCACACTTTTTAAGGCATAATCCAAAAATGATCTAAAAAGAATCTTATGTTTTAAATTCACTTTTAGTTTATGTTTGGATTTCCTTGAATTCTTTTATTTTGCTTGATTTTTGTTTGAGGAGTGAGTTTTTGTCATTCCTTTCTTATTTTTCTCACATGGTCTTTACTAGATAGCAATTAAGAAATCAAACCAACAAAGGACCACCTTCCTCATCCTCTTCCTCCTTTATGGAGTATACTTCAGATGTTGAGGGTTTTCCTCCTCATTCTCCCCCTCCTATCAAGCCTCAAATAGTTGTTGAGGGTGATGTATATTTTTCCACATTCCTTGATAACAACCCCATATCCCTCTAACATTACCTTAATACCTTATCTCACTGCACCCCTACTACTTTAGTTACTCCCACATATCCACCCTTTGGTATGGCTCCTCTTATGGTTAGTGTTACCTCCAAGCAACCTTTATCACCCAAGCCTCTTATTCTACCAATATCCCATCTACTTCCACCACCAAAACCCAATCTAACATTCCAACTTGTAACCAAACCCCACCTACACCAACTAACACCTCTAATGTAAGGGAAACCTTACCTCTTATTACCTATACCCCATATACCATGGGGATATCTTCTCCCCCTATTTATACCATTCCTCTTATCACCACCAACCAACCAATTTATACCCCTTTTCAAAATTTGGTACTTTCCATATCTCCTACCCTTCTACCCATTAGCACTAGAATCACCACCCAACCTCAACCTACCACTTCAACCATACCTCCAAAACAACCTTTGTTAATCCCTAAATAAATACCCATGACATCTTACCAATATGTTCCTAATCCACAAGGATAAATACCACCTTCTACCTAACCTTTTGTGCCCACATGCCAATATGGGGTATCATCCCAACCTTCCATTACAACATACCTATATATGGCATCTTATCAACCTCCCACCTCTTATCCATACATTGTAGCCACCCAACCTCAACTAAACCTACTACCCAACTATGGAGCTCCCAAACCCCAAAAACATTTAGTTAAGATGTTAATGGATAAAATATTCAATCTTGAACCATCTATGTTTAGATCTCATAACCTTCTATATTATGATCAAATATGCCATGATCTCATTCATCTATATATTCCTATCCGACCTTATCCTCCTCAATGGGAACTACCTAAGTTTGCTAAGTTCCAAGGCAAGGAGGACCCCCAACAGCATTTAATACCATTCTTCCATTCTTTCTATTTGATCACTTATGATGATGTTCCCCTTCTTCATACCTTCCCCATGTCCCTATCTAGAATAGCCTTGGATTAGTATAGTGTTCTTACCAAGCACTCTATCTTCTCATTTTCTCAACTAGCACAAATATTTTTAGATCACTTTTTAGTCAACATATCATAAAAGGTTTCCATTACTAACATTTACTCCATTAATAAGTTTGATGATGAATCCATTTCCAATTTCATAGCTATATGGAGAGGCATCATTAACCAACTTTATTTTTCATTAACCTAACCCAAACTGATTGAACTCTTTTCTTGAGGTTGTGTCAAACATATTGCTTCAACTATTCAATTTCAATTAGAACCTTTGATGAGGCATTTACCATGGCATGTAGACTTGAAATTAGAGCCATTGATGAAGGGAAATTAAAACTAAGAAATAATAATTTTAGATTTAAATCCAATAACCCTTCTTTAAACAAAACCACTAACCCATCCATCCATCCCAACACCAAAACAAAGGAAATCACAAACATGATCATCTTAAAATCCACACCACCTCCAATTATCAACCAACATAATCAAACCAATTCTTCCAACCAATCAAACCAATAAACTCACAACCAAAACTGAACCACTCCTAGGCAATATACTCCCATAAGGGAATCATATACTTCAGTTTTGGATAAACTACTTAAAGATAACCTCATCCAACTTCCTCCTATCAAACCACCCCAACAATTTGATGCTTCTCAACCCACACCTAGATGGTATAATGTAAATGATCTATGCCCCTTCCATAATGTTATTTGACATGATGTGAGTAGGTGCAATACCTTTAAAAGTATTGTCTAAAACATGATCGACAAGGGTGAACTTACATTAGATAATCCTAACACACCTCCAAACTAGTCATTAGACATCTTCTGGAACCCTTTTCCTAACCATGCACCTTCCACCAACTATGAAAATAGCCAGCTAGAATCATCTCAAACTCATGAGGTGCACATGGTTAATGTTATTACCATTAAATCTATTATTAAGGAAACCATTGCCTCAACTACCTCTTCTTCCACCCAATTTATTGAAGTGGTGGAATATTCTTCTATTCGTTTGGACAACCAAACAAAGGAAGAAACCTCCTCTCTTTCAATCGATGGGACCATTGACTTACCCACCTCTCCTTTGATAGAAATACTAGAGGAGGCCATCATTATGCCAACCATTTTTTAACCACTTCTTCCTCCAATCCACTTATATAAATGGTGGAAGCACTACTCTTTCCTTTTTAAATCCAAAAAAGGAAGCAACCACCTCACTTTTTCCATTTGAATAAACCACACCCTCCTTACCTACCATAGAACAAACCAATCCTTGTTTGGAAACCACTGTAAAAGAAGAGATCATCTCCTCTATTCTTTCCTTAGAAACACCATCCTCCTCAACCATCAAACCTTCCACCTAAGAAAAAGGTGAAGAAACTATTCCCTCACCTCAACCTATGGGTTTAATATTTGAAACTAATAACCATGGAGTCAAACCCATCTATAATTTTTTTTCTAGATTCGTCCAAAGTATAGAGTTTACATGTCAACCCAAACTAGACAGGGCCACTTTTTGGCACCATATTGGACTACCTTACCAAAATAAACAAGAACCTTTAACCTCATTTAAATATATCCTCAAACCCATCATTACCTTAACCCCATATTTATATACTTCTTCCTCCAAAACCATAGGGGAACCATCCAACCCACCTCAATATAAAATTGCTAAATCACCCTACACTCCATTGACCAAACCCATCAAAAATCTAGGAATACTTCCTACCCATAGCTTGGCTCATGTATCTTTGAATTTGGACTTAACCCCATCAAGTCCACTAAAGAAACCTTTGACTAAACCTATCAAAAAGGTGAAACCACCCAAACCATCTAGAATTAGACCCATACCACTCCCTTCTATTTTACCTTCAATTTCAGGACCCCATCCATTTACTATCCCCATTACCTATTCCTCATCTAGTAAACCTTCTCTTTTTACTTTACCTACACCTACCTCCACCAAAAAAACAAAATCCCCATCATTTTTAACTAGCCTAGCTACCTCTACCTTCCCACCTATCACTAAACCTTCAACTTCTACCTATAAATCTTCGAGCTCCAAACCAACCATAACCAAACAATCCCAATTTAAACCACCTACCAAAACTATCTCACCACCTCTAACTGCAGTGGTAAGTCCTACTCCCAAGAAGGCTTCCACTCCTTAAACTAAAAACCCAACACCCTAAATACCTTTGGTCAAATCTTATTCGACCATTTTACAAAGGTTATTGTAAAACTATTCTTTAACCTTACCACCCATCAAACCTTTCAACCCCTCATGTCTTAAACCAGCATGGTTCAATGACAATTTGATTTGCCTATACTATAAAATATTAGGACATGATACAAATAAATTGTAAAGTTATCCAAACACTTATCCATAACATATGGGATGAGGATGATTTATTACTATGAACCCAAACCATCCAACATTTACTTACTCCCTCACTCTCACCTAAAAATGAGGAGGTATCGATGCAACAATCTAAACCAACACTTCTTCTTCTCCACACCATTCATATGGTTACCTAATCTCAGGCCCAATAGAAAGATAAGGGAAAAGATAAAGTGTCCATACCAAGGACCTACCCTTCAACCTTCAAGTAGAACCCAAACACCTTCACCATTACCTAAACCCAAAGTATCCATATTGGGTGCATCCCCTTCCAACCCTTTCGAATCCATTCAACGTGTAGTGCTAAAACAAATTCATCAAACTCCAATGAATATGAGCTTATATGAATTAATCAACACCTCACCTCCTCACCATCAAATATTAATAGAGATATTGCAATCCATATGGGTTCAAACTGAAGATCCTCAACCCCTTGTAGCCTTTGTCAGATCCCTTCAAATTTCTATCTTGGTTACCTTTAAGGATTCAAAAATACCTTCTATACATCTTGAGGATCCTGATCCTCCCCTCTTTATCATGGCATACATAAACCAAACCTATATCAAGAGGGTGATGGCTGATGTAGGGGATACTGTCAACATTATCTCCTACCATTCCTATGACCAAATTAACTTGCCTAAGAACATCATGTATGAAACTTTTGTGGCTCTTTGCTCTTTCAATGACACTATGGCCACTACCTTGGGAATAGTTATTCTCCATATGCATTTGGGAGCTCACACCATTCTAGAACTCTTTTATGTTATAGAGGGAAAGTTCTAATATAACATTTTACTTAGATTTCCTTGGTTCCTTTCTATGAGTTATGTCCCTTCCACCCTACATCATTGTGTCAAACTTGAGCATGAAGGTCTTCACATCACCATACCAAATGACCCTACTCCCTTTTCATCTTACAATATGATATACCAACCCAATGATGTTATTTTCCTCATCCATCCACTTCACCACCAACTACCACGAACTCCACCCCTACAGTTGATGAAGCTTCAACAATATCATCCATCCTTTCTTCATAGACCCTCATAAAGGACCCTTTGGAACCCATGTTCCAATGTCTCTCACTAGAGGAATACCATCTTCTAGCCTTGGATGCTTTCCCTACTCCTCAAGAGTATGGGAACCTACCCACAATCCTAGTTTTGACCCTAACATCAAAACCATCATCCCTTTTGGGCCACCCAATCATCAAACCAATTTCATCTATGGGGGACTCAAGCATCCACTTCTTGCTTCCTCTACTACCCCTCATATCTGACCTTCACCTTCAACTTTTCTTATATTAACAAACTTGCATTTACCAAAGTGTACCTTTATAGGTGTGCTTGGAAGCGGCTTAGCTTTATCCTTTATGAACAAGGACCTCACAAGCTACCCATAATCAAAACCAAAAAATTGCATGAGTTATTTGGCCTTGGTTTTGTACCACCAGAAGAACCAACCTCACCAAAACCCATCACCACCATCAACGAGGATGTCCCATCCTCACCAACCCCACCTCCCTCAAATTTTGAGGATTTTTATATCATCCCATATTATTTTTTTATATCAATACCATTATTTTTCCCCCCTAACCTATTAAAAATATGGTTAAACTAAAATTCTTCCTCTCATCCATCTTGAAATGGTAGAAAATAATTCTCCTACCATCAATACCATCCAACATCAGGATGATGATTCCATTCTGACCTACCTTGGTATAGGGGACTCTTCTATCCATAAATATCTTCCTCATAAGAAATAAACCATGTTTAATGAATCTATCATCGATGTCAACTTGGGTAATTAGGATAACCCCTACATTGTCAAGGTTGATCAATCCTTGAACTCCATAGAACAACATGATTACCCTTCTTTCCTTTGTGACCATACCATAGCATTTGCTTGGTCCTATCAAGATATACCCATAATTTACCCTTTTATTGCTTTCCATAACATTGTCACTCATCCCAATGCTAATCTTGTTCAATAAAAGCTTCACATGATGCACCCTTGTATCACACTTCTAGTAAAAGAGGAACATCAATGCTTCTTATCTATTGACTTCATCTAACCCATTAACTATACCCAATGGGTTTCTAACATTATTTCCATTATCAAACCCACATGGATACTTTGCCTTTGTATTGAATTTCATGACCTTAACCTTGCTTACTCAAAGGATGACTTTCCTTTGCCTAGCATTGACCAACTTGTTGATCTTATAGTTGGCCATGAGATGTTATCTCTCATTTATGGTTTTTCAAGATATAATCAAATCTTGATTTCCCTTAAAGATAAATATAAAACTTCTTTTATCACCCCATGGGGAACATTATACTATTGAGTCATGCCCTTTGGTTTAAATAACACTGACACAAGCTACCAATGTGTCATGACATACAACTCTCATGACCTTTTCCATAAAATCATAGGGGATTATGTAGATGACCTCTATGGGAAATCCAAATATCATAAAGATAATTTAGAAGTCCTCAAAATTATCTTCAAACACCTTATCTACTTCCACATCTACCTTAATCCTAAGAAATGTATGTTTGGGGTCCTTTCAGGAAAGCTTCTTGTCTTCTTTGTCTCCCTTAAAGGAATCAAAGTAGACCTTACCAAAGTCAAAGAAATATTTTAAATTCCACCTCCAACCCACCTTAATCAACTTCATAGCTTATAGGGGAAGCTCCAATTGATCCATCGATTCATCTCTCAATTATCAGATATATGTCAACCTTTTCACCACCTCCTTAAGAAGGACACATATTTTAAGTGGACTAAATACTATCAACAAGCCTTTGATTCAATTAAAGAATACCTTTTTTCTCTAGCTATCTTGACCCAACCTAAATAATATCAACCTTTCTGCCTTTACATTTCTTTCACTGACCATTCCCTAGGGGCAATGCTTGCTCACCAAGATGAATAGAACAAAAAGCAAGAAATATACTACATAAGTCAAATGCTTATAGAGTATGAGACTTGGCACACCCATCCCCAAAAACTTTGCCTTACCCTCATCTTCATATCTTACAAACTTTTCACTACCTTCTTAATCATAAAACCTACATCATCACTAATACTAACCCACTCAAGTACATGCACTCTAAAACATACCAAAATTAGTGTATGGCTAAGTGTTGCATGCTTTTAGCTAAGTTTGACCTTGAGTTCCTTTAGTAAAATTTTATTAAAGGGCAAGTGATTATTGATAAATTAGATAAAGCTCCTATACTAGAAAACCAACCTCTTCCTCTTGTGTTTCTAGATGAGTCCATCATGACTCTTTCTCAAGAGAACCCTATATACCAAATGACCATGTTTTTTTATGGCTCCAAATGCCAATATAGTGGGGGTGATGGAGTTATTATCATTAACCTTGATGGTGAACCTCTTCCCCTCTCCTTAAAATTTAAGTTTGAATGCACTAACAATGTGGCTGAGTATGAAACCCTAGTCATAGGTCACCAAACTGCTTTAGCCTTAGGAGTCAAGATAATCAGTGTCTTTGGAGATTCCCAACTTATGGTCAACTAGGTTAATATATATTATCATTGTAAAAAAGATGTCTTCCTAATGTAAAAATAACTAGTAGATATACTCTTAACATCATTAGATCATTACCTTATCCAATTAGTTATATGATTTACCAATAAGTTCATGGATACAATGGCTTTCATTACTTCCCAAATCCCATCTCAAACTTCTAACTCTAAACTCTTTGTTACCATCCACCATTTTATCACATGCTTTTATATCCATTACGACCTTCATACCATTTGTAATATGGAAGTATCTCTATCATACATATAGTTTGAAAAATATTTGATTACCTCAACCTCTGTATCACTCCTCCCAACCTCTCTCAAAATGCTTGAAGAGCCTTTGTTTAGATACCTCTTATTACACCATACTAGGGGGAATCCTCTACAAAAATGGCTTTGATGTCCTCCTTCTCCATTTCCTTCATAGTCATTAATCTTCCCATTCCATTAAGGAAACACATGATGGAATCTAGGGGGGACATTTTAATGGTTTATCTATCACTAAACACATCCTTCACCTTGGCTAATATTGGCATAACCTTAATCAGGACTATTGTGATTATGTAAATAAGTGTGTCAAATGTCAACAACATGTTAATTTACACTAAGCACCATCCCATGGCCTTCAAGTATCTAAAGACTTTTGGCCATTCTCATAATGGGGCCTAGATCTTATTGGGTAAATCAATCCTCTTCATCACAATGCCACCAACCCATCATTACTACCACTAAGTATTTCACCAAGTGGGTGGAATCCATTCTTCTCATCTCTACCAAATCTAAAAAATATATCAATTTCATCAACCATCACATCATCTGTCATTTTGGTGTTCCCCATAAGATCATCATTGATAACGGTAAATCTTTCAAGAATAAGAAAATCCAAGGTCTTTGTGAAGCATTTTTAATTAAGTTAATATTTTTCTTACCTTACCATCCACAAGAAAATGGATAGGCAGAAGAATCTAACAAAATCCTAAACAAAATTTTGACCAAATTCATTAGTGCTTTAGGTCAGGATTGGAACTTGCACTCGTACTAGTATTTAAACCTCAACGAGTCCTACCCATTTTTCTCTAGTCTTCAAAGTAGATGCATTCTTACTTCTGGAATTCTAGATTCCTTCTCTTTGCATTTAATTGTAAGAGATCATTTTTGAGAGTGACTATCATCAAGAAAATCTAGCATGACTTGAGCTACTTGAAAAAATCACTTCACAGTGTTTGACCATCTTTGTGTCTACCAAGAATGAACCAAGCACACATACAACAAATACCTAATTGAATGGCAATTCAGTATCAGAGACCTCATCCTTAAGGAAAACCAACATGTAATGAACATGGAGAAAAGAAAAATGAGCAAATTTGATTTCAATTAGCTTGGACCCTACATCATAACCCATAAGTATGGATCAGGAGCTTATCATTTATCCTCTCTTGAAGGAAAACTAGAACCTAAGCCTCTTAATGCTTCACATTTGCACCCTTTTTTTTAAAAAAAAGGAACAAAATCACTTTTTTGTCTAACTTAAACTTGTCCCTTGATTTATACTATTTTCACCTTCACTTACCAATCCCTCTCCCTTTGAGAACAATCAATTACAACATAGAACCAAGTGATTTAACCATCACAATTATCGCCTAATATTAAATATGGGTACCACAGCTTTACCCATGGCATGGTTCTCATGGATACTTTTCATCTCTTATCAAATGGAATCCCATGATCATTTAATCTCAAAACCACTCCTTTCACCTATAATTAACCTCTTATGCTAAAATTTTTTCCCTCATAAAGGTAGATCTCTAATCCTAATTAGACTTGTCCATGCCTAAACCTAACATATCAAAATAATTTGGGATACCAAAATATCACTTGGGTCACACATTTATAGCATTGAAGATTACTCCCTTGAAGGATAGTTGTACAAAAATTAAAATTGTTTAAAAGATAGACTACTCCCTTGAAGGACATCTACAAAATAAACAAATTCAACACTTAGACCACTCCCTTGAAGTATGGATAATTAAAATTTGTCAAAGTAGTCATTTGAAACTTCTCACATCAATCAACTTCACTAAAAATCTCAAAATAACAAAAATAAGCAAAATACCCACTATCAAAATCTAAACAAGTTATCCCAAGAAATCTGCAATCAACTTTTATATCTATCACTAATGGACTTCCCACATTGATCAGTCTATACCTTGTATTAAGACATGGAATTATCTAAATTGGTTCTTAGGTCACCTATAGAAAGCAAAAAATAACCCACATAAGGTTACCTTACCTATCACCTATTCAACTATCACCTAACTCCCCTTTAGACATAAATCAATGGACTATGAGCTTACTTGACATAATGTGATCAAGACACCTTTTTATCAACTTAAGCATGCTAATGTGAATCATCTAAAAGGTTTACATTTCCTAAGCCAATCTAACTTAGGGTATTGTTTTGTCCTTAACAATGAAAATGCATCATGTTTCTTTTCTTATCTTTCATCATTTAGTTCATTTAGACATATGTCTCAATACTTCTTATCAATTTTATCACATTTATTTCATTACCTAACTAAATGTGCCATCATCAACCATAAACATAACAACATACATCAAATCATCATCCATTTAAACATCATAGCCATACCAGATACCATCATATAATCCATGATAACCATATCAATAAACATGAACATCAAACCATCCATAAACATCATATCATATCTATGAATAAAACTAGAACATCATAACCATATTCTAAACATCACATGCCTAAGCTATTGAGTATTAAACATCTCATAAAGCATGTGCATCAACCATGAACCATAACATAAACATGAATAACCATAATCATAAACCACATCATGAATGATAAATCACATCTAGATAATCACTAAGACCATCATATACATCATGTATATCAAGTAAATAATACATGTAATAATGTGTAAACTCTCTCTCATGTACATCTCACATCATCAACATGCATGATAATATCAAAATCATGTAAATATACATCATATCATATCATATGTCATACCTCTAAGGTTCCACTACCACTGGCCCTTCCTACTCCTCCATCTTCACTACCATATGGTGTCGGTCCCCCTGATCTAATTTCCTAACTCACTATAGAGGCCCACTGACCTAGAGTCACCATGACCAGCTCACCTCCTAAACTAGTTCTATATTTTCAACATCAAGGCTCCACTTGACATTGTCCTAGTAATATCACCTCGTAGTATCTCAACTCCTCATTTTTAGCTAAGTACCATGTCATCAAAATCATATTAGGTGCTCCTCATATTGGTTTTACCACCACTTCTACCCTCTATCTCAAGGTATCTCTCTCTTAGGTCACTAAACTAGGAGAAATCCTTGCCTAATCCCACTCTACTATCAAGGTGGCAACTTGGCCCTATAAGGTGACAATTTGGGCCTATAGAGTGGCCACTTATCATGATAAAACTATAACCTAGGCTTGTGCCACTGCTAGTGCTACCTATGCCTATCCATCCTAACCTTCACCCTATACTAATGCCCTAGTAGGATCCACATCCATGGCCTACTAACCCCCATCACCCCATCCAAAATTATCTACTGCATATAAACCCTAATACCATATTACATATCCATCCCCAAAACCAACATCATCTATCACTACTCTAGCTAACAGCTCGTCAGGTCTAATACTACATCTAGTGGTTGTGGCTTTAGAAGTAAAAACTCTACATCCTCTCTCATATACCTTTGATAAGTAGTTATAATCCCTTTCAACATTCCAAACTACCACCAAACTTGATCAAAGGGAATAATCTTTGTCTCCCCCTCTCTCCTCCCATATATCCATCACTAGCTCTATAGTGATAGGGTATGGAAACTATCTTAGGCCCACCTAGGCTAGCCACATATGGCCTCCAAATGATGTCAACCATAACCAAACCCTCCAAGGCATCTCTAAACTAGTCAATGTCTCTGACACCACCTCTAGCACCTATCAAAGCATAGTCTTTTCTCCATCTCAAGAAGCCCACTATGAACTATAATTAGGTGTATCCATCCCATGGTAGCCCCAGTGGTCTCAACACCCTAATATGGTCATATTCTTATAAATGGATCACAAACCCAACACTAATCCCATATCACCAATGTGCTCTAAATGCTCAAATCTCCCTATAAATTTAGACTAATAAAATAGGATCCTATATAAACATTGTCCGACCAGTAACATCTCCACCAATACTCTTATCAATAGATAGGGAAATTGACCACTGTTCAAATCAAGCAGTAAAAAATAAGACACCACCATGACCATTATTATCATCAAAAATCAATCCTATGGTTCCCTCTGGTATAGTGGCCCATAACTAAAACCACCTATATGATACTTGGCATGAACCCAATCCAATCCATATAATATATCCATATGGTAATCCCTCTCTTCACTCTATATATGATAAAGTGTCTCCCCTTGAATAGGTAGCCATGTAATCCTATGAACATCCTCTAAAAGGATGCTAATATCTCTCATCAATAATAAAAATGTGTTTGTGGTTGGATCCCATCTCTTGATGAGAACCATAATCATAGCCACACCCCATGATAGGTACTAATAGTGAACCATGACACCTAGGCCAACCTCTTCCATGTGCTTCCACTCATCACTAGTCATCTCATTGTGAGCATTTAAAAATATCTTAGGGACTTGATCCCTCATCTAGATCTAGTCATAGGATTGTAAAACCATAATTAGTGCATGTCACCATTGCTCATGGCTAAGTCAAGCTCATTTATCAACCTACCCTCAAATATTTTAAACCTATTAACTCTATAAATCAAACAAACATCTACCTTTATCCACATAAATTTCAACACCATACCAACAACTAAACACTTTTATCATGAATAATTTCCCTACTTCACATAACTTTCGGCACCTACCCTAACCTATCATACTGACACTTAACACTTATATTACCTAGCTCTACCCATAGATAATTTTAACACCTCATCCTATCAAACCTACATTTGACATTTTAACCATTTACAACAACCTTTTAAACACATTTTAAATACTACTTAAGCACATCTTAAACACATTTTCTACCACTTTAAAACTTTAGAATCTTTTTTACCACTTTTTAACAAACTTCCCCCAAAACCATTCAACCATCGATGGTTTGCCTAAACCATTGATGGTCTTGTTAGCCATTCTTACCTCAGTGTTCAACCACTGATATTTAGGTCAAACCATTGATGATCACTATGTGTGACCATCGATGGTAAAACCCTCAAAACTTACCCACACAAAACTACAACAAAGTAACTTATTTCAAAACTAAACTCATTCATAGTATCCTACAACCTATCCCCCACCCAAAACACCCTTTAAATTTTAAACTCACCTATTAATTTTCCTAATTTCACCCCAAACCCCAAACTAGGGCATAACCTTACCTAAAACCAATCACAAAACCTTCTCAAACTAAATTAAACCTACTCAAATTCAACTTCAACACATCAAATAACTAACTATCAATTCTAGAATGCCCCCTACCTCATTCTTTGATTATTGTCAAGGTTAGAGCCCACATCCAACTACTCATCCATGCCCTTATCCACCCTCCATCTTAGTTAACCTTAAACACATGCTCAACTAATCATCAACCTATACCTCAACACTGACTCGGTCAACCCTCAACATAAAATGCCAAAATGCAAAAAATTACTAGAGCACAAAGCATGAAGGTAAAATATTTGAAAGTGAAAATGAAATTTCATTTTCACTTTTTAGGTTCTATATTTTTATGGTTTCCCCTAACTGTCAATGGTTAGGGTGACCATCAATAGTTGACACTAAAAACCTTGACCATTGATGGTCAGGGCATCACCTTTAAATTTTTAAGCACCAATCTAAGTGCCTAACATTTTTGAGATCACCTAATATCCCCATATTAAACCAAGAAATTATTTTTGGAGATCACCCTTATTTGATCCACCCATTAGACCATGTCCACCTTGACATTGGTCATTTTTTGACCTAAACTAATTACATATTTTATGATGACCTTACATTGGTATTTTTTATTGTACCAACCATTTTTTCCTTGTTAACCATTTGAATTTTACACCACCTAGTGCATGACTAGAGCATTTGTGTTTTTCAAGCGAGCACTTCCTACCTTAGCTACCTAAAAAAACATTGATCCTATCTATGAGACTTATAGAGTCACCTGATCAGCTATAACCAACATTGTAGAATAGTTACTCTATCACTTATACTTATAAAACCAACCTTTATTTTACCAACATTAAAAACCTTAGTTTGTGTGTGATCCTAGCTATCACACTTTGTCACATTTTGTGCACTTGTTTGAATTTAAGATTCCCAACCATACTTTTGTCACCAGCATTGTGACTTACCATATACTACTTATCAAACCTTGAACCATTTTGGTTTCACCTCATTAGCTCTCAGCTTGAGGGGAAACACCTCTTCCCATACTTGGGGTAATCATACCTTGACCAACAATCCATTTTTGTTTTACAGATTATTAGTTAAAAGTTGCATAAAAAAGGGGGAAAATGTAGACACTAAAAAACTACACATGACAGTTCTAGTTGTCAAAATACCTTAGGACCCCTACGAGACCCTGAGTTTATTGACCACCTAGTTAGCTAACTCATCAACTTAATAACTTTACATTTAACCAAATCTTTTAACCCATTTCATTGACCCCTTTACCCTTAAATAATTAACCACTCATGATCATCCTAACCATTGATGGTTAGCCTGATCATTGACAGTTAGGTCCTTACCTCCTTAACTTCTTAACACATCAACAATTGTGTGTAAGATATTGAGGCATAATTTAATATATTTTCCTTATGTGTTACTAAACAACTTCTAATTATCATGATCAGTAAACTCACCCACTAGGGAACCTTCTATCCTCCATCTCTCTTTTCCTATAAAAAGAGGGGAGTGGGAGGTGAAAAGGATTGATGTTAAAGATATCAAATCTTTTTGCATATAAGTATTCAAAATCTCTAGCATCTAGTCTTCATTTAGCAACTCAATATCATCAAAAGAGACTCAAACCTCTATTGAATTTATTTTTGAGCCCAAAGTATTTTTACTCTAGAAAAATTGCTTTAGTCTTCAATCATTAATCAACTAGAAAGCTACAAGTATATCAATAATTTAGCATTATTATTTACGATTTATAACCTCTATGACCTAATCAAACTATCTTCACTTTATTTCTTCCCTACTAGATCCTCAATAGAACCTCTATTTGCCCATCTACCTATTCTATAACTATTTTTTGATCACCTTTAGAAACACATAGACAACCATCGATGGTTACCCAACCATGGATGGTTACCCCTAACCATCGATAGTTATGCAATCATCGACGGTCAGCTTAACCACCAATAGTTCACCTAATTGTTGATAGTCACTATGGAAAAAAAATATCAGCAAGTTACTTTTAGCCCATTAACCCCAACCAAACCTAACTATCTATGTTCCTACCTATTCATAAACCCTTTTCTAATTTTCTAAGCCTAACTTCACCCTCTTTAACATAAGTATTGACTAGTTTTTGCTAGATTTAGTCATTTTATTTAAAAGGCATTCTACTTTATTCTTGTATTACATTTCATTTATTTTATGCAAGTACCTTACTTTATCATTTCCAACTTGATTGTTATCGAAGTAGATTGATAGCCTTCTAGAAATAAAATGCTTGTTGGATCTAGCTCATGCTAGGCATTCCACGTAGCTATCTTGCTTACAATCTCCTTTGATAGTGCTTTCTTATTTATAGGTTATTCCTTCTTAACCAAAGAGGAGTTCTCAACATTTATTTGGATTGCACATGCATCACCAACTAGGTATTTCTACCACACCCTTAGTACTAGTTTTTTTATCTTCTTCCAAAATTAAGAAAAGAGCAAACATTAAGAGAAACATGAGGCCATAAAAAATAACCTTTATATGACCAAAAAGTGGTCAAAAGTCTTTTAAAACACCACATACCCAATATATATAGGAATGGACCCAAAAATAAATTGTAGGACAAGGTTAACTCATCAAACACTCATAAAAAGGTGCTTGAAGGGAAAATTTTGGGATTGTACACAAGGGTTGGGCTTGTGGGCCAACCCAACCCAATATCTAGGCTAGTTAGTCTCATAGAGGTTTAATTTAGGTTTATTTTGATTAGATTAAGAAAAATGTTTGAGGCTAAAACATCATAATTTTAAATTATAAAAAGGAAAATAAAAAAGCAATACCAAAATAATACATTAAACTATTTATAAAATGAAAGGTATAAGATTTAAATGTTTGTGAAGGGTCTAAGGTGTGCATATAGTCTATTGAGGCAAATCTAGGTCCCTTTAATCTTGTCTTTGGCCTTTCTAACCTTTACACTCAATACAACATCAAATACATCCATGCAAAAATAATTGATCTGAAGAACAATATGGAGCATGTGTATATATACATAATTATTTCACCACATGAAAATCACAAGACTAATCACATATCTTGGTTAGCTAAATAATATAAATGGTAAAATAATGAAATAGATCATCATATTATTTAATAACAATAACCATATAGAAAAATACATCAACTCAATATAATCATGTTAAGTAGCCATGCATATAAATATGATTTATTGAACTAGCTAACCAAGGTCTATGATGAAATACAATATAAAGTGTAGGAACATCATGTCTCTATATAGTCTAATATATATCCATCAAGTTCATAAAATATAACAAGAAATATAATAGGAAGTGATATCAAAATGGGGTCTTACATCCCCCTCCCCTAAAAGTAGACTTCATCTTGGAAGTCACTAGAATAGGTGCATATATCAGGCTCATAAGTGTGTCGTATCCTCTCAAGTAGCTACTAACTTTTCATATGTTGAACCCAATTTTTTTAATTTATTTAATCTAAGTAATTTTTTTAAATGGTGTAGGAGATATAGGCATGAGAGAGATAATGAATGGAAGGCCTAAGTGTGGGAGAAAAAAGTCACAAGTAATAAGGATATAGAAAACATAGAGGAACCAAGGACACAAGACTCAAAAATAGCATACGACTTGGATAAGGGCATGGAAGGTAGATAGGGTTGGGAAATGGTTCATGTGAGTATTGGAGGAGAATAGTCAAACACAAATCTAGCACTAATCCATGAGAAAATAAGAGCATGACCATGAATATCTAACATAGAGAGGGTATACAGAGGCAATTAGGCCCAAATCAATAGAAATTAATTGTAATGGCTTCCCATAGCTCATTTTTGTAAATGGTAATTAGAAATTAATCATTGTTGACATTAATATTTTAACATAATGATCGAGGTAAAACCATGTATAAATATCCCTAGTTTTACTTAGAGGAGTTATTATTATAATAGTAGTCTTGTAATTATAATATTGAACTTAGTCATAACCTTGATGTGTAATGAGACATGCGTATGGTGGTCCTTGATATGTAATGTAATATAATACTTGTGATGTTGAAACACCTTTTTTAGTTTTGCTATGTAAATAATGGTACCACTACTCTTTGTATCGATTTACACCTATCTTTTTCTATGATGTATAACTTAAATATGAAATGAGTGAATTGTTAGGAATAACTATATTATGATGTTTATGGTTATAAATATGTGCCTATTTAAGAACTCTAGTATAAAAATCTCAATGCATACACCATCACATGATATAACTAATGGGAACTAGTCTTAAATTGTGTGCTTTAGGTGAGTGTGTGAGATCATTTCTCATGTGACATACCCAACATGCTAACTCATTAGAATTTTTATTCTCTTAGGTCTATGACTAGGATAAGTCATGATAAACTAAATTAAAATACCCAATTTTTTTGGTTTTTTTTATCAAGATCCATTACACTTATTATCATGATGGTAAAAAAATGGTTGAGTGACTTTCTTTTGAGAATATAGAGCACTAGATTGGTACATTAGAAGAAAAATTTGTACTCCAGTATCTTGAATCAAAAATTTCTAAAAATACATGGATAGAGAAACATCTATATGATTATCTATATGAATCATTATTTTTATAACTAACATGAACTTACATTTTTATCTTTTGACATATAAACAAAACATTTAATAAATTACAGGCAAAAGGCTTCCTAATCGGTAGAGTGTCAGATGGCCTTGGCCAAGTTGGAAATTGCTTAGACATGTGTAATAAATGTCTAGTGTAAAGTAATGCTTAAAATTTATATTTTGGAATATGTTTTCTCTACATATTCTTTCCCAAAAGAAGCATAGTTCAAATTCTTAATACATCTGCTTGGTAGGTATCTCAATTAGTTCCCTTTAGAGATTAAAAATATTATGATTGATTCTAGACTTAAGAACTTTTCTATAGATGGATAAACTTCCTCACATATGATAAACATGACTAGAGGGTAAATAGATGGGTATACATTGGTATGATATTGGAAATTTAGCATGGAAGTTATGTGGTGGAAACTACAAAAGTGAAATTATGTTGAGGCTAGGTAGAAGGTTATGAGAGGCAGTGAGTTAGACGGTCAACGAGAGGATAATGAAAGTGCCAAAAGAATCTATAGGAGAATGAAAAGGCATAATGAGTATCCCTTGACCGTAATTTTATGCCCTTCAACATCATATGTATGTATGGAAGAAGTAGGATAGGCATTAATAACAGAACCCAATCTAGATAGACCCAATTTCTCCACTATAGTGCATGTTCATGCATTTGATTTTGATAGAATTATTGTAAGAAATTAGGATACTAACAATACATAATCTAAATAATCTAAAGCCAATCTAGTATATAAATCTTTGGGAGTGCAAGTTCAGCATATAAATTTACATTTAACATAAAATTTTTCATTACAAGTATGACCTATGGCTCACCTTGAAATTCCAAGTGGACCTAATATAAATAGTCATAAAAATACAAGCTCAACCATATAAAATAAACATTCCTTAGTAACCTTTTTGCTTCACCTATTAATTTAAGAGGCATGGGAAGAAGTACCAACACTGGAGGTGTTAGTGAACATCCAACATATGGTTCAAAAGGAACTATAATAATGCCACAACAAGTTCTAATACAACCACCAAGTATACTTACAATGTACTACAAGATGATGTTCCATCTATGCAAATATTGATGTCTCAAAAGTGTAGTGGAACATGTTCATAAGTGTGAACTAATTTATTAAGAATAAGGTATTGCTTCTTCAAAATGAAATGCCAGTCAATTTTTTACTACTTTATTGGATCACATGTACAAATGGTAATTCAAATTTGACCCTTATCAAACCATTGTGAATTATGAATTGTTAAAAACTAATTTTATCCAATAATTTTACATCCTAGAGTTTGAACAATAGAGTACCATTTCCCTCAAGGATATCAGACAAGATCACATTGAGAGTGTATGTGAATATGTGCACATTTCAAAATTATTCTTTCAAAACTATAATTTGAGATTAACCCAACATAACATGCCCAATATTTTTTGGGAGGGTTGTTATGTACATTTTATCAATCTCTATCCCAAAAGACCTTTACCAACCCACATGAGGTACCGAAAGCTATTATCCACACTAAAGTTGTGATAAGTATAGATACTATGATTATACCCTTTATGGAGGCTTAGATTATTACTATGGCCTTTTATTTAGAGAATATAATAGCTAGTAATGGTCATGACACATGTAATAACCTATAATGTGTTGACTATGAAGTAGAGTTCCATAACAAGAAAAAATACCCAAAAAGGAATGTTTATGCCATAAAAAAATTAATATTATGAGATCTACCAAAAGGATTATGATGTAGGGAGTTTTCATTTGATCCATCTCACTACCCAGTCTAAAGTGTCATTATATTATACAATATGTGATGTGTATACACATTATACTAATGAATATTGAATCATCAATGATATTCATGAATCATACATGAGAAGAAATCACCCAACTTATGTTTCTAATAATCAAGAGTCTAGTGGAGGTCTATATTTTTATGGTCAAGGATGTGGTAATGAATGTAGGGGTGGTCATTTTCCACCTAGGACCTATTACAAGTGTGGATCTATGGATCACTAGTAGTGTGATTGCCTATTTTACCCAACTTACACCTTTTATAATAATGAGCATCATATGGAATAATTCCACAAATTATATGTAGATATAACTAAATAACATAATAATAAGGACACAAATGATTTGTGTTGAAAAAACTTAAGTGTTTAGTGGAGACCACATCCTACCACCCCACTAGTTATAACAAAGGTCAATATTATAACATGGAGTGACACACATTCACAACTAGATTCAAATACAACTACATAAAATTATAAATATTACACTAAACTATGGTTTAAGGTTTCTACTTCAAATTACACTAAACTATGTCATGAAATGGTAATATACATATTGAGTTCTTTCAAGACTCAAATTCACACTTTAACCAAGCAATATAAGATTGAAGAAGCTTAATTTACATTCAAGGAACTTATATTTATGTCCCTAAACACATTAACATTGACTCAGAGATCACTTACTTGCTAAAACATATTCATAAACCATCCAAAAATTGACTGTTATGGAAAAACAGGGGTCAGTCTTTATTTACCTCTAAACCAAAAAGGTTTCTTGATGGATAGAAAATAATTATTTCTTAAAATAAAAATTATAAAACATTAGAATCACATGTCCCTATAGTTCAAACCTCATTCAACCCATTAACAACTAAATACAATTTGTCTTTCAAAGAGCAACTTCATATCAAGGGTTTGTTCTTGACCAAGTCTACATACCAGATTTGATTCACACTATTTCTTAAAAATAACCATCAAAAATATAAACAAAATACTTTTTGGAAATATTTAAAACTCATTAGAATAAAATTACCATGTTCTTTCATTATCATCAAAGCACATACAATTGATAGTCATAGTCTTAATTCAACCCAACAGGGGTCTGAACATTTAGTTTGAAAAATAAGGTTTATACTTCCTCATAGTATCTATATTCAAATAAATACACAATAGTATCCATATCACTTATATTCACCTACAAACACATTCAAAAAAAATTTCAATTCTCATACTTTCATAAACAAATCACATGTGTAGTCAACAAACACAATCAAATGACCTCACAACAAGGTTTGTAAAAATTCTTTATTCAAAATAGGGGTTCAAAGCTCCATTCCATATAGGATTTTACAAAATACATTCATTAATCCATCTTATTAAGATTTAATCTCACACTAGCTAACACAAAATTGAACCTTAGACTCATACAAACATTCATAACTACTTATTTATACCTTTTCTATGTAGAGATTACTTGATATATGATATTATGTTTTAATTTACACAATTTGACACCTCCAAGACTATGGTATTGAGATTATGTCATGTATGAACCTAGTACAATCTCCAAAACCTTTTGAATCACTTGATACATCTTTCCCTCTTCATGAATGCATAAAATATTCCTTTTACAAAGCTTATAAATTCAAGTTTGTTCAAAGAAGGTTTTGGCAAGAAATCTTCATATTCAAAGTCTATGCTCCTCTTATCAACCATATAAATTAAACATATGGACTCATAATGACTTGTAACACATATAAGACCAATATAAGACAAAAATTAAACCATTTTGGGGTCCTCAAGGGATTCCCCTGCATCAAGAAGGATGTAACCATGCACATAGAGATGTAAAGAGAACCTAGATCAATAAACTCATATTATGATGAATTTTGAGAGATTTTTAAGCTTCTTCTTAGTGAGAACATCATCCCACTCCTTAATAACTAGATATAATAATAAATGACCATGAATTTAGTTTATTATTATTTTAACCATACACGATAATAAGATACTCATGTCCAAACCAATCCTAAATGTGACAATGTGGTCATTATGATTCCATCCATTTATAGTTGGATGATACGAGATATATTGGTGGACATCGACATAAAAGTTAATGTTTTTATGAAGGATTATTGGAGGAATATGGGAATTCCCATTCTAAAACCTTCTCTGCATGTTTTACTCAGGGCCAAAAAATTTAGGTAGTGCCTATAGGTGTTATTAAGGATGCCACTGCCAACATGTTGGGTTTCCCATTCAAATGTGATTTTGAAGTAATTGAACTAGTTAATGTAGATAATTTTCTAGATATATTGGGTTGACCTTTGTTATATTAAAATAATTTTGAATTGTGTTTCAATAATCATTACATCAAATTTGAGAATGACACCTAGTGCATTTTTATTATTATCAATACTAGCTGAAGCAAATGATTTTCCATCTCTATTAGGTCAACCTTGGTGTTATGCCAACAATTATAACTTATGTTTCAATAAGTGTTACATCAACTTTGATAACAACACCTAGGGTGTGGTTATTACTCTCAATTCTGACTAAATCCCCCCTTTGTATAAATAGTTGATGCTAATGAGGACCTCAATCATATTTATAAGATCGTGACTTAAAGAAATTAACATCTATATCCTACTCTTGGTGCCATGATTCAATGGGGATAAATTCAATCCATCTATGATACCACTAACATTACTTATGAACATTAGTCACATAAATAATATAACCGAATAGGACAAGGTTGTGTTGTAGTTGGTTGGCAAATAAATTATCCATACAAGATAGATAATCACTATAAGTCTGTTAGACTCATTAGTGGATGCCTAATTAATGCACCACCTTTCTAGTTGGATCAAGTACCTAAGAACATAGTTAGATCAAGGTTTAGGAATAATTAATCATTGAGAGTATTATTATGTTTTTTAATATGAACCTAGGTATGCACTCCCTACTATACTTAAATGCATAGCCACTTGTTGGTGAGCTACTCATTAATACAAGTTATTGACATGAAAATTGTAGACACTTAAATTCAAAAAAATTGTGTTAATATTAATCATCCCTAGTTTTCTCTAATTATAATTTATCATTACTATTCATAATCATTATTCATGGTTTATTATTCACATATTTATTAAGTTAATTATTCAAAAATAATTAACTAATCCTTCCTTAATCATAAATTCCATGGATTTTGAATATTCACATTTTCTATAAATCCAAAAATCAAATTATCCTCACCTCATGAAATCATTTGCCACTCCATATCCCTTTATAAATTTCAAAAATGCACCTATCACCCATCATTGTAATTTTATAATATTATCTTACTTATCTTTCCAATTTAATGATCCACCTCATATTCTAATCAATTCTAGTTACCATTTTTATATTATATCTTCCTCCCAAATGAATTTTATATTCATTTGTTAGTCTCACATGTTTTCCACTCCAATTTTTAACTAAAGATTCCCATTTTGAATTAAAATTTATATTTTATTCTCATTCTTAGATTCTCATCTCAAGATGGATGGTTTACACTCATTTAAAAAATTTATAAATTAGAGGTTTTTCCTCTAATTTAGACAAGCTTCTCTATTTACACTTACTATGCAGGATTCATTTTAGGAGATTCAATTTATTCAACATTTTCATCGCTCTTTCATACCAAACCAAATCTAAATCAAGTGTAGACAAGGGGAAATTATTCCCAAACATATATTTGACATTGTCAAAAACCTCTATTTCTACAATTCATGCTCAATCTCTTCAAACTGTTCTCAAACATATCTTCAAGGGAGGTAAGATTGTTGTTTTATCTTTCCAATTGCATTTCATGTTTTTTAGTCACATAGCTCAACCTAGGGATTAGACTCAAGAATTTATGTCTTTAATTTGTTTTTTATTTATTCACTAGCAATTAACTAATCTCTCTTGTATTTATGATCTACATAATGGCATGCCTGGTGGGACTTTTTTATGCAACCCACACTTCATTTTAAGTATTTTTTGATAATTTTATTTGCAGAAAGTTCATAAATATGGCCATGAAAATAAATATAAATTTAACTTTGTTTATTGTTTATTTCTTAAATTTTAAAGGTTAGTACAATTTTGTTTCAGCTAACACGTGTAAAAATTTGTAGCAATCTGAATTATATTTTAAGATATATTGTTATTTTACTCATTATTTGTTTTTTCTAGTAAAAATGGTCATTAAAATGACTATAACTTTTGATATATTTGTTATTTGTTTCTAATTTTATTGTAGGAGGTGCTAATTTATCTTATGATTTTTTTTTTTAAATTTCATCAAAATATAACTTATAGTTTTTAGATATATTTATTTTACTAATTGTACCTTTTTTATTTATTTTATTTTTTTCCCTAAATTTTTATATTTGTAGGTTATATTTTCATAAAGGCCACTCAAAATCAAAAACAAAAAAAAATACTAACTGGTTTGATGTAGGACCTTGGCCAAAGAAGTGGTGTTCAAAGTCAAAATGAATTATCTTATCTCATATTTCAATTTGGGCATTTAAAATAAATCCAAACTTCAATTTGGGTTTTAAAAAACATTGTTGTTTTTTATATTATTTAATTTCTTGCAAGATTTTCTTGTTCTTTGATTGTCTTGTGAAGCATTTTATGAGTATACCCTCCCATTTTTGGGTGACTCAAAAATTTAAAATGTTAAGTCATTTTATCTCGAAGATTCATTACTCTAAATTATACCTTCTATGTTTTTATTTTAAGATTTGCAATTAGTATTTTATCACCTTCTTATAAGCCTTATAGGGCACAGGGACTATGAATTGACACTCCAGTTTAACCAACCTTGTACATTCAATGGCATATATAAATGGAAGACATCTATCATTAAGGTCAAGCATGATTCTTTGAGAAGAATCTCATGAAGGTAATGGGAAACCCTACACCAACCCATTAGATAATATCTTCAAAAAATCTAACTTCAACAACACTTCTACTTAAGAGGAAGGCTAGCATGGTCATGGTGGTGACAAGACCCCTCCCATGGATTGCATGATTTAGATTTGTTCTTTGATGGGTTTTTTGCCCACGTACCTCTTATTATGGGTTGTATATAGGGACCATCTAGATATCCCACTAAAAAAATTTTGATGCATCTTCTACTGTGGATCATACATTGACATAGGGGTACAAAGGTATTAACCCCTAAATTTAGCCTTTATCGTATAAACCTTGAGAGAGAAGGGGGGGCATAAAAATCCTACCAATAGCTACAATAATTTTGTAAATGAACTTTAAACTTTATATTCCTATCTCAAGGAAAGTGTTTCAAATGGTTCAATGGATGTGAAGCAAACCCAAGTTAGTTATTAAAGTGACTTGTAATGCTTATGTGTTTTTGCTTGAGTGTCATGTTGAAACCTTGATTAAACTTGAAACCAAATCAAATAAATCAAGTCCAAAACTAAAATCATTTCTATACCCACACAATGAAGCATTACTTTACCAAAATTTTGGGTTGAACAAAAATGACATGTCTAAACTTGGTCCAAATACCTACATTTTATTGTCCAAACCATGTCATTAGGCTACCCAATTTAAACCAAAAGCCTTGTGAAAATATAAAATTTCCCACTTAAATCTAATTCAAGACCAATGTCTAAATTCTCATCTAAACCATGTTGATATGCTATTAATTTGGTATTAAACTTAGTCTTAGTCCCAATCCATATACCAATATCCAATTTCTTGTCAAACTTGTGCCATTAGTATATTAAATTTAGTTAAAACCTAAGTGCAAGTTCAAGTGTCAATTCTCATTTGCCCTCTAAGTTCCAATTGTAAATTCTAAGTTTTAAGTTCTGAATCATGTTCCTAATTTTTGTTCAATTTGTGAAAATATCAACCCCTTTTAAGAATTAATATCTAAACTAATTTTGTATCTTGATTCAACTTTTTAATACCAAATTTCCAATTCTTGGGCCAATCTTTCCACATTCTGAGGTGCTAAAAACTTATCAAATCAATCATGTTTCCTTTCTTTATTCATAAGGTCAAGTTTCCAAGATCGAACCTTCCAAATTAGGACCAAAAATATGAGTCCTTTTATAAACCATGTCAATGTGCCATCCATTTGGTTCTAAAAATATTTATAGTTATAATACCAAGTGCAAATTTAGATACTAATTCCAAAGGCAAAGTACCAATTCATGTGCCAAATTATGCCAAAGTTAACATTGATAGAACTAGTCCATTTAAAATTTGCATTTACATACTCAATTTGAAAATTCAATGTCTATAAAAGTCAAATTTAACTTCAAATTATGTACCAAACTAGTTCTATGCCAAACCATTCAAATACAAAGTCAGTTCATCTTGAACCATGAACCAAACCAGTTTTGTACCATTCTAAACCAATTATGTACCATTCCAATACAATTTTGTAAAATTATAGTTCAAATATGAAACAATTACATGATAATTCAAACCATTTTTTATCTTTCCATTAAATCTCCTACACTTGTTGGTTGGTAATGACAAAGTCATGTCATCTATCATTTCTTTCATTTGAATCATATATGTGCCAATTCACCCTGTTTGGGGCCAAATCCAATCAAGACCATTTAGACCAATCCTAACTTATGCCTATCTACCCTGTTGGATGAATTTTCCAATATGTTTCAATTCACCATGTTTGGTCTCAATCAAATCATTACCATTTTAACCAATTCCAATCTGTGCTAATTCACCCTATTTGGGAAAAAATAAAATTAAACCCATTTCAACCAATTCTACCCTGTGCCAATTCACCCTATTTGGGGCCAATCAAATGAATACCATTCCAACCTATTCAATTTTGTGCCAATTATCCTTATTTGTCCCTATTCTAAGTTGTGCTAATACCACCTTTTTTTTGGGTCAATTTTCTTCCAGTCTATTTCCCATTGCATTTATCATTGCTTGGGGGCATTAGTCCAAGGTTCATCCAAGTCATGAAATATCACATTTAATTGACCATTCTACATCAACCATACCTCCCAGATATTTCATCTAGTATAGATCATGATCAAGAATAATTTGATTGAAAATTATTTGACAACAAGGATGAATATCTTGTTAGATTATGGGAATCAAGTGCTAAACTTTCAGATGGATTTCCCATAGAGGACTAACATTATTTGATTAGAGATCCTAAAGAGACACCATAACAAATCCAATAGTCCAAACCTATCATGCCATTTCCCCTCTAAGGGCCAATTTTTATTGAAAATCCAAATGTGTCCAAGTTTGATAGCTACTCGATTAGAATATATCATGATCCTCTTCCCAATCATGATCAGATACATCCAATTTAAAATCAAGATCAAGATAATCAAAACATTGACAACATTTTTGTCGTATCACCCATATTTGATCAGATCCAAACCATTGATGATCCACCTATATTTGATGAAGATCCTCTATTTGACACAAGACCCATCTTTGATGTGACCATATTTGAAGAACCTATTATTGTTAAACTAGAGCCCTTTATTTATCTATTACCAAATATTCCTAATTTCCAAACATTTATTCATTTTAAAGCCTCCATTTCTAATAAAAAAGTGAATAGGGTACTTGTGGGAAACATTAAATCAGAATCAAGTTCTATTTTAGAATAAACATCAGAGTTGGGTTCTATTTTGGAACCAATATTAGATTTAGCATCAGGAGAAGAATCAATGTCAATTTCAACATTGGGTCTAGATCCTCAGAATCAACTTCAAAATTATAAAATATTGATGCATGTTACAACATTGGCTCCACATTTTCAAAATATCCAATTAAAAGCATTTATGATTCTTTCATGATTTTTGAGGATGCTTCCTTAAACATAGATGCAAGTTCTCCTAGTAGCCTCTACAAGAATTATGTTGCCTTTTACCCTTTTATTACCATTACACTTGACCTTACCATTAATCAACCTAGCCATTATATTAACATTCCACCTCTCATATACATAAATTAGGATTGATAGAATCACACATTGTTGAAGTGCATCCATGGTGACCATTTAGTGGTAGAATTGATGGGGGGAAAAGACATTATCAAAGCAAAAGAACAATCTCCTAGTGAAACCTTGTTTAAGGCACTAGGTGATAATCAAAGTTTAAACTCAACATCTTCTTATGAAACCTTGTTTGAGGCACTATATAATAATCAAAATAAAAATTCAAAATCCTTTAGTGAAACATTGCTTAAGGCACTAAGGAACAATCAAAATGATTTATCAACATCCTTAGTGAAACCTTATTTAAGGCATTATTGGACAATTCAAATCATAAAAATCAAGATGAATTTTTTGGTGAAAACCTTCATAGGACACCAATAACATAGAAAATTAGTTATGTGTCATGTAATAAAGTCATTATTGAAGATAATGTTGGCCCCACCATAACCAAAATCAAGTTAAATCTAGAATCAACAATAATGTGTGTGACTAAAAATACTAATTTTTATTTTTCCACAAATCATTATACATTCTAGTCATAGCCTATTTCCATTATCTAATCAAACCATTTATCCCATGATTACCCTTTTATTTACCCTTCCTAGCATCACTCTTTTTTTAGATACTTTGAATAAATCTTGTTTAGATGTTTTGAGGAAGTTGAATCAACAACCAACAAAGATTATGAAAGCATCAATATAATTCATATAGGTAGCAAGATTTAGATAGACTATATATTCTGATTAGGTATTGGTTAAGATAATGTATGGTCTACATTATGCATCTTGTAATACTCAATTGAGCTGAGATGCTAAAAAATTTAAAAAATAAATAAATCAAGAAATCAAAAGAGAAATAGAAATAATTGGTCTAATGGTGAAAACCATGCCTACGGCACCTTGGACAAGTGCCATGATGAAAACCAAGTTTCTGGCATCATGTGTAAATAATTATTGTCTATAAGTATATTGACACTTGGGGACAACCCTATTTACATTATAGACCATTTCTATTCTTTTGCTTTTTCTGAACATTTTATCCATTTAATCCTATTTAACCCAACCAATATTATTGTGACCATTAGTCTTCCTATATTGACCTTATTATAGAAGTTAAAGGTATATTGAGACCTATTTTGGAAACATTTTTGGCCTATTATCTATGTGATACTTTAATTACTAGACACATTTGGTTCTCATGTGACATGGTCTTTATATATTCCTAATCATTTTCCTCATTATCATTCATTATTATTCAATCCTTTCCAAATCATATTCCATTTATTTTAATTCATGTCATTATTATTTTCCACCCTATTGTTGGTTAATAGTTCAAACCCTATGGGTGGAACTACATTGACCTGAGGTCTATTTGGACTATGTAGGTAGTGCTCAATTTCTAAGGTCATCTCGTTCACCCCTTTTACATGCTCTCATTATTTTTTGAGCAACCATTATCTAACACTTCCATCATTTTTCAAGCTTATTTGTTTCTAGGATATTTCCCTTTTGAAATCTATTTTAGGCTGTTAATTTGTAGTTTGAATCCTATGCATTTAACTAAATTAACCTGAGGTGGATTTGGACTATGTAGGTAGTACTCAATTTTTGAGGTCAGCTCAATCACCCCTCTCCTATGATCTCACTAGTTTATGAGTAAACCACTATCTAACACTTGCACTATTTTGTGAGATTGTGTTTTTTCTAAGCTACTTTAAGTTATTTATTCATAGTTCAAACCCTATGGGTGGAAGTATATTGACTTGAGGTCTATTTGGATTATATAGGCAACACTCAGTTTTAGAGGTCAGCTCAGTCACCCCTTTTCCATGCTCTTACTATTTTGTGAGAATATTAAGTCACACTCTTATTGTTTTGTGAGTTAAAACATTATACATATCATAATCCTCCATTGCATTGAGATACTAAAAATTAAAAAAATAATCAAAATAATAAAAAGACCTAAAAATTGGAAATGGATTAAAATCTCAAAATGAAATATAAAGCACCAAAAACCTAGACATTTAAAAATGCCTTACAATCTCAAAATGATATATAAAGCACCAAAAATCTAAACATTAAAAACTCCTTACAATCTCAAAATGAGATATAAAACCCCAAAATTCAAAAATATTTGTCTTTTCTTAAATCCATTCAAAATCCTTAATCTACTTTTTTTAAGTCCTAAATCATTATTGGGATGTGTCCTTCCCAAATCTACCTTACTAGGGCAACCTCATGATTAGTTTCAATTATTTTAACCATTTTTAGGATGTGTCCTTCCATAGTTGGGATGTGTCCTTTCATTACATGTATCCTTTTTTGGGGTTACCATCCATTTGTAATTATCATTGAGCCTTAATGCATGGATTTGGACTTGGTTAAACAACAAAATGCTTTATGTTGATTTCAAGTTTATGTGTGTGTGTTTACTTGTTTATTTAATTTTTTCTATTGTTTCCTCGACTCATTTCATTGTCCCAGTAGGTTCATCATCATGGTGCTTCCTATCACATATTTTTACTTGAGTCAATCCATTGGCATTTATCAGTATTATCATCATGGTTTTTTATCATAGGTGTGTTGTTGTCCATTATCTTTTAGATTGGGTGTCAGTCCTTATGTAGATGATGGTTTAGTCATGATAGTGTTTTATATCATGGTGTATACTGTTAGGTGTTATATCAAAAATTAAATGTTAGAAATCTCATCATAAATATCATAAAAAATATTATCCTTATGTTCTACCTACACCAAAATCACTTAACTATGTGGATAAATTATATGATACTCATGATAAATCTAAGCATATACAAACAATCATGATCATTTTATTAAAATTCTTCCAATCTAATGGCATCATTTTTCAATCATTGTCTTGTTCTTATGATTATCATTTATCTTATCACTTTGACCATTCACAGGTGCATATTTTCTTGTGGATTATTATTTTTTTAAATTCATTATACCATTATACTTACATTTCCATCACTCCTCTCATTTTTAATTTGTGGGATAGGTTAAATCCTTGAGTTATGCTTTTCAATCAATAAATTAGCCATTTGCATCATCTAACAATGAAATATACCTTACTAGAGTAAATCATTTATACCTATCAGTGATTACATCCATTTGACTAGGGTAATCTCTTTACATATTTGTACCATAATCTTCAGGACCCTGTACCTTCATTTCTCCCTATTGGGGAAAATTCTTCTAATTCCAAGCCTATAATGTTTTACCCTATTTAGGACTGGTTAAAGTGCACTACGCTTTTTGGAATGCATCCTTCCCACTTCACCCTATCTTTGGTCCAATTCAATTATATTATTTTCAAACATTAGAATTTAGAGTGTGAAAGCAATAGCTCAAGTGGCTTAATTTTATCCATGGGTGAATCTGTTCTCCCATTCTAACTTATTCATCTCTTTCTTGAGATCCCATCCATGTCCTGCATGCCCTCTTAAGTGGGAATCATGGGATACTAATTATTTATTCGTATAATATTTTAGTTACTTTTTCATTCTTTGAAAAGTCATTACTTTCTTAGTGTCTCACAATGACTTCTCAATGAGGGGAAAAATTTAGACACTTAAAAATAGACACTTTGTGTTGATTTTAATCATCCCTAATTATCCTTAATTTTTTTCTAATTCTAATTCATCATTATTATTATTCATCACTATTCATGGTTTAATATTCACATCTTTATTGAGTTAATTAATCCAAATTAATCGACCAATCTTTTTTAATAAAAAATTCCATGGATTTTAATTATTCACATTTTCCATAAATCCAAAAATCAAATTATCCTCACCTCATGAGGTCGTCTTCCACTCCATTTCCCTTTCCAAATTTCAAAAATACCCTAAGATATACTTGTCACCCATCATTAGAATTTTATAATATTATATTCCTTATCTTTCCAATTTACTAATCCACCTCATATTCCACTCAATTCCACTTAACAATTTCATATTATATCTTCCTCCTAAATGAATTTTATATTCATTTTCAAGTCCCACATGTTCTTTAGTCCAATTTTTAACTCAATATTCCCACTTTGAATTAAAAATTATCTTTTATTCTTGTCCCTTGCTTCTCATATCAAGATGGATGGCTCACATTCATTTCAAAAGTCTATAAATTAGAGTTTCTTCCTCCAATTTAGACAAGCTTCTCTATTCAAGACTTACTATGTAAGAATCATTTTAGGATATTCAATTTCTTCAACATTTTCATCACTATTTCATAGCAAGCCAAATCCAAATCAAGTGTAGACAAGGGGAAATGTTTCCCAAACATGGAGTCAACATTGCCAAAGACCTCTAGTTCTACAAGCTAATTTAAACCTCTTTAAACTAATTCTCAAACATATCTTCAAGGGAAGTAAGATTTTTTTTTTATATTTCCAATTTCATTTCATGTTTGTTAGTTTCATATCTCAACCTAAGGATTAGACTTGAGAATTTGTCTTTAATTTGTTTCTAATTTATTCATTAATAATATACTAATCTCTCTTAGATTATTTATCTATGAAAATAGGTACACTCTATGATGGATCATCACTTTCACCATGACAACCATGTCCATCCCACATTTAGTTATAATGGTGTTGAGTCCTTAGATGACCATATAACTTCCTATGAGAATCTTTGGAATGTCAATTAGACATTTTTACTAGAATAATTATGGGTACATACATTTTAAGTCATTATGTATGCTTAGGCTAGATCATGGTATATTCATCAAGAAATGTATAGAAATATAATTAGCTAAGAACACATCAAATGTGGTCTTCTCACCACCTTTGTGTTTTATTCACCATGATTAGATCTAAATTTATATTTTCAAGCAATCTATCAAGCAAAAGTAGGCAATCAAGAACCAATTGAAGACATAATATGGACCATGCATGGTGTAATTGATAATGATTTGGCCATATTCCAATAACCTAATAATATTATAAGGACTTGATTGGAACCCAACTTACATTCTGAATATGAACATAGGGAATAGATTTGAAAGGGTAAGCAAAAGGTTTTATGTCAAATTGATGAGGGTACTAACATCGATCCACCAGATCTAGAATTTTAACACTTCAAATTTCCTACAAAATATGAGACACATAATATTAGAGATAATATGAAATTTGAGAATAAACCATATTCCTAGCCACTCCAAATGGTTCAGTATAATTTTAGCATAGAAGATGCACCCAAGTTGGCCACTATAGGAAATTATTGGTCTAAAGAAGAATTAGCCAAAATCTTTCAACTATTATAGGAGTATGTAGACATTTTCCCATGAAAATACACATATATGAAAGGATTGCATATGGAATTGGGTAAAATTCATATCAAATTGGTTGAGGGTAGTCGACCAGTTAGGAAGAAACCATATCAAATTAATCCTAATTTATGTGTATACATTAAAGAATAAATTGATGGCATGTTGTGTGTCAAGGTTATTACTCACATTGATGAATCTGAATGGGTTAGCCCCATGGTAATTAGAATCAATAAATATGGTTGAATCCACATTTGCATGGATTATAAATAGCTCAATGTTGTGTTTTCTATGGTCCCAGTCCTAACAAAATTCATAGAGGAGATTTTTAAAGGTATCATTGGATTTGAAATCTATACCTTCACTGATGGATTTTTAGGATATCAATAATTATAAAATACTAAATAAGATAAGGCAAAACCCTTTTTTCCACTGAATGGGGGTCAATTATATAGAATGTTATTCCATTTGGATTAAATAATGCACTAATAGTCTTCTCTCACATTATGGTAAAATCCTTTAAATATTTCATCCATAAGTTCTTTTAAAAGTGTATCTAGATGATTAGACCCTATACATCTAGGTACAAAACCACTATGATAATTTTTACCCCAGGATTGAGCATTTTGAGCAATATTAGAATTCCTTAAACCTAAAAAGTGCACCTTTTCCACACCTTTTGGGATTTTATTAGGATGCATAATTTTACAGGATGGACTTGTCGTGGATCTGGCTAAGATTGTGGTTATTTTTCAACTCTCATCCCCAACCACTTAGAATGGGGTATGTGCCTTCCTTGGTCATATAAGTTATTATCTATAGTTTATTCATAGTTATGCTAAAATAGTATCTCTATTAGAATAATTAATCAAACAAAATGACCTCTTTATTTAGAGAAAAATACATCAATAGGAATTTGATACCTTGAAGTAGAAATTGGTAATTACACCCATCCTCCACATCCCAGACTAGATGACACCATTTCATGTACACATTAACACTTTTGACATGGTAGTAGGTATCATTATTATACAACATGGTGAAGGGAATCTTGACCATCCTATATATATTTTTTATTCACAACTTAACATGAATAGAGAGAAATTACTCTACTACGAAATGAGAAACATTATAAATGGTGTATGCACTCTAGAATATTTTCTAATACTTGTTAACCACTACATTCACCTTATTTATAGATCATGAGGTGATTAATTACCTTTTGAATAAACCTATGTTACATGAATGAATCTACCATTCAATTATTCTCTTCCAATAATTCTAGTTCTTTGTCATAGTGAAAATTAGTAAGGCTAATTTTAGTCTTGACCATCTATCATGTATTAAATCTGGTGAATCAGTGCAAAGAATTATATATGACTTCTAAATGTACAACTATTTCAAGTTATATGCATGCTTGAATACTTAGAGGAAATAAATATTTTCATTACAATAAGTTTAGTTCTAGACCATTATAATACCTAAGAGAAGAAATAACTTATTGTACGCATTGCCCCTTTCTATATTATTAGCAAAGACCTATATAATCTTGGCCAAGATGAAGTATTGATAATGTGCATAATGCAACTGAGAAGAAATAATTCTTTCAAGATATATATGAGGGTATCACTAAAGGATATTATGCTAGTGATGCAATAGCATGAAAGGTTCTCCTAATTGTCTTATGATGGCCCACCTTTTTCAAAGATGCCAAATATTATGCACATCAATGTGACATCTATTAGGATATAGGCAAACTAAACTGAAGGGATGATATGCATCTTCATCTATTCCTTGCTCATAAACCCTTTGAGAAATGGGCTATTAGTTTTTTAAGGCCTATTAATCCTATTTTAAGATGAACTAACATGCACTACATCATCATTGTCACTAACTATCTCACACCCTGATCTGAAGTAGCACCCACATGAGATTAAACTATTATGACCACTGTTAGGTTCCTTTGGGAAAATATCATCATGAAGTATGGATTCCCTTTAATTTTATAAGTGATCATGGAACTCACTTCCTTGATGAGATGATATGCATCCTCTTATTTGAGTTTATGATTGCACACCATAAGACCTTTTCATACCACCCTCAAATTAACAATACTACTAAATATTTAAAAATAATATTGGGCCACACATTGACAATCACACTCACTAGGATGACTGAGTTTATAAAGTATTATGGGTATATTGAACCACATAAAAATATCGAAGAAGAGTACTCCTTTTAATCTTGTCATTGACACTAAAGTAGTTCTATCGATGGAGTTCCTTGTTCTTTATTTACATATTTCACATGTTATCTGATTAGATGATGAATAATCTCTAAAAATGTGACTTAATTTTTTATTACATCTAGGTAAAACATGCTTTCTTGCATATTAGGGTCAAGGAGTTAAAAAATATAAACAAAAAATTTGACATGATAGACATCTCAAAAAACAAAACTCTTTCTCCTAGTATGCATGTGTTGGTCTATGATTCCAAGTTTACATGCCACTCTAGCAAACTTTTAATACATTGGGATGGTCCATTCATCATTCACATCATTCATTCCATAGGTTCATTCAAATTAAGATGGTTAGATGGCCAATTTATTCCAAGCCATTTTAATGGTAGTCATCTTCAACCCTACCATTTTTTGTAATATTGCACATTTTGTCAATAAGGCATATGCCAATAGAATAGTTTAGGGTTTTGGTTTCTTTTTAAATGAAGTAAAAAATTGGTTGTGCTCATTTCATTTAAGTTTATTTTAGCATATGGTTATCTTTTTTTATCACTAATTCCTTTGATCATGCCCATGGAGGACCATATACATCTTTTAGTGTTAGGTAAATTTCAAGATGAATAAATTAAATTTATAGTTGGGATGGATCATGTGCATAAGGGGAACACAATTGAAATCGCATAAGGAAAAAAAACACATAGAATGCAGCACATGAATAGAAGTATGAAAAAATAATGAAAAGGGAAAAGTTGCTACAAATGGGTCAAGATGAGAAAGGTAGTCCCACCTTTGGTTTTGAACATTGAAAATAGAAATTTTAAATATTTTACATATTTCATGCACTATGATAAAGGTGAAAGGATAGGACATATGTATTAAATTGATAAATTGTTAAATATAATTGAAATCATTCTAAATAGACATCATGGCATATCATTTGAGAGTATTAATGAGTAAAGTGATGGATGAAGGCACGGGAAAATAAATTTAAGAAAGTCTTCAAGGCTATATAAGATTGGAGGACCCTCATTTTATAACTTTAATATTGAAATATTTAGAATTTATAAATTTTATAAAGCTTGAGAAAAGTGTTTTCAAGCTACAAGAGTGTGTTTATCAAATTGTAGTGATAAATTTAAAGCTAAGAAGTGAGATGAAAATCATGAGAAAAAAAGAGTGGAATTGTGACTATGGAAACACTTTGGATAAAGTTATAGGTTTCAAGTATCAACATTCACCATTATAGGAAGCTAAATCAAGAAGGCCAAAGAAGTTGAAGGTAGGAAACACATATGCATTCAGAAGAGTCAAAAAACCATGTGTCACCTTCAGGTATCCTAGAGGTGATGTGTCCAAAATAGAATGCCATGATAAATGATAATTTTCTATTAATCCATGAAGAGGAAGAATATGAGGGTTAAGGGAGACATCTTTTTTTGATATGAAAGGAAGTTATTAATGAGTTTGGTATGTAGGAAAACCTAACACAATGAGCATTAGAGACATATATCAAGAATGAATTTGTGATGGATCATGAGGGAAAAAATAAGTCTATAACATCACTTCCACATTCTATTTTAATTGAATAAATTTAATACCTTGAGTCAATTTTCTACAATGAAAATTGGTGGTCAAAGGTTTCCTCTTATCCAGTGTTTAACTACAATCAACATCAACCTAAAAATGAGGGAGACTTATAATGAAACTATAGGGTTGAGTGTTAAAACATTAGAAATGAGGTCAATTATGACCTCACGGTATTTAATCTATTGAATAATGCTAGAGTTTTCTAAATTTCCAAACTAACTTAATTAGGGGATCCCATGGAGGTAGTGAGATTTATAGTCTCATGCATCCATGATGACTATTTTTACTTTATAGGGTGCATGATGTGAATTACTTCCTAATGGATTATCAAGGTAATAGTGTTATAATGTTGAAATGTTGACCTTAATGTGGATCTAGAGTACCATGGGGAAGTTGAGAAGGTGTAAATAGCGCTAAAGTAAAACAATTAGGGCTACACCATGTACATTTCTAGCCTCTAAGATCTTACCATTTGGGTATATACACACTTGTCTATGACCAAGCTTCAGGGAGTTTATAGATGGAAACAATTTGGCATTGTGTACCTTAATGTGGTAATCTATATGGCTTAGGGGTAAAAGTATAATTGTGCCTAGTACTTCACTAGAAGGATTGTAAAGGCTATTGAGAAGGCCCACCACCTACCAAATCATAAATTTCCTTGGGGAGTGATTCTTTTTTTACTAATGTTTGATGATATTTGTGTTCCATAATACATTGGTAAAGAACTAAAGTGGGTTTACCCACCCGAGAATAAATACTCCATAGAATGGTTCCAACAATTCAATTGCCTGAGTACCATCTCCCCTTCTCACAAGAAAATAATGAAAGTATGGTCCGAAGGGATAAAGGAATAATTTGGAAATGAATGGTGCATACCCAAAGAGTTTCCAAGGTAGATGGGAACTCAAGATCAATTTATTTTTATGAAACATTATTCACTTACACACATTTGGATGGATCACATAGATAATTTGTTTAGGTGGCTAAAATTGCAATATACTTTCAATGCTAAGTATTTCAAGAATTCTATAAATTGTAATTCTGATGCACACAAGGTGTGCATTGATGTTGACAAAATTGACATGGAGACTCATACTCCTTAATAACTATATGTCTACCTATGGAATAAAAATTATAGGGAAAATAATGAATAAGATAACACTGATATAAATGCACACCATATGATCATGGAGGATCATATACCTATGTTGTATTACATTATAAATCCTAAGAAGAAGGCTTTAGGAATCCATGAGACCACTAGAGAAAGCCTTCCCCTTCCACCATAAATAAAAACTTAAAGAAGACAATGAATATTAAAACAAGGCCAAGGCTTGATGTCATTAGGAGTGAAAAATAAGAGTAATCTAAGTGGAAAAGTATGACCTTATCACCTTCAAAATACTAAAGGATGATTGTAATGCAAAAATAAGAGGGCCTTGATACCACCCAACATACATATATTCCTTTGCAATAAGAGCATTATACATCAAGTTTTAGGGTATCTAAATAAAGGGTACTGACACCTGAGTCATTACTTGAAGGAACCTACCCTAAGTTTCCAAAAGGGATCCACCCCTAAACTAAAGAATTCTTTAGAAAAGAGAGAGGAGCCTACCCCTAATGACACACAAGTAAACATTGAGACTCCCATTGTGAAGAGGGGGAAGATAGAGGAATAATTATACATAGGTGACCAAGATGCTAAATCAATTGGCCAAAAACAAGCTATTTTATATGTTGAGATACTTGAGAAATATCCTAATAAGGGAAAGAGGTCTACTAAGGAATATGAATAACAAGGAAATAAGAGTGGTAACCTCCCCATTCATGGCTATCTCTATCAAAATGTCCTTGAAGAGGAATTATATATGTGGGATTATTTCATCAAAGAGGACCCCTCCAATTAGAATTGACATGAACTCTCCTTTTACATGGATATTTATAATGAGGAATGCCAATTTGACCTTCCATAAATTATCATATAGTTGGTACTGAAGGGGGTGGATCTTTTTGAGGCATTTTTGGTGGATCCCTGATAGTGTTCATCAACCCAAGTAGGTGTGACCTTCATTAAGTTGGATCTCATAGTCACTAAGAAAAACTCTATATAATACTATGATGTTGTCTATCTACAACAAAAGCACCAAGAGGTCATTGCATTATACTGACATGAATAGACTGATAGGTTGAGGCTTGAGTTATATTTAGAAGATTGGAAGTGCTAGTATGAAGCAACAATAACATCTTGAGTGATGACTCTAAAACTCTATAAGATAATTTTTTTACACGAGTTACCACTTGCCATTGGGATCCCTCTTATAGGTGAATCCATTGATAAGTTAGAGACCCTGGTAGATCTTTTATTGAAAAAATACAAAGACTAGGTAAATCCCTAAAAAGAGTAGACTTGGGCCATAAAGAAATTTTTTAAGTCTATCAAAGAATGTAAGATAATTTTGGCCAAGGTTGGTGCCAAAAATACCATCATTTATGGTATTTTTTTAAAAATTATTGTGACCCACTAAAATTTTAGAAGTTATTCTTCAACTAGAGGAACACTAGTGCTAGTAACTGGCTAAGAGTGAGATAATATTAAAGGATAGAGCATAGTAAAAAATCATTCTAGTACATAGAGGAATTGGAAAATAATATTATCACTCACTACCAATATCTTAATACCATTTTTATGGTACTAAAAGCATAGGTTTTGATTGAAGTTGAGATGCTTGAAGATGTCCACAAAGATGCCACTTCTAAACTTGAACTTTTGATGACTCAAGGGGGTGACTTTTTGGAACATCCCAAGGAGATGAAATTAATAAAGGGTGAGGTTGAGGATATTACCTCAAAATTATAGACTACCCTCAACCATTGGGAAAAATTCAAGCACCAAGTTGAGCAAGTGGTACTAAATTTTTGGAATCAGAGAGACCTAAATATGGATCATAATCCAAGATGAACTATTATCTTAGAGTGGGGTGATGTTGGACCCCAAATGTTGTGTTTATTTATTATAATTACTTTTTAAAGATAATGTGGAAGATATAGGTGTAGAAGTAAACCTAGGCATGGGAGAGGGAAGGCATGGAAGGCCTAGGCACAAAAGAAGCAAATCTTAAGGAACAAAAATGAAGAAAACGTAGACGAATCAAGGAGACAAGACTTGAACAATAGTGTATGACTTATAAAAGGGCATATAATGTGGAGATGTTTGGGAAATAGTTCATACGAGTATCAAAGGAGAATAGTCAAGCACAAATCTAGCACTATCCTACAAGAATATATGAGCACAAAAATGAATATCTAACATAAAAAGGGTATATAAGGCTTTTTAGACTTGAATAAATAAGATTTAATTATAATGGTTTCTCATGACTCATTTTTATAAATTTTCATTGGCAAGTCATCATTATTGACATTAATATTGTAACATAATGATTGAGGTAAAACATGTATAAATATCCCCTAGTTTTACATAGAAGAGATGTTGTAATGGTAAACTTAGAATTGCAATCTTGAGCTTAATCATAACCCTGATGTATAATGAAACATGTGTATGGTGATCCTTGATATATAATGTAATATAATACTTGTGCTATTGAAATACATTTTTATAGTCCTAATATGAAAATAATGGTACCACTACTCTTTTTCTTGATTTGCACCTATCTATTTCTATGATGTATAACTTAAATATGGAATGAGTGAATTTTTGGGACATACTATATTATGATTTTTTAAAATTTATAACTATGTTCTTGTTCAAGCACCCTAGTATAGTGAGATCAATGCATGCACCATTATGCAATAAAACTAATGAGAACTGATCTTAAGCTACATGCTTTCAATGATCATATTAGATCATTTATCATGTGATATAATAGTATGCTAGCTCATTAGAATTATTATTCTCTTAGCTACAAAACTAGGATAAGTCATGCTAAACTAAAGGAAAAGACCCCAACATCACATCTTTTCCATTGGACTTTGACCTAGTCCACCTTTCATCCTTGAACTAGAAAATTTGAGTGGTGAATTTTTGTTAATTCATGAATATTTTAGTTTTATAAATTGACATTTGGTGATTTTTGGGTTAGTCAACATTGGGGAATAGCCTAAATTTTTAGATGTAAGTTAATTTTTAGGGTTGGCTTGCCTACTTTTTCAAATAAATTTATTCATATACATATATTTCATCAGTACCTCAAAAATCAATCTAGGTACATTTGCCACTATATATACTATATTAAACACTCATTTTTTCTCTTAGATAGTAGCTAATGTCAAATTTTATGCCCACATCATATTTGATAAGTGATAAAATTAAATTTTATATGTTTGCTATCAAACATTTGAATTCATTGGTAAATGTTTTCATTTATTATCAAACATAGGAATTTTATATCAAACATCAACATTTATTGTCAAACATTAGCATTTTATATCAATTGTTTGTATCATGTGCTTTTACGGCTTCAACACAAAATGCTATAAAGGAAGGAAAACTAACATAAATTAACCTATTATCCTATTTTATCCAAACAACAAACACAAGTACTAAATATAAAATGATTTATTGTTGTTATTTATTTACACTTTCCTATTAATATTCCATAATAATTACAAGGTTCAATCATTTTGCATGCATAACCCACTAATAACCCTTTTGAAGATATGCCTCCATTGGAAGATGTACCTAGGTATGAAATGACAAACACACATACTAACTATTAAATGATTTATTTTATTATTCTTTATTTTCACTTTCTTATTAAGTTTCAATGATAATTACAAGGTCCATAACTATTTTGCATGTAAAACCCACTAATAACCCTTTATATGCCTCTATTGGAAGATGTACCTAGGTATTAAATGTCAAACATAGGTACTAAATATAAAATTATTTACTATATTATTATTTATTTTCACTTTATTATTAAGTTTTAATAATAATTATAATGTCTACAACTATTTTTCTCATAGAACCCACTAATAACCTATTTGAATATATGTCTCCACTAGAAGATGTACATGGGTATGAAGTGCAAAACATAGGTACTAAATATTAAATGATTTATTACATTATTCTTTATTCACTTTCATATTAAGGTTCAATAATAATTACAAGTTCCATAACCATTTTCATGCAAAACCCATTGATAGCCTTTTTTAAGACATGCCTCCACTAGAATATGTACCTAGGTATGAAATTCCACCCCTGAAAGATAATTTTAAAACAAATAAACTAGAAATAGTACAACCATTTTTTATATCTCATGAAACTGAAACATTGATAGAAAATTTAACTCAAAAATATAATATGATAAAAAGGATATTAGAGGACATCATTGATGTCAATGATGAGAACCTAATACTGGATCATATTTCTACTAAACCAACACAAACTTTAATTGAAAAAATCAATAAAAATTATTTGAAATAAGAGAATTGCATAGAAAATTAGAAGGTCATTTAAGTTAGATAGGTAGAAAAATATCCATTAATTAAAATTGTGGAGCTATAAAATAGAACCAACACTCCAACATAATGTAAATGTATATTATCCAATTGGAAAATTGGAAAAGACCACAAAATGCAACTCAAGTTGGATACAACTGAGAAATATTATGGTAAAATATTTGTGTTGGTAAAATAAAAAGATGGACAATCTAAAAGAATAGTGAGATGAAAAAATTCAAAAGAATGCATGCATTAATGTTACATAGAAGAGTATGAAAAACATTAGAAATTTAAATGATTCCTCATTGAGAAAGTATGAATAATTAAAAATCAATTTATAAAGTTGTTTAGTCAAATATACATGCTAAAAATATATCATGTTTAGAAAATAGGCAAAGCAATCTCTAATTTTGTAGATTATAAAATTTTATTTCAGCATAATGGATTTCGTAACATTCCACAATCACATTAGTTAGATATCAATGCTTTGGAAATAGAAAAATATCTCACATTGACTGAAAAGAAGGATATGAAATAAAAATTAAAAGTAGCATGATAGACCTCATTCTCCATTGATAAGGTAAAAAAAATTGACAACATATCATGGGTTTACATGCATGTTTATAGATTTGAGAACCATTCGAGGTAACCTCACCTATTATTTGTACATAAAATGATGGAAAATTGTAATGTTGAGAACCTTTACAAATTGGTTATTTCTAATTTGATGGATATAGATGGGATGGATTATTATGATATAGGTAGCAAGTTAGTGTGTGTTGGTACATCTAGTGCATCAATAATGCAGGGGAATTTAACTAGTCTGTGTGTCTGACTAAAAATAATAGTTTCCCCATATATGATTCCAATTTATTTCATGGCACATATAATTAATCTTGATTAAAAAATTATTATCACATTTAAAAATGACATAAAATTGGAAGAGCTTATCTATGACTTGCACATATACATGTCAAATAGTCCAAAAAGGTTCTTAGAGTTTCAAAAATTTGTAATTGGAGTGACTGATGGGATTTTTTTAAAAAGATGTTGATACAATATGTATCTACATTTATGAATTTGCATGTAGAATATCTTAATAATATCCACCACTAACAATTTTTGTGTTTAAATACCAGATGGAAGTTGACAATGCAAAATAATTTTTTACCATTTCACATATTTTGTAAATCTGACAACATTGTGTGGTATTTTGATCATGTTAAAATAAATGCATTGTTTGACAAAAATGCAAAGGAGAGATTCATTTATATTGTTGACTTCATATGGCTAAGGAAACAAATTTGTTAATCTCTTGATATCTTATACTAATCACAAAAATGTTTTAAGGGACCAATATTTAGCAGTTGGGAAATATTCAGAGACATTAAAGACCTTAAAAACTATTTTAAATTTAATATTAATGAACATATTTGTATTTTTGTTAATGGAAAGTAGATACCACTACACACTTTCCCAAAACAAACTAATTTGGTTGGAGTATAAATTGAATAAGTCCTTATCCCCATGGAATTTTCATGTTCAATTGTAACTCCAATCACTACCATATCTTTCACTTGTGTTTTGCACCTACAAATTTTACCAACTCTGTATGGATTACCTAGTATGAGCTAGATCCTAGAAGTGAAAGCTTTCTAGGAGGCTATCAATCTACCTACTTTAAACATTTAAGTTAGAAAAAAAAAGGATAATTACATATAAAATAAAAAAAATAAATTAAACACATAAAATAAAATAAAATTAAATGCTTTGCTAAGATAACTAAAATAAAGAAACTAGTTTGATTAACAATAATGTTGAAAATTGGCCAAGTTAAGGGTTGTGGTTTTGGCTTAGTAATTTGACAAGGGTAAAAATGGTAGTTTGGTTTGGGTTGGTAAATGGAAAAGTTTGTAAATGGGTAAAGGGGTAAATGAAGGCAAGGAGTAAAAGGGAAGATGGTGATAATCTAAAGAGATAATTGATTAAGAGGGTAACAAGGTGAAGGGGATAAATGGTTAAGAGGATAACAAGGTAAAAGAATAAAGGGATTGAGATGGCAAAGATAGTGAAGTAAATAAATGGATTAAGATGGGTAGATTAGGTAAAGACCAAAGTAACTAAATGAAATTATAAGTAAATAATTGAAATACAAAAAGGAAACAAATATTACCTTGAAAACTTATTGAAGATAGTTGATGTTGTTGATGACAATTTGTGATGATGGAATTCTGTAGAGGTTTTGACAGAGCTTCAATGCTTTTAATTCTTTTTCTCCAAGGTGTTGATGACCTCCTTCAAAAGTTCCCCTAAACCTGCAAGAATAAATGCCTCTACCAAAGACTCACCAACTTAACCATGGGTGAAGGAGAAAGGGGGATTTATAAGATTTGATGTTAAGAAACATGCCAAAGGAGTGGAATAGTGAAATGTGGCACCATTTTCCATGTGGGCTCATAAGTGGTCATGAAATAAAAGGGGTGAGATTACCACTTAGCTAATAGGTATCCCACTTGGTTGGTTTGTCTTCCACCTTGATAAAGAATCCAAAATGGAGTGGGGATCATGCACATGGACCCAAATGAGTCCAAAAGACTTTTCATCACCTTTTTATATTTTATGCTAAGTAATTAAGGAGGCGACCCACATAATTTAGTACCAATTTCATGCATGAAGATAAAGGGTGATGTTGAATGATGGTCCCCTCATGGATAAATTCACCATACTTCAAAAAGGAGACCCTTGTGATACGTAATGAGGTCATTAAGCACCTTGGAGAAGGGTCTCAAGTGGGGTATGTTGTCCCCCTTCAATCCACCTCACTTCTAATCATGTCAATTATAATATCACTTTCCATATCACTTTTAAGTCACCTACCATGTCATCATGCCATGTCACTACGAATAGTGATAGTGGGTCGCATAGTGATTAGTGATTTTGAATAGTGAATTGGAATAGGTTAAGAGAGGTTGGGTTAAGGGTCAAGAAGGGTTAGATGGGCCCTAAGGTGGGCCCAAGGCATTTAAACATATATAATTATAAGTGTGTAGTTTTCTAGTGTCTACATTTTGCCCCTTTTTATTATGCATATTTAAATTAACAAGTTGCAAAAGAAAAATGGATCACTTGGTCAAAGGTCAGGATGCCCCAAGTATGGGAGGAGGTGTTCCCTCTCAAATAGAGAGTAGATGAGGAAAAGTAAAATCAGTTATAGGTTTGATAAGAGGTTGGTTCAAAAAAAGAGTTAGGTATTTGAAACACAAATGTGCACATAAAATGTAACTAAGTGTGATAGCCAAGATCACACACAAATAAAAGTTACCAATGTTGGTAGAATAAGGGTCAAATTCTAAGAGACAAGTGACCAATCTACCATGTGATTACAATTGCAATTGGGCACACTTGTTAGTCTCTTAGATAAGGTCAATGTTTTTTTAGGTATCCAGATTCAGAAGTGCTCATTTAAAAGACACAAGTGGTATGGTCATGAACTAGGTGGTGTAAATTCAAATGTTTAACATGGCAAGATTGGTCAATGTGGTCAAAAGGACTAAGGAAAGGTTATCACAAAAATATGCAATATTTCAAGTCAAAATGACCAACTTCAAGGCGAAAAAAGGTGAATGGGTAGAGACGGGTTAGTAGGAGGTGTTCGAACTGACTCCAAATACACTAGGCTAAATGGGTGCTACCTACATAGTTCTATGGACAAAATATCCAAAAGAACCTCAGGTCCAATGTAGTTCTCTAGTGGAGTTTATATGGGTTTCTACAATTTGATATACCACATGGTTAGGTTTGGGTTCATAGTTTGGTAATGGTGAATTATAATGGTGTAGATTGGAAAATAGTCACCATAATAATCCCACATGCATTAGGAGGAGAAAACATAGATGGGAAAGGTAGGATAATTAAGTGGGTAACAAAAGGCTAGGAACCATAAATGTCTTACAATGGAGTGAAGCCAAAAAAGAGGTGCCTTTGTGAGGAGGTACACCTTCTAAAATTGTGTGAGGGTATAATCATAGTGATGGTATATATCATCACAATATAAGTTTTAGGAGATGGGCATCTATCAGGATCTGCATGGTCTTGTTAGTGAAAGGTCATCATCGTTACAAGCTAAGTTTTATGGGTAGTAGCAAAGTGATGGCCTACAAATAATTTATTTGATGGCTAAGTAGATTTTATGAGGTAGAAAATCAGCATCATGGTGAGCAATAGAGGATGGAATGTGCCTTTACTCAAGAGTTACATAGTTAGTATGGGTAAAAGCTGTCCTTGTCTACATCCTTTATCCCATTACCTCAGAACCAATGAATTTATGTTTTACTCAAATGAGGTACTATCATTAGGGAGCTACGTGGTCTAGGATATTGGTTATATATTCAGATAAGATGGTCATTCACCTATGATGGATTATTTTTTAGGTGGCACTAAAGAAAATAATGTCATGTTTGAAAATCATAAGTTTGAGACATAGAATAGTGGGATTATAGTGGTAAGTATTTGGAAGCTATCACCACAAAAAATAGTGGTAGTTTCGAAGGCATGACCATTATATTAACCCATGGTTGGAAGCCAATTTACATTAACTAGGGCAAAGGTGACAATGATTAGAATCACCACAAAGCCTACAAGGATCGTAAGATGAAAAAGCAAGCAAAGACATCAGATGTAAATTAGATGATAAGAGTAATAAAAAGACATCATGATGGTGCCTAATGAATTATTGAGATGACCAATTAGATCAAGGGATATGTGTTCACATGAAAAGGTAAGAATATATGACCATTTCAAGTGGGAATACTATTTAAGGGAATCAATGACGTCATAAGACCCTTCTCATCGATGAAATAGATAATCATGTCAGTGAGGAAGAATGGTCAAGTATTATATTTAAAGAATCATGCTAAGGATGAATGTTTATCATGAATTTATTTGGTTTTATATGTTACAGATAGTGTAGAGAAATACACAAGGTTAAAGATGGTGAATAATAGGAATAATGGTAGAGACAATCAGTAACCCCTACAACCCAAAATAATTAATATGGTGAATGTACATATCTACCAAATACTATAACATGTAATGGTGATAATGGAAGTATTGTTAAACCAACAACAAGAGGAAAGACACCTACATCTTGATCTTGAGCCTAAATTCTTACCTCCTCAACAACAAAGAAGGTGAGAATTTCATTGTACAAGATGTAGGGCTAGAGAACATGACCGTCAGCTTGTTTACAAAGGTAACCCTCATTGTCCAAGGGGATATGCATTGAGTCAACAAGAGGTGGCACCTATGTAAGTAGAATAATATGAGTAGAGGAATTTAATGGCTACAATGGTTGAGTAATGTAAAAGACCCAGATTAGAAAATGATTCTTACCCTGTGGGGATAAATGTAGAAGAGGAGAATAGAGTACACCCTTTAGTAGATGCTGATATAAGGAATGTGACAGATGTTAGTTTAGAGAGAAATCAAGTAGAAGGATGGTTGAACACAAATCCAAAGTCACTAGATAATTAGTCTAATGCTTAGGTAGGAAAATAATTTATGTATATGCCTTAGGTGAGGTGTGTATAGTCTGATAACTTTGTATGTGCCATGTGACTCCTCACACCCTAAATAAAATATTGCATAGTTTATTGTAAACATGTACAAAATGTGTTGGATGTCATTATCTGAATGTTAGTATGCTTAGGGTTATGTGGATACTCATGATTGTTATGGTTATGTTTATTATTGTTATGCTTATTATTTTTGTAGTCTCACTTAAGGTAAAGTACTGAGGTAAGGAAATGAGCAAAACTAGATGTTAAAGTGAAGAATATAATCAAGAAATAAATGTCATAATGAAAATATCAACTAAGCACATTAGGATAATAAGAGGGAACAATGTTTCTTTTGTGACAAGGACTAAAAATAGACCCAAAGTGGGATTGGATTAATAAACATAAGCCCTACAAATACGTATTATGAGCATGTTTTGAAGGATAAAAATGGTGTGTTGATAACACTCTCTCAAGTACATTCAAAATGTGTAAATGGTTTAAATTTGGAAGAGGTGATAGATAGGGTAAAGGGAGTAGTTGGAGAGTGACGAGGACCCATGATTAATAGATAAATACAATGAAGGAATAAATGGATGTCTTGAGGCAGCGACCTTGATAAGATTTCATGCATTAAAGTAAGAGAATAGAGGACACAAGGAAGCAAACATGTATATGCACGTATAATCAATAAGATTTATGACCACACTCTAATGAGTGAGATGTTGGACTACCAATGGAAGGAAATAAAGGAGATCCAATAAGGGATGAGGTGAAGGTAAACTAGGAGATGGATGAAGAGATAGGCAGAGGAGACAATAAGGTCACATATAAAGATGAAGACGGAGAAGGATGGAAGGAACCAAGCATGGATATGGAGGAGGAAAAAAATAAGGTTAGGAAGAACAAGGAATGTTATCAAGGGAGATGAGAAAAATGAAATGAAATGGATAAAAGAGAATAAAAATAAAAGCTAGAAGATGGGGGTTTGAGGAATGTATTAAAAAATGATAGATTGGAGAATTAAAAAGGATGGGGAGAGAAGTGTAACAATTATGAAGGGTAATGGGAGGATGAAAAATATGGTAGGTTGTGAAAGAATTGAAAAGAGGTCTAAAAGATACCAAAGAGAAAATAGTTTGGTGATGAGAATTAAAAATAAGGAAACACATAGAAGGAAAGGAAATAGGAAGAAAAAGGAGTGAAATAAGGACACAAAAAGGATGACAGGAGAGTGAAGAAGTAGGTGATGATGTGACCAAATAAGCATGGATGATGATAGGTAAGGAGAGGAACAATAAAGCAAATTAGATGGAAGTGTTGGAGATGATAATGGGATGGAAAATGGGAAAGGGGTTAATAAAAATTAGGGGAAGCAAAGGATGGGTGGATAAGAAGCTGAAGAGATAAGGTACGTTGAAATCATCTTGTTAGAAGAGATTGACAAGCTGAATGGGTGATTAGAAGAGATTGACAAGCTAAATGGGTGATTAAAAGAGATTGACAAGCTGAAAAAGTGGTGAGGTGGTGAATAAATAGGGGAATAATGAAAAGGAATGAGATGAAAATAAGGGATGGATATCAAATATGATAAGAAGAATAATGAAGTAGGGATATAAAGCATGGACACTCACACATATGCAAAAGATAAGTGAGTAGTGAGATGGAAAGAGGAAAAGGGGAATGTAAAGTGCAAAAAGTGAGAACAAATAAGAAGAAAATGGTGATTATGGTAGGATTTTCAAAGGATAAAGACCTAGTTAGAATCTAGTTGTGGAGGAAAAAAGAAGAATAGAAAATGGAAAAAGCAAGAAGAGGCAAATCAACAGAGAATGGTGGCACACATAAAGAAAAAGTGGGGGATGCAGTAAAAGAATAGAATAAATAGAAAGCATGAAAGATGTATAGGATGATGTGGAATTGGTCAAGAAAAGAGAGTCAAGAAGAGGGTATGATAGGTTGCCAAGGGCAAGGGGAAAGGATGAGGATGGTGGAAGAAGACAAAGGAGATAAAGGGAAAGGTTGGTAATAAGTGGAGAGAGGTACAAAAAACATGAAAAGTGGGTGGGGGAGAAAGCTATGAAGCATGCATAAGGAAACATGATGGGGAGGCTAATGAAGTTGAGTAGATGGTCGCTTTATAGGAGATAAGAGGGGAAAATGAGGAATGGTTTAAATTCTTATGTTAAAATAGATTGACAAGCTAGAAAAGTGGTTAAAAGAGATTGATAAGTTGGAGGGAGGGATTTCATGAAGAGATAGGTAGAAAAGTGGAGGAAAATATATTAGGTGAGAATGGAAAATAAAATAAAGGATGTGGTTGAGTTGACCTCAGTCACTAAGTGCTACCTACATAGTCTAAAAAGACCTTAGGCCAATGTATTTCTCCCAAAAATGGGGGAAAAATAAAGAAGTATTAGATGATGTTGAAATATAAGGATGCTAGGAAAAATCCAAATCTTCCTTGATATAGGATGCCCTAAGTAAGAGGGTGTTGTTATCAATGGAAATTAATGAGAAGAAACAAGGGATGGAAATTAGTTGTTAGTATTCAAGCTACCCTTACAATCCAAGCAACACCTACATAGTCCATGGACATCAAGCCAATGTAGTTTAAAAATATTTTAAGAGTGGTGCTCAAATGGGTTGCCTCAATTGGATGGACCACATGGTCTAGTTTTATTGAAGGTTTATAGAGAAAGGGTGTGCATCGAAGATGAATTGAGGTTGTAGATAAAGGTATGTCCAAAAGGTGGGTTGATTGATCATAAATAAGGATCTAATGTTAATTTTATTATGATGTTATTCATGGTTAGGGTTATGATGATTTGATGGATGATAGTGGTGGTACATAAGTAGGTTAGATAACCATACTAGATGAAAAATCATGAGACATGGATCCAATAGAATACATGACTCAATAATGAGAGAATAAGAAATAAGGTATAATACATGTTAGTTGACAATGATAAAATAAAACCAACCCCAAAATTGGACTAGCTTAAAGAACATAAGCCTTTCAAATGCTTCAGATTAGCATGCATTGGTTTATAAAACAAGTTTCTTGATCATAGTGTGTCAAGTAAGCTCTAAATCCCCTAATTTATAAATAATATAAAGGGAAGATTGGTGATATGTGGTGTGAAGGATAATGCATAATATGTATGGTAACCTTATGTGAGTTAGTTTTCCATTTCTATAGGTGATCTAAGAATGATAATAGACAAGTCCATGTCATATGCTATATGTAGATTGATCAATACAGGAAGTCTACATGTGAAATTTTATTGTGGCTTCCACTTTATTATGCTTCATGAGAGCTGATTGTATCTTAGATTATTTTACTTTTGTTTTGATTATGGTAGTGGGTCTTCTACTTTATTGTTGTATATGGGAAGTTGATCGATGTGGGAAGCTTCCAAAAAAGTTCTCTATTTTTTTTATGATTTAGCCATCCTTCAAGGGAGTGGTCTAAGTTTATATTATTTGTTTAATGAATTTTTTTTGTTGATACGTGTCCTTCAAGGAAGTAGTCTACCTTTAGTTTAAGCAAATTTTATTTTATTTTTGGGTAGGTATCCTTCAAAGGAGCAGTTTACAATGCTAGAGATATTGACCCAAGTAATATTAAGATATCCAAATTATTTTTGGATGTGGTATTCTTAGACATGGACAAGTCTAATTAGTTTTGAACACACCTATCTATTGAGGGGGGGTGAATTAGTAGATCTCAAAAGTTATTTCCTTAAAACTTTTAAGATGAATCTTAAACATATGGAATCTTAAAGAACAAATGAAAGATATCACATGCACAAGAGAAAATCTCATAACACTAGATTTATACATGAAACCCCAAAGGGAAAAAAACCATGGTGAGAATGTTGCTAGAAGCTACTATTCTAATCCAGCCTCACAAAATCTATCACATTGACTGAACCTCACTGGTTACATTCTAAGATGCCAATCCTAAGGATAGACCCATCGCCTATTCTGAGCACCAACTCATAATGACCCCACTAATCATATATTTAAGGTTTGAAACCCTAAGGAGACACAAATCCCTTAACTAAGAACCAACTTAGCCTTACTAATGGCACCAACAAAATATTTGTATGGAGCTACAACTCCATCTAATGAAAAATAGATTCATAACAAAATCTGGGTTTATTCTTTGTTTCAAGTCTGATCTTCTATTGTCCATGCTCTACACAATACTTGTATGTACATTTTTCCTCCCAGTCTCTCTTTCGGTGTCTATATTCTTCTATTTGACACTCTACCTAACTCCCTTTCTATCCCCTTTTTTTGTGTCTGAATATGTCTAATTAACACTCCACATAACTCTTTTCCTATGTCTCAGTTTTTCTATTTAATATAATATTTGGCTCTCATTTTAGATCATATCATCAAAAAACACTTAGATGAGTTTATTTAGTTTATACATTCTACATTCATGGCTTGACTCTTCTCTTTCCAAGAAAAATAACTATATGTCTTCTTTTTTCTCTATCTCTTGAAATTCTAGCTCTGTCTCTTTGATTTCAACATTCACAATATATGAATGATTCTAAGATTAGCCATTTTTTATTTATAGATCATTAAAATAATTGACTGTTGATTTCCTTCAACTGTCGCACTAAATTCTTGTAACTAACTTACTTCATCAAATCTTCAAATGTTTTTTGACTTTAAAATGCATCTGTCAAATCTTAAGACTCTATCTCCCAAAAGCCCTTATATATTCTTAAATTCATGATCCTTAATACACTAGTTAACTATCAAGATCCTTGCATCATCTCATTACCTCTTGTGTCTTTGTATTACTTTCTCTCCATCAATGTCCTCAAAGATGCTTGATCCTTAACTAACTTCTATGTCACTAAATAATGATTACTTTGTTCCATTTGAGTCTTTATGCTTTATTGGGTCCTTCCTATCTAATTCCGCATGTACTATATGATCTTAATGTGTTTTTGTTCCAAATTTAAAATGTGTATGTTGATATTTCAATCTGTGCTCTGCATGTTGTTAGATATTCAATCTTGCATAGACATTACTACTACCTTTCATTAACCATCATGTTTTTTCATGCATCTCATTGCTCCCTATATTTTGGTTCACTTCCACTCTTTTTGATATACTCTAATATGTTTGATCCATAATCTCTCACTGTGTTGATAATCATTGAACACCTTGTTACACTATGTCCTCACACTCTGTTAGATCTTCCTCATCCAAATTTTTGTGTGATGTTCAATCTCTAAAGATGCATAATATTTACATTGGCTTGGTCATTAAAATTTGTCATGTTGATCTCATATCACTTATTTTGGTGACAATGGAATGCTTTCACTCCAGCAATATCTTTAGTCTTGTTCAATATTTAACTCACCTTTGAGTCATTAACCATTGATCACTTTAGTGCCTTTGGATCCATTTGCTCAATTGGATATTCTTTGCACTATCAAGCATAAACCATTCTATCTCCCTTTTAACTCAAACTTTACCTTTAGCAATCTTCCTTTCAAAAGTTCAGTGAAACATCCTTTGGCACTAATGAAATTGCCCTACACTTCTTCCAAATTATCCTTTAGAGACTTTTAATGGTCCTTGACCCATCTGACTATATCCTTTGGCTTCTTTACTCAGGGATAATGTTCTTCAAAATAATTATCCTATACTCCACCCAAACTATCCTTTAGGACTTGGTAAGTGCCCTTAAAATATCCCATAATTAACCTTTAGGACTTGTGTTTTTGGCACATACCCTTCAAATCATATCCTTTAGACAAATTATTGTGGCATTTTTATTTAAGGGGATTTGGGATAATTTCACTGATAAAATGTCTAAGTGCCCTTCAAAAATTTTAGCATATACCCTTTGGGGCTTTTCAAAAAGCCTTTTGAAAACTTTTTAAGTATCCTCTACTCCATTCAAACTATCCTTCAACACTTTTGAAAGTGCCCTATGATCCTTTAGAACAATTTTAAGTGTTCCTTCAAAAACTTTACAATAGACCCTTCAAAACTTGTGCAAAAGTCCACATACTCTTCAAAAAATTTGTTTAGGACCCATTTCCTTCAAAAAAATTATTGTGGACATTTTTTTTACAAAGACTTAACCATTTTTCCTGAAACATATCCCAATGAACTTTTTTTTAAAGAATTTGGTGAGGCACTTTATCTGAAAGAAAAGACCAAATTGAAAAATTGACCAAGTGTGGAGACCAAACATCTTATTCTTTGCATACTTCAAGTTCTCCAACACTACTTATCAATGACAACCATTTGAAATATCTTCTTGAGTTTATAATTATACCTTTGTCATTAATGTTTGCACATATATATTTTTTTTATCAAAGAAAACCATGACACAAATCTCTTCTTGAGACTCTGATCTCAACCATAACTTTCAGATTGCCAATAATCTCCCCCTTTGACAGTGATTGAAAAAACATCCACTATAAAGTAACACAATCTCTATTTTTCACTTATGTCTTGTTCTTTTCTCCCCATTTGACATTAATGACAAAGCATATCTGCCAAAAAGTAAACTAGTTCCACCTGAAGTGCACTTCTTTAAGTATGACATTGTTTTAATCCTTGGACCTATTAATTAAGAAAAAATTATGAGAAGTTCCACCTTAGGCCATGAAACAATTTCCTAAACTCTTATTCTTATAGTAGGCATTGATGTGACTTTTATACTCCCCCTAGAGACATGCCTAATCACTAGGAACTAGTGATTTGGTGTAAAAGCTACCACTCCCAACCATTGTCTTAGATATTCAAATTGGTCCTTAGGAAAAGGTTTAGTAAATATGTCTGCAATTTGATCTTTTGTTTGAACATATTCCATTGTGACCTCTTGATCACCAACCTTTTCTCTTAGAAAGTGATGATTGATATGTGTTTTGTTCTAGAGTGCATCACTAGATTCTTGGATATATTTATAGCACTTGAATTGTCACACAAAATGTGAATTGGTCCTTTGAACTCTAATTCAATGTTTTTTAGTGATTACTTCATCCACAACACTTGAGTGAAACATGCCACTACTAAAATATATTTTTATTCTATTGTAGATAGTGTAACTAACTCTTATTTTTTACTCATATCCATGAAATAATTCTATTACTAGGGAAGAATGCACCACCACTAGTACTTATATCATATGTATTTCCTACCCTATCAACATCTGTGTATGTTATAAAATTGAAATCATCACTTAAAGGATACAATAATCCATAGTCTACTATGATTTTGATATGTCTAAAGATTCTCTTTATTGCATTTACATGTGTTTCTTTTGGATCAGCCTAGAATATAGCAACCATGCATACAACCTGCATGATGTCTGGTCTTGATGTAGTGAGATATAACAAACTACCAATCACAGATCTATACATTATATGATTCAATTCAAGAGATTCATCACCTTTTCTCAATTTACATCTAGTTATCATGGGAGTGTTAACTAGTATATTATCCTCCATACCAAATGTCTTGAGCATCTCCTTCACATACTTGGTCTGGGATATAAATATCCCTTCTTTGGATTGTGAAAACTATAGACCAAGAAATTTTTTTTTATCCCAACATGTACATTTCAAACTCCTTTTGCATTTGATTTACAAAATCTTTGCATATATGGTTGTTGTTGCCACAAAAAATGATGTCATCAACATAGATAACTATGATCAACATATGTTCATTTTTAGACTTAACATTCAAGTTATTGTCTACACATCCTTTAATAAATCCTTGTTATTTTAAATATATATCTAGCCTTGAATAACATACTTTAGGTGCCTTTTTTAGACCATATAGTGCTTTCTTCAACTTGCACACATAGTCTTCCTCATCTATCAACTGAAAACCTTCAGGTTGTTCAATATAGACTTCTTCTTTTAAGGTTCCATTAAAGAAAGTTAACTTAACATCCATCTGATAGACTTTGAAATTCTTAAAGATTGAGAATGCTAAAAACACTTTGATGGCTTCCAATCTTGCCACTAGGGTATATGTATCCTCAAAGTCTATGCCTTCTACTTGAGCATATCCTTTGCAAACAAGTCTAGCTTTGTTTCTCACAATAGGTCCATCTTCATTCAAATTATTTTTAAGGACCCATTTTGTGCCTATGACATTCTTATCTATGGGTCTTAGAACTAGCTACCAGGTTTTGTCCTTTTCTATTTGACTTAGTTCCTCAACCATGGGCCTTTGCCACTTATCATTTTTGATAGCCTCAATGTAGCTTTTGAGCTCAATTTTAGATAGTAAAGCAAAATTTACATGTTATTTACTCATTTTAGACCTTCTCCTCATTTAGACTCATTAATTCATGTTGCCAATGATATGATCCTTAGGATGATACTTTTGAACAAACCTTGATGGTGCCTTTTCAATCCTCTTTATCTCTTCTTCATTATCTGATATTTCATCCTCAACTTATTCTTTCAATTCCTCAATTTTTATCTCTTTTATAGGTTTAGTTTCTTCCTTAAGGATCTCTTCAAATTTAACATGGATTCTCTCCACTATCTTATGAAATATTTTATTTTAGTAGACTTAGGATTTGTTATGAGTAGAATAACCAAAGAATATTCCCTCATCACATCTCCACTCAAAATTGCCTAGATTTTTCTCCTTCCTTTGAATGTAGCATTTGCTTCCAAAAAATTTGAAATACTTGACTAAAGTAGGATTCCCATACCATAGTTCATATGGAGTCTTGTCACTATATACTCTCAATTGAACTTTGGTCAAGATGTATATTGTTGTCTAGACTACTCTCCAATAACCATTTGACAAGTTGGCTTCTTTTAACATTGTTCTAGCCATCTCCTTGATAGTCCTATTCTTCCTCTCAATTATTCCATTTTGTTTTGGAATTCTTAAAATAGAGTATTGTCTCTTAATTCTATGCCTTTAATAGAAGTCTATGAATTCATTTGAAGTGAATTCACCACTTGTGTCAGATCTGAAGCACTTAATCTTTCTAGAAATTTCATTTTCAACCATGGCTCTAAAAATTTTGAATCTCTAAAAGGCTTGAGAATTGTACTTTAAGAAGGTTACCCATGTCATTATAGTGTATTCATCTATGAACAACATGAAATAATACACTCCTTTATAACCTCTTGTCTTGGTTGGTCTATAAATATCAGTATAAACTATCTATAGAGGATTTGTAGTGGTATAATCTTTAGTTTGGAATGAGACCTTAGCCTATTTATCGATATGAAATTCTCTACAAGATGTGTTTTCATGTTGGGTTATCTTAGGCATGTGTCTTACACACTTGTTATAACTTACTTTGACTAAATTGTCACAGTGAACATGACCCATCCTTCTATGTCATAACCAGCTCTCATCAATCTTTCCCATGAGATAATTTGTATCATTTACCTCAATCAAATTATATATGTTACTATCAATCCTTTTTCCTTGTGCAATAGTTTTTAAAAACCCTCTAAGTTCACAACCTTTAGCATCAAATATGAATTTATGGCTATTGCCACACATCTAATTGACACTCAACAAGTTATGTTTTAGCCATTTAACATAAAGGACATCATGTGTAGGGAGCTTGCCATCAATATGCAAGGTTCCTTTATCTCAGATTTTGACTTCAATATTATCTCCCAAACTAACAATCTCTTCTTTACATCTATAAAATTTGGTGAACTTGCTCTTGTCACCAGTCATATGCTTTGACCATCCACTATCTATGACCCATAGATTTTGTTCTTTAACATGTAACATAGTTTGAGCAATCATAGACTGATTCTTCTTTTTCCACATCTCCTTTGGCTTTTTGATTGTACTTTTCTTTATTATGTCACTAATTTTTTAGCCTTTGTTCACTTTAGGAGTGTCAACCCTTTTAGCATTGTTATATTTTGATTTAAAAGGCTTTATTCTATAATGGTTTTCTATATGCCCAAAATTATTCTAGTTGTAGCATAAAACATCTATATCTAACAGAGGAGGAAATGAATTTCTACATAAGAAGATTACCCTTCTTTTAGGTACAACTTTACAATCAATTGTTCTATGGTCAAAATGATTACAACTATAACAATAACCATAAAATGATGAAGAATACATGGTTATCATTCTCCTTTAAGGATATAAAGGAGGTCTCTTGAGCTCTATTTTCTTCACAATCCTTGTTTTTATGTTGATTTTTGTATCAACAACCTTGGTCTTTGTAGGAACATAGTCATTGCTTTTCTTCTTCTATACAAGAATGTAGTTTTTTATTTTTTGATTCTTGACTCTACTATTGCCTTGAAGTTTTCATATAGATTCTTAGTTTTGATCAACATGGGACTCTTGCCTTTCTCATACCCAAGACCTAATCTTTCCTTGGAGGGACTTTATGAGTTGATCAATTCTTCTAGTAAGATAGATCTTCCTTTTAGTTTAGGCCTTTATCAATATGTTCTTCAGCCTTTTTGAGCTTTACTCTTAGGTCCATTTCTTCTTCCATATTTAATCATTTAAAAGACTTCACATGTAGGTCAGTTTTGACCACATCCTTTATCCTATTTGCCTCCTCAACTCGGGTCTTTAAGCTCACTATCATTTTATCTGATTCCTCATTTCTTTTAGTTAATTTCTCAAACTCCTTTAGACTAAGATTATTTTTTTAGAATTTTCTTTTCTAAGCTTGTCAATTTATTTTAAAGCATAGATGAGTTCACATTCAAGATTTACTTCTCCTTTTTCTCCTTCATCTTCATTTAATTACTCTTCATCTTGGCATAAAAAAGTTGATTCAAATGTCATGAATAGGAATTCATTTTATTTAGCCACAAAATCAGTATCATACTCATCACTTGAGCTACTAATGTCATCCACTGAGTCACTATCTTCTTTTGAATATAACCCCTTTTTGTTCTCAAAGAATCTTTTCTTCTTCTTGGGATAATAGGATTTCTCTTTTTGATTTTTCTTAGCTGAATCAGATTCATCCTTATTTTTATGTGGATATTTAGTAGTAAAGTGACCTATCTTTACATAATTAAAGCATTTTAAGGGTAACTTATCTTTATATTTACCTGAGCCCTTCTTCAAAATTTTGATGAAATTGGCCTCTACATCATCAACCTCCTTAGATTCAAAATTAGGAGCTTCTTATTTTTCCTACTTAGAAACCTTCAAAGCAACATCTCTCTTGGATGAGTTTGCATCTCCCAGCCTCATCTCATATGTAGTGAAGGTTCCATGTCGCTCATCTACTATGAACTTGTTCAAATCTCTTGCCTCTTCAATTGCAAAGATTTTAGAATCATACTTTGACGTCAGATATCTCAAAACCTTCTTGATAATGGTTGACTCTTCTATTGTCTCTCCAAGTCCTCTAATTACATTTACAATCTCATCTACCATAAGGAGGTAGTCTACAATATTCTCTTCCTCACCCATCTTGAGGCACCCAAACTATCCCTTATATGTTTGGAGCTTAGATTTTTTTACTTGATCATCTCCTTCATATATGTTATTCAATTTGACCCATATGTCCTTTAAACTTTGATAGTGCATGACTTTGACAAACTCATTATTTGACAATCCACAAATAATATCATTCTTTGATTTGGCATTGTTTTCACATGCCTTATTCACTACCTAATCAATATGAGAAATAACAAGGGGTGTGTACCCATTCTTAATGTTCATCTACACATCAAACCTTAAGGAGGTCAAATATACTTCCATCATTATGCTCTGAAAGGCATAGTTAGACCCATCAAATAAAGGTGCCTTGTGTGATGAATTTCCTTCATGACTGGCCATTTTGTGTTCAAACTCCAAGATCTACCTGAGTTGATTAAGCTTCTCGTTAGGAACCCTATGCTTTGATACTAATTATTGAACACACCTATCTACTGAGAGGGGGGTGAATCAGTAGATCTCTAAAACTAGTTCCTTAAAACTTTGAAGATGAATCTTAAACATATGCAAGCTTAAATAACAAATGAAAGATATCACATGCATAAAATCAAAGATCATAACACAAGATTTATACATGGAAACCCAAAGGGAAAAAACCATAGTGAGAATGCTGTTAGAAGCTACTATTCTAATCCAGCCTCACAAAATTTGTCACACCAACTGAACCTCATTGGTTACATTCTAGGAGACCAATCCTAAGGAGACACCCATCCCCTATTCTGAGCACCAACTCAGAATGACCTCATTTATAATATATTTAAGGGTGATAGCCCTAAGGAGACACCAATCCCCTATTTGAGAACCAACTCAACCTTATTGATGGCACCAACCAAATAGTTATGTGGAACTACAACTGCATCTGATGAAAAATAGATTCATAATATAATCTAGGTATATTTCTTATTGTAAGTCTGATCTACAACTACTCATGCTCTATATAATACTTGTATATGCATTCTTCCTCTCAATCTCTCTTTTTGTGTCTAGACTCTTCTATTTGACACTTTGCCTAACTCCCTTTTTGCCCCCTTTTTTATGTCTAAATATGTCTAATTCACACTCTACATAACTCTTTTTCTATGTCTTAATTTTTATATTTGACTCAATATTTGTCTCTCATTTTTTATCATATCATCAAAAAAAACTTAGATGAGTCTCTTTACTTTATACATTCTACATTCATGGCTTAACTCTTCTCCTTCTCAGCAAAATAACTATTTGTCTTCTTTTTTCTTTGTCTCTTGAAATTTTGCCTCGATCTCTGTGATTTCAACAATATATAAATGATTCTAAGATTAGCCATTTTTTGTTTATAGATCATTAAAATAACTAACTATTGATTTCCTTTAACCATCATGCTAGATTATTGTAACTAACTTACTTCATCAGATATTCAAATATTTTTTGACTTTAAAACACATCTATCAGATCTTAAGACTCTATCTCCTATAAGCTGTTAGATCTTCTTATATGCATGATCCTTACTTAACACACTAGTTACCTATCGAGATCCTTGCATCATCTCACTACCTCCTATGTCTTTAGATCATTTTCACTCTATTGATGTGTTCAAAGATTATCGATCCTTAATTGACCTCTATGTCACTAAATAGTGATCACTTTGTTCCATCTGGGTCTTTACACTTCATTAGATCTTTCATATCCAAGATCCTACATACCATAAGATCTTAGTGTGTTTTCATTCCAACTTTTAAACATGTCCATTGATATTTTCATCTAAGCTCCACAAGTTGTTATATCTTCAATCTTTCATAGACTTTACTTCTACCTTTCATTAACCATCATGTTTTTTTATGCATCTCGCTACTCCCTATATTTTGGTTCACTTTCACTCCTTTTGATATACTCTAATATGTTTGATCCATAATCTCCCACTGTATCGTTAATCATTGATCACCTTGTTCTACTATGTCTTCATGCTCTATTGGATCTTCCTCATCCAAATTTTTGTGTGTTATTCAATCTCTGAAGATGCATGATCTTTACATTGGCTTGGTCATTAAATTTAAGTATGTTGACCTCATATCACTTCTTTTAGTGACAATTAAATAACTTAGCTTTATCGATCTCTTTAATTTTACTCGATCTTTAACTTACCTTTGATTCATTAACCATCAATCACTTTAATGCCTTTGGATCAATTTTCTTAATTAGATCTTCTTTTCACTATCAAGAACAACCCATTTGATCTCCCATCTAGCTTGAACTTTACCTTTAGCAATTTGTGTTTTAGGAGTTAAGCGTAACATCCTTCAATACTAATTAAAGTGCCCTAAAATTATTTTAAATTATCCTTTAGAGACTTGTAATGGTCCTTGACCCATTTGACTATATCCTTTAGCTCCTTTACTCAAGGATAATGTTCTTCAGAGTAATTATCCTATACTCCACTTGAACTATCTTTAGATACTTGGTAAGTGCCCTTCAAATCTCCCATAATTAACCTTCAAGACTTGTATTTGTGACACATACCCTTCAAAACATATTATTCAAATAAATTATTATGATCTTTTTGTCTAAGGGGCTTTAAGATAATTTCCTCAAGAAAATGTCTAAGTGCCCTTCAAAACTTTTGGCATGTACCCTTCGAGGCTTTTCAAAAATCCTTTTGGAATCTTTACAAGTGTCCTTTCCTCCATTCAAACTATCCTTTAGTACTTTTTAAAGTGACCTATGATCCTTCAGAATAATTTTAAGTGTCCCTTCAAAAACTTTACAACAAACCTTTCAAAATGTTTGCAGAAGTTCACATACTCTTTAGAACTTTTGTTTGGGACCCATTTCTTTCAAAAAATTTGTTGTGGAAATTTTGTCTGATAAATACTTAACCATTTTTCTCTAAAGATATCCCAATGTACGTTTTTTTAAAATAATTTGGTGAGGCACTTTCTCCAAAAGAAAGACCAATTCAAAAAATTGACTAAGTGTAGAGACCAAAGATCTTGTTCTTTGCATACTTCATGCCCTCCATGACTACTTATCAATGATGATCATTTGTAATATCTTCTTGAGTTAATCATTATGCCTTTGTCATTAATGTTTTCACATATGTCTTTTGTTATCAATGAAAACCATGACATAAATCTCTTCCTGAGACTCTGATCTCAACCATGACTTTCAGATTACCAACAAATAGGTTTAGAGGTTTACCTTTATGAGGGAAAAATTCTAACACAATAAGGCTAATGATATGTGAAAATGTGTGGTTTTAAGAGATAATGACAATGGGATTCCATCATGTTAGAAAAAGTATCTATAAGAACCATGCTATGGGTAAAGCCATGGTACCCATATTTAGGATAAGGTTATGACTGTGATAGTTAATAACATGGTTTTATGTTTTAATCAATTGTCCTCAAAAGGAGAGGATGGAAATGGGTGAAGGTGAAAATATCATAATCAAGGGATGATCTTAATTTATACAACAAAGTAAGTTTGATCCTTCTTTAATAGAAGAACAGATGTAAATGTGAAGCATTGAGAGGCTTAGGTTCTAGTTTTCCTTCAAGGGAGGATAAATGATAAGCTCTTGATCCATACTTATGGGTTATGATGTAGGGTCCAAGCCAATCAAAATCAAACTTTCCTCACTTAATTTTTACCATGTTAGTCACATGTTGGTTTTCTTTTGAAATGAGGTCTCTAATATTAAAGTATCACACATTGAGGTGTTTTTTATATGCATGCTTGATGCATTCTTAATAAATATGGAGGTGGGTGAGGGCCACTAAGTATCGCTCATCAAGTATTTCAAGCTGATTTAAATAGTGTTAACAGTAATCTTCTTCAAAAATAAGATCTTTCAAATATATGTGAAGAAAGGGAATTTAGACTTCAAGAAGAACGACTGCCTCTACTTGGAAGACTAGAGAGAAAGGGGTATCACCTGTAGAGGTTTGAATGCTAGAGCGATAGGCCCATAAAGTGAATTGGATGTGAAAGTGCCAATCCCAACTTGAAGCACTAACTACTTTGGTTAACATTTTGTTAAGTATTTTTTTAGAGGCTTCCACCTATCCATTTTCTTATGGATGGTAAGGTGAGGAAAATCTTAAATTGATGCCAAATGTGTCACATAGACCTTGAACTTGCTTATTTTTGAAATATTTTCCATTATCGATGATGATCTTATGAGGAACACTAAAGTGGTAGATAATATGATGGTTGATAAAGTCAAAAAAAATTTGTGCTTTAGTCAAGATAAGAGGAATAGCTTCCACACATTTGGTGAAATATTCAATGTCTATGATGATGGAGATATGTCATTGTGAATAATGGGGGTTGATTTCCACAATGAGATTAAGCCCCCATTATGAGAAAGGCCAAAAATCCTTAGATACTTGGAGGCCATTAGCTATCATGTGATGTAAATTAGTGTGATATTGACATTTAACACACTATTTTACATAATCACAACCGTCTTGGTTAAAGGTGGGCTAATAGTAGCCAAGGCAAAGGATATGCTTAGTGATTGCTAGACTACTAAAGTGTCCCCCATTGATCACATCATGCATTTCTCTAATGGAATGGGAAGTTTCATGGATGTGTAGAAAACAAATAAGGAAACAATTGAAACCATGTTTTTAAAAAATTCCCCCTATTGTGGTGTAATGAGAGGTAATGTGAAAAAAATTTCTTCAATTTTACTTAAAGAGGTTAGGAGGAATGATTCCTAGGTTGAGGTAGTTAAAAGTTTTGTTTTACCAAATGTCAGACAAGGATTCCTCCACACTAAAAATGGTAGGGAGGTTAGATTGGTTATAATATGGTGTGTTAAAATGATGAATGGTGACACATATTTTGGAACTAGAAGGCTGAGAAGGGATCTAAGAATCAAGGTAAGCCATTATATTAATGAATTTGTTAGTAGATTAGAGAAAAAATTAGACCAGGTAATGTTTAAATGATCTTAAGAGTTTGTCAACTAAAAGTTAGTATTTTTTTAATACAACATTATTAATCTGACAAGATCCATTTACTTGGTTGATCATGAGCTAAGAATCACCACAGACATTGATTGTCTTAATTCCCAAGGCTAAAGCAGTTTGGAGACCGATGACTTGGGATTCACACTTAGCCATATTATTAGTGCATTCAAAATCAAGTTTGAAGGATAGAGGAATAAGTTCACCATCAAAGGGGATAAGTATGATACTATTTCCCCCACCATGTTGACACTTTGACTTATCAAAGAACATAGTCATTTGGTAGGTTATGTCTTCTTGAGAAAGAGTAGTGATGGATTCATCTAAGAATTCAAGAGGAGGAGGTTGGTGATATGTCAAAGGTGCTTCAACAAATTGGTTAGTAATGACTTGCATTTTAATTGACCTTTTTTAAAGGAACTCAAGATCAAACTCTACTAAGATCATACGTCACTTATCCATACATTAGTTTTTGTATGGCTTGGAATGCATATACTTGAGTGGGTTGGTGTTGGTTATGACATAGGTTTTATGGTAAAGAAGGTAGTGGTAAATTTTGGTGGCCATAAAATTCAAGGCTAAGCAAAGATTCTCAGTATGGATATATCAAGACTCATATTTTATAATCATGTGGCTAATGTAGTAAATGGCTTACTCATTGTGTTATTCATCTCGATGAGATAAAATTGTCCCAAGGGAATGGTTGGTGGTAGAGATGTATAGGTAAAAGGGTTGATCATCCTTAGAAGGGGTGAGGATAGGTGGTGATAAAAATTAGTATTTGAGTGAATCAAAGGCTTTTTGACAATCGTTATTTCATTTGAAAGAGACACCCTTCTTTAGAAGGTGAGGGAAAGGTTGGTACTAGTCTAAAAGCTAGGAAATGAAATGGTGAAATGATTGAAGCTTTCCATATATGATATATATTTGCTTAAGGTTAGTAGGAGGAGGCATATCTAAGATTTTTTTGACCTTGGTGGGGTCTAATTTGATTCCTCAAAGAGAGATGATAAAGCCAAAAAGTTTTCCTAAAAGGACACCGAAAACACATTTCTTGGGGTTGAGTCTAACATGGAAATGGAATAGGCATTCAAAGATATTGTCAAGAACTTTCATATGATCTTTGTGTTATTTTTATTTCACTAAGAGATTATCAACATAGTCATATATGAAGGTGTGGATGAGGTCATGAAATATTTAGGTCATGGCTTGTTGGTAGGTTGTACCAGCATTCTTTAACCTAAAAGGCATGAATTTGTAGCAAAACGTTCCCCAATGGGTGATAAAGGAAGTTTTATGCTAATATTTAGGAGCAATCAAGATCTCATTGTAACCCAAAATTTTTTTCATGAGAGATAACATCTAGTGGGTGGCCGTAATATCAACAAGCTAGTCAATACTAGGTAGAGGAAAGTCATCCTTGGGGTAGGAAAGGTTAAGGTCACAAAATTCCACACAAATGCATAGACCCCTAGTGGATTTGGTGATATGAATGATATTTGAGACCCATTGGCGGTAGTCAATGGGTTGAATGAAGTTTATATATAGGAGATGTTGAAGCTTTTCTTTGATGAGAAGGGTTATACAAGGATGCATGCATCAAAGTTTCTTCTTAATAGGTTTGGCATCATGATGAATGACTATGTTATGGGTAGGAATGGTGTGGTCAATCTTAGGAATATCACTATAAGACCAAGTGAATTTCATGTTACGGTCTTGGAGGAAAGAGGAGAAGTCTTAAAGTTCTTCAACATTTAGTGATTGGCCTAATTTGATAATGCAAGGGTTTTCTATATTGCCCAAGTTGATATCCATGGTGGATCCATTCAACATGGTCAAGGTTTCATGAGGAAGGGATTTATGGATTGAATAATTTGGGGCACTAAGGTAGGTGAGAATATAATCATCATCTTGATGTTGGATGGTGTTGATTATAGGAGAATCATTTTCTACCATTTTGAGATGAATGAGAGGAAGAGTTTTAGTTTGGCCATATTTTTGATAGGTCAAAGAACCCAAACTAATAATATTGACCAAAAATGAATTATGGGTAATGATGTAAAAATCCTCAAACTTTGAAGGAGATTGGGTTGGTCAGGGGGTGTCTTCCTCGATGGTGTCAATAGGTTTGGGTGAATTGATGGGTTCCTCAGGTGGTACAAACCTAATGCCAAATAGCTCATGAGGTTTTAGGGTTTTGACTGAAGGTAACTCATGAGGTCCTTGTTTATATCAGCCAAAGAAAAATCCATTCTAAGCACACCTATGAAGGTATAAATTAGAAAATACTAATTTTCCAAGGTAGGAAAAGTTAGAGGTAAATAGTCAGATAGAAGAGGTAGTGGTGGGATTAAGAAGTAGTCGATCAAATCTCCCATAAATGAAGTTTGTTTGATGGCTGGGGGGGCCAAAAGGGATGATGGGTTTGATGTTAGGGTCATAATAAGGGTCATGTTTGAGGTTATCATATTCTTGAAGAGTAGGGAAATCATCCAACACTAGAATGTGATACTCCCCTAATGAGAGTTTTTGGAATATAGATTCCAAGGGCTCCTCTATAGGGGTCTACAAAGAAGGGATGAACAAGCTAATTGATGTTTTATTAATGGTTGGAAGTTAGAGTGTAACTTTTGAAGGTGCATTGGATGGGTGTATGAGGACATTATTGGGGTGATAGGTCATGTTACATGTTGAGAAAGGATTTGGGTCTACTTGGATATTGATGACCTATCCCTCATACTCAAATTTAATGAATTAATGGAGGGTAGAGGGAACACATTCCATGGATTGAATCCATGTTTGTCCCAATAAGATGTTTTATTGTAATTCTCTCTCCATAGCATAGAAAAGTTTAGGTAGTGTGTAGGTTCCTACATAGATATGAAGGATGATTATTCCCAAAGTAGTGGCCATAGTATCATTAAAGGATCAGAGGAACGCTATGGATTTTGACATGATATTTTTTGATAAGTTGAGTTGGTTGTAAGCATGATAGGATATGGTGTTAATGATATGTCCCCCATAAATCATCACCCTTTTGACATGGGTTTGGTTGATGTAAGTGGTAATAAAGGGTGGGGGATCTTGGTCCTCAAGGTGGATGAAAGGTATTTGTGAATTCTTAAAGGTGACAAGGTTGGAATTTTGAAGTGCACCAACAAAGGTGGATAGAGGTTGAGAGTCATTGGGTTGGACCTTGATGGATTGTAAGGTTTCTATGAGTGTTTGGTGGTGATGAATATAAGTATAAATTAACTCATACAAGCTCATCTTTATCAGGGTCTAGTGAAGCTACTTAAGGATAGCTTTTTAGATAGATATTGTATATGGGTTGGATTGTGAAGGGTTAGATTGGGGGGAATATAAGATATACACCTTATGTTTTATTAAAGATAGAGATGGTTGGGTGTGTTTTTATTTAGAGTTGGAAGAGGGGTAAGTCCAAGGAATAGACACCTTAGCCTTCCCTTTATCCTTTTGTTCTAATTTAGTGACCACATTGATAATATGGATAAAAGGACAAGGTGAGGTAGTAAAGTGGTTAGACTCGTCTTCATTCTTAGGAAAGAGTGGAGGAGTGGGTAAGTGTTGGGTAGGAATGGTTATTTTTTGGGTTGGTATGGGTGACATAGGAGGTTCATCTATTAATAAATCATCCTCATCATAAAGGTGGCGGATGAGAGTTTGGAGAGCTTTGCAATTCTCTGTATCATGGTTGGGTATCTTGTGATATAAATGAATCAAGTTGTTAATTAACCATGATAATTTGGGACATGATGGGTCAAAGGGTTTGATAGGTAGTAAGCTCAAGGAAGAGGTTTGAAATAACTTTTAGAGAATGGTTAAGTAAGACTCAGTTAAAGGTGGTAAATGTTTAAAAGTTTTTATTTTCGGTGTTGAGGTAGAAGGTTGTTTGGAAGTAGATTTGGTGATAGGTGTCTTAGATAAGGTGGTATTCTTGGTTGATAGTTTTAGTTTAGGCAAGATAGTTGATGAGCTAGAGGTGGAGGATGGCAAGGTAGGTAACTTAGGTATTATTGGCATAGTAAAAGGAGGCATTTTAGAAAGTAAGTGTGAAGGTGTAACCAATAGAGGTAGTGGGGTTTTCATAAAAATAATGGGTTTCATGCTCAAGGTTGAGGGATGAGGACCCAAAATGGAGGGTAAGGTTGAAGGAGGTAAAATTTGAGGCTTTGGGCCTTTAGATAGTTTTACATCTTTGGTTGCTTTGGTTATTGGTTTTGAAGGGGGTTTGGTTACTTGGGTCTTGATTGGCTTAAGTGGTTGAGGGTTGGTAGTTTGGTGCAAGTTTTGGTTGGTTGGGTAGAGGTTTTGGTTGGTTGGTTATTAGAAGTGCTAGGTTAGTCCACCAAATAAGGGGTTGGAGGTTGTGGTTTGGTAACATAAGGGAGACCTAATTATTTCCAAAATTTGGTTTGATCCATGTCATGGTTGGGGACAAATTTTAATTTTTACACTAGCTTTGAGAAAGGTTTGATTCCCTAAATGGTAGATCTAAAAGATAATACGATATGTAGAGACATAGGGATGGTAACCTTGTCCTCTTCCTCAATCAAAAGGTGAAAGGTTAGGATATATGGATCTTCTATGGGAGGATTAGATATGGGCATTTTCATCTCAATAATGATTTATGTGGGAAGCGAAAGTTGCATGGTAAGTGGTTAGGAAGGTAAGATGGGTGTGTGGTCTAGTGTGTCAGTTAAAGGGGAAGTTGGTAATTATACTACCTTAATGAATGAGAAAAGAGGAAGAGGTACTTCCTTATTTTGGGTTTCCAAAAGGGTAAAAGGTAAGTTTGCTACTTAAATAAGTAGAGAAGGATTGGTAAATTAGTGAGCAGGTTCTTTATCAATGAGTGTGTCAAGAACCATGTTAATGGTATGAGTAGTAAGAGAAACCTCAACTTTGTTACTCTAAATTTTGGTAGGAGCATGGTTTGGAAAATTTTACCTAAATATGTCAAGGGCTTAGTTGGGTGGTTTATTAGGGTTGTATAATGTAATTTTCCCCTTGTTAATGAGGGATTAAATAAGGTATTTAAAGGTATTGCACTTATTGATATCATGTCCTATGACTCAGTGAAAGGTATAATGGTAATTCTCATTATACCAACCCAGGATGGGGTGATAAGCATCAAACTATTAGGTGGTTTAATTGGTGGAAGTTGGATAATATTAACTTTTAATAACTTTTCCAAAATTAAAGCATATGGTTCCCTAAGTGGAGTTAATTGCTTCTGGTTATTCCAATTTTGGTTCCTTGGGTTTTGGTTTTGAAGAATAGAGGAGTTGGAGGTTTTGTTGGTTGGTAGATGGTGGAGGTACAACTTTTAGGACAATAGCATTTATGGTCCTTTTTTCTTTATGTTGGTATTGTGTTGTTTTCTTGACTTGGAGGAAGAAACCTAATTGGTTTTATAAGATAAGTTCTTGTTTTTGAGTTTAAGCTTTCTTTCATCAATGGATCAGTTCTCTAGTTTATGAGCCAGGTAAAATATTTATCAAAGGTATATAAGCTTTGTACATTTAATGTGGATGAGATATGTTTGGCACATGCTCAAGCAAAGAGATCTATAAGTACAAGTTGAGGCAAGGAAAATGAAATTTATTTAATTAGGCCCTTCCAATGAGCCACAAAATCGGCAAGAGATTCATCCTAAAATTTTTTGGATGGAGTGGAGGTCATTGATATAAATTTTTTTGGATATATTGATTGAAAAGTGATCCAACAAGTTTTGGGCTAGTTGGGTGAAGGAGAAGATGGAATGTTTGGGCAAGGCACTATACCAATCTAAGGTCAAGTCAGCCAAAAATATCAAGAAAGGGTGAAGAAGAAGGGAATAATCATAGGTGATGAGATAAAAATCATGCCTAAATGCCTTAAGGTGTTGTTGGGGATCCTCCTTGCTTTGAAATTTAGAAAACTTGGGAAGTCCCCTTTGGGGAGGATATGGCTTAATGGGTATGGATGGATGTATGGGCTCATTGAAAATTTGGTCATAGGATAAGATATTATGAACACCCAATATGGATGAAATTAAGGTCTTCATCTTGTCCATGATCATATTCATGAGGTTTGCTTGGGTTTGAGCACTTGAAAGGTTATAAGATGCATATTACGGTGGTGGTGGTTGATAAACATGTTGATAGTGGGTAGAAGGCTAAGAGGTTGCTACATATTAGTATGTGGATGTCAATGGTTGGGTAGAAGATAAATAATGGTGTGTAGATGTCAATGTCTAGGTAGAGGTAGGTGGTTGGGTAGCAGGCATATGCCCTTGTGGGTTATGGAGATAACTAGAGGTTTCTTGTTGGTTAAGAGTAGTATTTGGGTTAGAGGTTGATGGAAGGGTGGTGACATTTATACTAATCATTCATAATATAGATGGTATAGACACCAAAAGGCTTTGAATAATATTAGTTCTTGATAGGCTAGAAGTAAATAATGGAAGATGGGTAGCACTAGAGGTAGGCACTTCAATTACAAATGAGTCATTAGTAAGAGGCATAAGAGTAGTGGTAGTTTCAAGGGGGTTGTTGGTTGATAATATGGATTGGGTAACTAAAGGTTGAGTAGTACCCATGGTAGTAGAGTTACTCCCCATGAGGTGGGGAGGCATGCCATAAGGCAGATCTATGTGTGGGTTAGAAACTAAGATTTGGTAAGATGTACTTCTAAGGTAATGTTATAAGGATATGTGATTGTTATTTAGGAAAGCAAAAAATCTACATCTCCTAGAATTACTCAAGTAGGACTTCCAAAAGAGTGAGCGTATTCCATAGGTTTAGAAACATGTTCCATAGATGAAGAGGTGGAAGAGGTTGATTGACTTGGTGGTGAGTTTTGTTATTCAAGGTCACTTTATTGTTGGCAAGTAAGAAGCATATGAGAAAATAGGAAAAGAATGATATGTTCTCACACCTCAAAAACAAGAGTAATCAAAGACGATTCAAGGAAAATAATGCATTCACTAAGAGTGTTAAGTCCTAGGATTCTTTTTAATCTCTCTTTTGGTTAATACCTTAGAAAAGTGTGAAGAGGAAATTGGCTTGAATAAGTCCTATATTTTCTAAGTTATCCTTTCTTACAATTGATTTTTATTGAGTTATTTTCATTTTCATGCACATTATTGGTATATCTGATTGTATTTTTGAAGTTTTTCTACATTTTGTAGATGTAAATAGGGTTTTATGTTGTCTTTGTGGTGTCACAAAATCTCATTTAGTTGTTATCTTCCTATGAGGTCATTTTTCAAGCTTTTCATTACACATTGAAAACCTAAGTTTTTGAAAATATTTGTATAACCAATTACATATTTTGAATATATTACCAAAACAACTAATATTCCTATACTTATTCCCTATACATTCACCATGGACTTTCCACTTGATAGAGACAACTTTATAACCTACAATATTTATAATGCAATTGTAACTCCATAGTCTTGTGGACTTTTCTAGTGCATAGAGTAACCTCAATCTCCATTGGAGTTTCCACCAGAGATAACAAGTGTAGTTTTCATCACCATTCTCTACTGGAGATTTATACCTATAATTTTTACTCTATATCCCAATGGAATTTTCATGTGTAATTACAACTCCAATCTCTACTAGAGCTTTCACCTTTGTTTTGCACCTACAAATTTTACCAACTTTGTAGTTGGTTTTCCCATAGAAATTTATATATAATATATGTATGGGAAAGAGATGAAGTTTAAATATAAAGGACCCAGTGTTACACTCACTATGTAATCTAATACAATTGCGATTATAGACATACCTAGGTCACATTGACCTAAGTGATTTTTGGACAAGAGTAAATGTTGAATTCAAGAATGGATAAATTCAAAGAATTTATGACTATGGACTACCCCAAAGAACAACTTCCCCCTTGAATATGTAAATCCGTAAGTTGGTGCTTACACTTGAAAATCATTATGATACAGATAAGAGAGAGGTGCTAAATGACAAAAGGGAAAGTATTCTAAACCTAGACCTAGACTTTATATACTTCATGTTCTTGATACACAAATTTGATATTTACATATATATAAATCTAGAGTCTTAAAATAAATTTTATCAAAATAATAACACTATATGTTTTAGGGTAATGAGTAAATAGTGGCTAAGGATACCTAGGGCTGCATTCACTAGATTACCTAAAACATTAGCAATAATTAATTTTAATAATGAGGTAGGTGATCTAATTATACTATTTTATAGGATCATTAGTAACCCTGATGTGAAGAACTTCCAAGACTATATGTAGCAATATATATGGGTTGTAGACACTTAAAATTGGCCATCGATAACCTCCAACAGAGCTTTTGGCCAATTTCTACCCAAAATGCATAATTTGGCCTAAAAACACTAAAATGTATTAAATGGTGTGAAATTGACAAATTCAAGTGCCAATTTAGGCTAGGGTATCCCTAAATGGTGTAATGAAATTTATGGGCTAGGTTTCTTTGAATAGATCATTTTGAGCCAAAATGCCAATTTTACACCTAAATGCTTTCGATTGCTCTTTTCTATCAAATCTATTACACAAGACATGTGCATTTGTTATTTATTTTTGGTAACATCCTAAATGGGATTATGGATCCAATGCATCTAAAATTTCCTTCCAATTCCAATATAGTCAAATTTTGGACCAATAACAAGACATCCTGATCAATTTGAGTAATTTGTGCACAAAGTGCTTAATCATACTTAAGAAATAATTAAACCAAATTAGAGCCCAATCAATAAATCTATGGAAAATTATTGAAAACCTATTTTTAGAAATGAATATTTAATATCTACATCATCAAGTGACCTCATTTCTTGGGAAGATATCCCTAGGCCATAAATACCACAAATATCAGGATTCATGGCCTTCATGTCTCATCAATACCTTCCATGATGCCCTCCATGCCTCTAAATTTCCCCTTTTTACAATGTCATGATGAGGATAATTATAAACATAATTCTAAAAATTGAATTAATCCTCAACCACACATCTCAATCTCAAGATGGATGGTTTAGGTTGATTCTGATCATTCTCAAAAATATATAAATAGAGAGGCCATGAACATCATTTCTACGACATGATTATGCAAAGTTATAATGCATAATTGATTCCAAAATCTTCATGAAACTAGTGTTACCATGCCAAATTTATTCCTAGTCAAGCCAAGCCATAATCTAAAGGTTCTAAGGAGAGATGGAGGTAGCCAAGCTTCCATTTCCAAGGACTTCATGAGCACCAGCCGAGCAAGCCATTACAACAAGAATTTTGGAGCATTCAAGGAAGGTAAAAGAGGATTTTTTTTGCATTTAAGTTGTGTATTATATATATATATATTTTTTTAATTAATCTCTCCCTAGAGTCTAGGAGAAGAGATGTTATGCTAGTTAATGTGTTTCTTTCATTTTGTTTTCATTTTGGAACTAACACCATACTAACCATCCTCTCTTGAGTAAAATTCCTAGATCACATATGGCAAGCCCGATGGGACTAGATGCATCCCACATATGAAGAAGATCATTTTTCATCTTTAAAATCTTCATTTGGATCATTAAAAATCTTGCAAATTAATTTTCTAACCTTGTTTTTCCATTTTTGTTTGTGACAGGTTTTACACAGTAACTGACATTGGTTAGTTAAACTAACATCGATTAAATAGCCATTGTCATTCACATTAGTATAACCAATTTAGGTTAGATAACCATCATCGGTTATTAAATATAACCATCATTAATTATATAATTGACGTTGTTCACTATGTTTTTCTTAAAACATAGACTTGAGAGCTTTTTTTCTAAAGTTCATTGTTTCAAACCCAAAAGAGATTCAAGGCTAAAGGACATGCTAACATTTTTATTGTAGGACCAAGCTTGAAATTTTCTAAAAACATATTTAGATCATCTTTTTCATGCTTAAAATTAATTAGGAACATTATTTTGGGTTCTTAAAGTGATATTTAGGTGCTTGAGTGACTTTTTAGCATTAGTTTTCAAAGTTACAACTAAGACCAAGGGATCAAATGAATACCACCTCATTTTCCATTTGGGCTTTAAAATTAACTCACATTTCCAAGTTTTTGTATTTACTTATTTTTTAAGTTAAATCTTTGTTTGGAAAAAAGAGGGGTGTCATGTGTATGCTCTTCCATTTATCTCCTTTGAGGAGCCCTTGGAATCAAAACCACCATTCCTATTACAAGTAGCCTATTCCAAGGCTTAGAAAGAAAGCCATTTAAATCAATCTTGAAAAACTCATCAAAGTTTGGGTGACATTGAAAATGACCCTAAAGTCTTTATACTTTCATGCTTTCTTTGTTTTTATGCAAACTTGGCTTGTGAGGGAGAATTTATCACCTCCCACGAGTTCTTTAGGGAATCTTTGACCCAGGGTTTCATCTCCTGACATTAATTTCACTTACTCCTTTGGAGTTAAACATTGGACATATATGCTTTTCGACATCGCACTACACTAAGTGAACAACATGATATAGTGGTTGTAAAAAGGACTAAACCTTTTTACAACTAGCCAATGCCATGGTCACCCAATTTTTGTGCTTGTTTTTTGCATCACTTGTCATGAAAGTCATTATGAAATTTATTCCCCTAGAAACATTTTAAAGCTTTATATTTAGTCAACCCCACATTGCCATACCCTTGTTAGGATTTGGATGATTATATATAGTGTATTTTGGTCATTTTTTCTTGGTATGTTTTGAGACTAAAACTTGTTTTTTTGTGTATAAACCATGTCAAAACCAATTTATTTATAAGTCACTCTTTTGTCAAAAGAGGCATTATGCTATCCATTTTACACCACACTTTGCCTTGAAAATTTTTATAAACTTGTTTGTGTATGTCATTTGAGTTACGAAAAGTAGTGTAATGCTACCCAAATCATGTCAAACCATTTTTCCTTTGATTTGTTTGAAGCATAACATAGATCACATCATTTTAGCATGATTAAATCATTAGGATACTTAATTTATTTCAATACTTATTTCACTTTGTACAAAAAACTATTTGTTTCAAACCATGTCATATATACCATTTGGACCTTTGTCTTGTGCCATCATGTTGTCCGATCTTGTCTAGCTTATTTGGTCAAATCCTAGTTTTCAAACATTGAGTTTTCAATTAAACTTGTCAAGTTTGGATTCAAACATTTAATGATTTATATTTAGGCCTCAATTCATTGGCATAATACATAAATCTTTCTCTTTTGGGTGGCATAACTTCAGTTAATCGATTACCCAAAATTAAAAAATATTGATGGTTTGTTTATTTAGCACCTATCCTCATCATTGTTCATGCCTTTATTTAGGAAAATATAGTGTTTCTTTAAAGATCCTTTTGTCTTATGCCTTATGCCAACTAATCATATTTATGTTTTATTCTGTGTGTCGGGTCTATGTAAAAATTGTTTCTAAACTTGTTAGATTAAATCAAATCACATTAGCCTTTGTTTCAATTCTAGATTTTGATGTCATTTAGACAAAAGTCCTAGCATATACATATTTTTTTGATCCTATATTTTGACTCTGTGTTTGGAGAAAATACCTAGTAACTCAACTTTTTTTCTTTCCTAGCTTAGACCTTGTTTGGAACACTTTGACCTAGACCTTTAACATGCCATTTTTTATTTAGATAGTTGACCTTTTGTGCATATGACATTTGACATTATCCATTTGATGTTAGATTATTTTATACCAAGTCTTATCACAAACCATTTTAGAGACCAAGTTAGACTAAGCTTGAACTATTTATCCTTCGGACATAGTTTTTTAAAGTTTGTAAAACTCTAAGCCATTTTGTTTCAGAGATTTAATCATTTATGTGGATATTTCTTGCTAAAATTATGGTGCAGTCATGTACAATCCAAATTATGATAGAATGGCCACATAAAATCCCACTAGGAATCCATGTAGATAAATATTTTATAAGGAGTTTTATTATTCTCCCTACAATACTCCATATGTGGAACATAGTCAAAATCCACAAAATCTAAATCAAGACTTGGATTGGTATGAAGAGGCTTGTGAGGAGGATTTTGAAGATCCAACTATAGATAATGTTTTTTAGTATATGGATACATACCCTGTTTACAATAATTACTACATGGAACACAATCAAGAACCATTTTATGAGCCAACTCACAACTAGGATGATATGGTTTATGAGGAAGACTTGGATGCTTTGGCTTATGCAAGTAATCAAGCTCATCCACATCATACCATTTATATTCTAAGACTAAGATATCACACCATTCCCATATTAAGACCTCATCCTTTGGTTTGTGTGAGAAATCAAATTCCATAATACCAAACCATTTCTATACCAAGACCTAGTCCTTTGGCTTATGCAAGCAATCATGCTCCATACCACCTATTGTTACCAACTCAGGACTTTATTCTTTATCTTATGCAAGCAATCATGATCCAAACCACCCTCTATTTACCATCTCAAGACTTTGTCCTTTATCTCATGCAATAAATCATGCTCCCCAATGCCCTACCATTATCCAACCAAAAGTCATTCCTCATCCAGTACCAATCCTAACCAAACCTCAACCGATCCAATCATTTGAAGACCAAGCTATGTTCAAAATTGGTATTTTCAAACTTAGGAAACCAAGCCCAAGAGAGCCAACCAATCCAAGATGTTTCTATTGAATCAACCATTTATGATAAGTCAACCTGTGATGACTCACCTATTGATCCTATAGCAGTTATCGAGGAGTCTCACACTTATGAGCTAGTCTTTACTGAGTCATTTTTTAATTATTATAACTACCTTTAGGGAAATCATGACCTCGACTATGTGCTTATTTTTCAAGATCCTCCTTTTGACAAGCTAATCTCTCAGGAGTTGTCTCTTGACCTTTTTCCCATCTTAGAGGAGTCCCACTCTGACAAACTAGTTTTTGTGGAACTCATTATGACATCACAGGTCATTACTTGTTCAAAACCAAATATTCAACAAGATATCATTATAATAGAATACCCATCAAATGAAGAGTCATATTTAGTGTCAGGTTTTATTCTTGAAATGATATCACATTTACCATTAAAATCTAAATCAACATCAGATTAAGATTCCCTTGAGTTAGAATTAGATTCAAAACAAGAATATATTCATGGATGTTACAACATTAGTTATGCATGCCTCATAAATCAATTCAAATACATTTGTGATACTTGTATAGTGTTTGAGGATTATTACTTCAGCTTCAACATGAGTCATCCTAGTATCTTCTATGAGGATTGTGTGGCCTTTCCCCATCCCATTACCATTCCATAGGACATTACCATCAACCAAAATAGCCATATCATTGACATTAAATTTCCCATATGTGTTGATTGGGATCAATAGAATCACACTTTGTTGAAATGTATCCATCGTTGCATAGCATTTGAAGAAGAGCAAGGAGGCCAAGACCACATTCATGTAGTAGAAGAGCACTCTCCTAGTGAAACTTTTTTGAAGGCACTAGGGGACAATCAAATTCAAAACTTAGCATCTTCTAGTAAGACTTTTTTAGAAGCACTAAAATAAAATCAAAATCAAAATCCAATTTTCATTAGTGAAAGCTTCTCATAGGTGCTACGAGATAATCAAGACAACTTCATTGGTGAAAACCTCTTTGAGGCACCTATAGCTAAGCACAAAAGTTCTTCACTACTTAATGAAGATAAATTAAATATCAAATAAAAATAGCTTCCTATTTATAGCTTAATCATATGGTATCTACTCTCAAGATCAAATAATAGAAATATGGTGGTTCTATCAAGAGAATAAGTCATTGGCCCCACCACAACCAAAGTTATGTTGAATCCAACATCAACAACATCACATGTGACTGAAAGTCTTGATCTTCATTTGTTTCCCCACCATTACCCATTCCATTATCATTTCCCATTCCATTTCACAATCAAACTTACCATCCATTATTTATCCTTGTTTAGCATCCATGGCCACACTTTCCTTTATAGAGGCTACAAAGATACCCTATCTTGACATTTGAAGGAATCAAAATCAACAACAAATGAAGATCACAAAAGCATTCTTGACAATAAAATCTACAAGCCATTTTTGATAGAGTAGCTATTTAGATGAGGTGTGGGATATAAATTAACATGATCAAGTATTCTATTTATATCATTTATTGATTAAGACATGCATCTCTCCATCGGTAAGAATAATAGAATCAAAAACCACACCTAGGCCAAAAACATGTACCATACCATTTTATATTGCCATGTCATTGCCATTGTTACATATCCATTTTCCATTATTGCATATCCTATCATTCACCCCATAATTTGGGGGCAAACCCTCTTACCATTTTATATATCCTATCATTATATTCCTATCAAGACCAAAGCCTATTTTTAGTCATCCTACCCAATCCTATTTTGATCTTCGCTCATTTGGTTCTTCCCACACCTCTTCATGGGGGGATTCTGATCAATTTTCAATAATCAATCCAATCTTTGGTTACAATAATAGTCTATGAAAGTAGTGTGACAATTAATATGGCAATGTATCTTTCATTTTTGATCCTATATCAGCTTTGTTTATGTGAGCCTGATTATAACCACGTATGGGAAAATTAATATTTCACCATTCTTTCTACTAATTATAACCACCTATGGGAAAATTAGTATCATTGACTTATGTCATTGTATCCTAGTTATAACTAATTATTCAAAAACTAAGGATAACATTTTTTTATCATGCATTGTCACATCACTTTGCCATTGCTATTTTCATTTGACTAGCCATTTGTTAGATTTGAGAACTTGTTGGGACCTAGTTGGTTTTTCTTCACCTTTTATGTAGATAAAATTATTATGACTTGAGGTCATTTCAGGACTATGTGGGTCATTCTCAATTCATGTTAAAGTCACCTCATTCCCCCTTTCCATACGCTCTCACCATTTTGTGAGCAACCTAATCCAAACGCTCTCACCATTTTTTGAGCAGGTATCTTGTCATTCTCTAATGAGTTAAGATACCCTTAAAATTCCAAAAACATTCAAATATTTCAAAAATCCAAAAATATTTGTTTTGTCTGCTTTACTCAGGCATTATCATTATTAGGATGCTTTCTTTTGCTTTTATTTTTAGGATTTCTATTTATTTGTTTATTTTAGGTTGTTTGTTTGTTTGTTTTTCTTTTTATTTTGTTCACTTGCCTGTTTCTTTTTTTCCAGCACTGTTGCCTCGACTCAATCTATATGTGTTCATTGGGTGATTCCTCAAGCAAATTATTCTTTAGTCCATCCATATTCATCCATTAACATTATCATAATGGTTTTTATCATTAGTGCATTGTTTTCAAGTGTTTATTAGATTGGGTGTCAGTCCTTATGCATATTTTAACCAAGTATTTATGGTGTTCTATCATGAAGCCTGCCATCACATGCTAAAATAAAAATTAGCATCAAGAAGGTCTTTAATCGATGAAGTCATAGAAGTTTCTCCTTGACACCTTGGCAAATCCTCCCACCCACCTTGATCAATATAACTCATTTGACAATTCTAGTTGTATCATTGTTAATCATGATGAGCATCTCCTCATTGGTAGGTACAACTAAATCATTTATAAAGATCAATCTTATTCTTCTATCCATCTCTTTCATCAATTTTCACCCACTCATCTTTAATCTATATTTTAGTTTATATCCTTGAGTTATGCTTTCTAATCATCCATAATTGGGTCACCATTAGTTTTAACTAATCTAGGTTTGCTTAATGATTATAGCAACTATGGGAAAATCATTATTTTGACTATTATTCCTGATTATAACTACATTTGGGCAAATCAAAATTCTTTTTACATCAATTTATGCAAGCATTTTCTTATTTGGATTATTCTCAACCACGGGTTAATTCCACCTTTCTTCTTATTTTTTTTAAGGGACTACCCATCAACAAATGTGATAGCCACTCCCTCAAGTGGCATCATCATAGGCTTTCAAAAACCATTTAGAGATTTGCTCTTTAGTCATCATCTTCTTCTTGGCATAGAGACCATCTCTCATTATTTGATAAGACATTGTTTTACCTATAGTTTTCAACATTTTCCCAAATAGGGGTAAACTGTAGACACCTAAAACTAGCCATCAATAACCTCCAACTAGGCTTTTGGCCAATTTTCACCCAAAATGCATAATTTGGCCTAAAAATAATAAAATTCACTAAATGATGTGAAACTAACATATTCGAGTGTCGATTTTGGCCAGGGTATCCCTAAATGGGGTAATGTTGGGTATTCCAAGTTTGGTTCCTTGGGTTTTGGTTTGAAGAATTAGAGGAGTTGGAGGTTTTGTTGGTTGATAGATGGTGGAGGTAAAACTTTGAGGAAAATATCATTTATGTTCCTTTTTTTTGATGTTGGTATTGTGATGGTTACTTGACTTGGAGGAAGAAACCTCATTGGTTTTATAAGTTGAGTTCTTTTTTTTGAGTTTAAGATTTCTTTCATCAATGGATCAATTCTCTAGTTTACGAGCCATGATAACAGATTCATCAAAGGTCTATAAGCTTTGGACACGTAATGTGGATGAGATATGTTTCACACATGCTTGAGCAAAGATATCTATAAGTTCAAGTTGAGGAAAGGAAAACAAAATTTAGTTAATTAGTCCCTTCTAATGAGCACAAAATTGGCAATAGATTCATGCTCAAATTGTTGGATAGATCAGATGTCACTGATAGAAACTTTTTTGGATATATTGATTGAAAAGTGATCCATCAAGTTTTGGGCTAGTTGGGTGAAGGAGAAGATGGAATGTTTGGGTAAGGCACTATACCAATCTAAGGTTTGGTTAGCTAAAAATATCAAGAAAGTGTGAATAATAAGGGAATAATCACAAGTGATGAGATAAAAAGCATGCCTAAATGCCTTAAGGTGTTTTTGGGGATCCTCCTTGCTTTGAAATTTAGATAACTTGGGAAGTCCCCATTAGTGAGGATAGGGCTTAAAAGGTATGGATGGATGTATGGGCTCATTGAAAATTTGGTCATAGGATAAGATATTGTGAACATCCAAGATGGATGACTCTAAGGTGTTCATCTTGTCCATGATCATATTCATGAAGTATGCTTGGGTTTGAGCATTTGAAAGATTATAAGATGCATATTACGGTGGTGGTGGTTGATAAACATGTTGATAGTTGGTAGAAGGTTGAGAGGTTGACACATATTGGTATGTGGATGTCAATGGTTGGGTAAAAGATACATATTGGTATGTGAATGTCAATGGATGGATAGAGGTAGGTGGTTGGGTAGCAAGCATATGCCATTGTGGGTTATGGGGATAACTAGAGGTTTCTTTTTGTGTAGGAGTAGTATTTGGGTTGGTGGCTGATGGAAGGGTGGTGACCTTTGTACTAATCAGTGGTAATATAGAGGGTACGGACACCAAAAGGCTTTGAAGAATATTATTGCTTGATAGGCTAGAGGTAAATAAAGGAATATGGGTAGCACTAGAGGTAGGAACTCCAATTGTAGAGGAGTGATTGGTAAGAGGCATAAGAGTAGTGGTAGTTTGGGTTGGTTGGTTTTGAATGGTAATTTCAAGGGGGTTGTTGGTTGATAATATGGATTGGGAAACTAGACGTTAATTAGTACCCATAGTAGTGGGGGTACTCCCCATGAGGTGGGGAGGCATGCCATAAGGTAGATATATGTGTGGGTTTGAAACTAAGATTTGGTAAGATGTATTTCTAAGGTAATGTTGTAAGGCTATGTGATTGTTGTTTAAGAAAGTGAAAAAATGTGCATCTCTTAGAATTACTCAAGTAGGACTTCCCAAAGAGTGAGGGGCTTCCATAGGTTTAGAAATGTCTTCCATAGATGAAGAGGTGGAAGAGATTGATTGACTTGGTGGTGAGTTTTGTTCTTCAAGGTCCCTTTGTTGTTAGCGAGTAAGAACCATATGAGAAAATAGGAAAAGAATGATATGTTCTCACACCTCAAAATAAAGAGTAATCAAAGAAGATTCAAGGAAAATAATGCATTCACTAAGAGTGTTAAGTCCTAGGATTCTTTGTAATCTCTCTTTTGTTTTATACCTTAGAAAAGAGTGAAGAGGAAATTGGCTTGAATAAGTCCTTCATTTTTCAAGTTATCCTTTCTCACAATTGATTTTTATTGAGTTATTTTCATTTTCATGCATGTTGTTGGTATATCTGATTGTATTTTTTAAGTTTATTTACATTTTTTAGATGTCAATAGTGTTTTAGGTTGCCTTCGTAGTGTCACAAAATTTCATTTAGTTGTTATCCTCCTGTGAGGTCATTTTCCAAGCTCTTCGTTACACATTGAAAACCTAAGTTTTTTTCCAATATTTGAATAACCAATTTCATATTTTGAAGATATTACCAAAACAACTAATATTCCTATACTTATTCCCTATACAGTCACCATGGAATTTCCACTTACTAGAGACAACTTTAGAACCTACAATATTTATAATGCAATTGTAACTCCATAGTATTGTGGAATTTTCTAGTGCATAGAGCAACCTCAATCTCCATTGGAGTTTCCACTAGAGATCACAAGTGTAGTTTGCATCACCATTCTCTACTAGAGATTTATACCTGTAATTTTTACTACATATCCCAATGGAATTTTCATGTGTAATTACAACTCCAATCTCTACTAGAGCTTTCACCTTTGTTTTGCACATACAAATTTTACCAACTTTGTAGTTGGTTTTCCCATAGAAATTTATCTAGAATCTATGTATAGGAAAGAGATGAAGTTTAAATATAAAGGACCTAGTGTTACACTCACTATGAAATCCAATACAATTGAGATTATAGACACAAACCTAGGTCACATTGACCTAAGTGATTTCTGGACAAGAGTAAATGTTGAATTCAATAATGGCTAAATGCAAAGAATTTATGACTATGGACTACCCCAAAGAACAACTTCCCCCCTGACTGTGAAAAGCCCTGAGTTGGTGCTTACACTAGCAAATCATTATGATATAGATAAGAGAGAGGTGCTAAATGACAGAAGGGAATGTATTCTAAACATAGACCCAAAATTTATAGACTTCATGTTCTTGATACTAAAATTTGATATTTACCTAGATATAAATATAGAGTATTTAAATAAATTATATCAAGACAACAACACTAAATGTTAAAGGGTAATGAGTAAATAGTGGCTAAGGATCCCTAGGTCTACATTCACTAGACTACCTAAAACAGTGGCAAAAATTAATTTTAATAATGAGGTAGGTGATCTAATTATACTATTTTATAGAATCATTAGTAATTCTAATGCAAATAACTTACAAGACTAGATGTACCAATATATATGGTTTATAGACACCTAAAATTGCCCACCTATAACCTCCAACTAAGCTTTTGGCTAATTTCTACCCAAAATGCACAAATTGGCCTAAGAACACTAAAATGCATTAAATGATGTTAAATTGACATATTCAAGTGCCAATTTTGTCTAGGGTATCCCTAAATGGGGTAATCAATTTATGGGCTAGCTAGCTTTGATCAGATCATTTTGAGTCAAAATGCCAATTTTGCACCTAGATGTTCTGGATTGCTCTTTTCTATCAAATATCTTACACAAGACATGTGAATTTGTTATTTATTTTTGGTAATATCTTAAATGGGATAATGGATCCAATGCATCTAACATTACCTTCCAATTCCAATCTAGTCAAATTTTAGACTAATAACAGGACATTCTGATCAATTTGAGTAATTTGTGCACAAAGTGCTTAATCATGCTTAAGAGCTAATTAAACCAAATTAGAGTCTAATCAATAAATCCATGGGAACTTGTTGAAAACTTATTTTTATAAATGAATATTAAATATCTACATCATCAGGTGACCTCATTTCTTGGGAAGATATCCCTAGGCCATAAATGCCACAAATATCAAGATTCATGCCTCATCAATACCTTCCATGATGCCCTCTATGCCTCTTAATTTATCCTTTTTATAATTTCATGATTATGATAATTATAAACTTAATTACAAAAATTTAATTAATCCTCAACCACACATCTCAATCTTAGGATGGATGGTTCAGGTTGATTATGATCATTCTCAAAAATCTATAAATAGAGAGGTCAAGAACATCATTTCTAAGACATGATTATGCAAAGTTATAATGTAGAATTGATTCCAAAAGCTTCATTAAATTAATGTTAACATTCCAAATTGATTCCAAGTCAAGGCAAGCCACAAGCCAAAGGTTCCAAGGAGAGATGGAGGTAGCCAAGCTTTCATTGCCAAGGACTTCATGGGCACCAGCCGAGCAAGCCACTCCAATAAAAACTTTCGAGCATTCAAGGAAGGTAAAAGAGGATTTATTTTTCATTTTAGTTATATTTTTTATTCATTTTTACTAACTAATCTCTTCCTAGTGTTTAGGCCTAGAGATGTTATGCCAGTTAGTGTGTTTCTTTCATTTTGTTTTCATTTTGAAACTAACACCATACTAACCATCCTCTCTTGAGTCAAATTCCTAGATCACATATGGCACATCCGATGGGACTAGATGCATCCCACACATGAATAAAATCATTTTGTAGCTTTAAAATATTCATTTAGATCATTAAAACTCTTGAAAATTAATTTTCTAACTTTGTTTTTCCATTTTTATTTGCCACAGGTTTTAAATAGTAACCAATGTCAGTAAAACTGACATCGATTGGATAGCCATCATCAGTCATATTGGTATAACCAATGTCGATTAGATAACCATCATAAATTATATAACCTATGTCAGTCACTATTTTTTCTTAAAATATAGACTCGAGAGCTTTTTTTCTAAAGTTCATTGTTCCAAACCCAAAATAGCTTCAAGGTTAAAGGACATGCTAACATTTTTGTTTCAGGACAAAGCTTGAAATTTGCTAAAAACATGTTTAGATCACCTTTTTCATGCTTAAAATGAATTATGAACATTATTTTGGGTTATTAAAGTAATATTTAGGTGCTTTAATGAGTTTTTAGCATTAGTTTTCAAAGTTACAACTAAGACCAAGGGGTCAAATGAACACCACCTCATTTTCCAATTGGGCTTAAAAATGAACTCACCTTTCCTTGTTTACCATCCATGGCCACACTTTCCTTTATAGAGGCTACAAAGATACCCTATCTTGATGTTTGAAGGAATCAAAATCAATGACCAATAAAGATCACAAAATCATTCTCGACAACCAAATCTACAAGCTATTTTTTACAGAGTAAATATTCAGATGAGGTGTGGGCTAGTAATTAACATGATCAAGTATTCTATTTGTATCATTTATTACTTAAGACATGCATCTCTCCATCGACAAGAATAATAAAATAAAAAAACACACCTAGGCTAAAAATATGTACCATACCATTTTATATTGTCATGCCATTGCCATTGTTACATATCCATTTGGCATCATCATGTATCATATAATTCACCCCATTGTTTGGGGGCAAACCCTCTTACCATTTTATACATCTTATCATTCTATTCCTATCAAGACCAAAGCCTATTTTTAGTTATCCTACCCAGTCCTATTTTGATCTTGGTTTATTTGGTTCTTCCTGCACCTCTTCATGGGGGGATTCTGATCAAGTTTCAACAATCAATCCAATCTATGTTTACAATAATAGTCTATAAAAGTAGTGTGATAATTGATTTGGCAAGGTATCTTTTATTTTCCATCCTGTATCAGGTTTGTTTATGTGAGTGTGATTATAACCACCTATGGGAAAATTAGTGTTTCACCATTTTTTCTACTAATTATAACCACCTATGGGAAAAGTATTATTATTGACTTATGCCATTTTATCCTAGTTATAACCACCTATGGGAAAACTAAGGATAACATTTATTTATCATGCATTATCACATCACTTTGCCATCAATATTTTCATTTGACTAGCCATTTGTTGGATTTGAGAACTTTTTGGGACATATTTGGTTTTTCTTCACCTTTTATGTGGACAAAATTACTATGACTTGAGGTCATTTCAGAACTATGTGGGTCATTCTCAATTCATGTTAAGGTCACCTTAGTCCCCCTTTCCATATGCTCTCACCATTTTGTGAACAACCTAATCCAAATTCTCTTGCCATTTTGTGAGTAGGTATCTTGTCATACTCTAATGAGTTACGATACCCTTAAAATTCTAGAAACATTCAAATATTTCAAAAATCTAAAAATATTTGTCCTGTCTAAGCCTAGTCAATTAGCTAATCCACCTTAATCAGGCATTTTCATTATTAGGATGCTTTCTTTTGCTTTTGTTTTTAGGCTTTCTATTTATTTTTTATTTTAGGTTGTTTGTTTATTTGTTTTTTTCTTTATCTTTTTATTTTGTTCACTTGCCTATTTGTTTGTTTCAAGAACAGTTGCCTCAACTTAGTCTATATGTGTTCATTGGGTGATTCCTCAAGCACATTATTCTTGAGTCCATCCATATTCATCCATTAACATCATCATCATATTTTTTATCATTGGTGCATTTTTTTCAAGTGTTTATTAGATCAGGAGTCAGTCCTTATGCATATTTTAACCAAGTCTTCATGGTGTTCTATCATGAATCCTGCCATCACATGTTAAAACAAAAATTAGCTTCAAGAAGGTCTAAAATCAATGGAGCCATAGAAGTTTCTCCTTGGCACCTTAGAAAATCCTCCCACCCACCTTGATCAATATAACTCACTTGACCATTCTAGTTGTATCATTGCTTTCATGATGAACATCTCCTCATTGGTAGGTACAACTAAATCATTTATAATGATAAATATTATTCTTCTACCCTTATATTTCATCACTTTTCACCCACTCATCTTTAATCTATATTCTAGGTTATAAACTTGAGTTATGCTTTCTAATCATCCATAACTAGGGCACCATCAATTTTTATTAATCCCAGTCTGCTTAATGATTATCACCACCTATGGGAAAATAATTATTTTGACTTTTATTCTTGATTATAACTACATTTGAGCAAATCATCATCCTTTTTACATCAATGCATGTAAGCATTTTAATATTTGGATTAATCTCAACCATGGGTTAATTCCACCTTTCTTATTTTTTTTCAAGGGACCACCCATCAACAAATGTGATAGCCACTCCCCAAGGGGCATCATCATAGGATTCCAAAAACCATTTAGAGATTTGTTCTTTAGTCATCATCATCTTCTTATTATATAGAACATCTCTCATTATTTGAGAAGACATTGCTTTACCTACAGTTTGTAACATCTTCCCAAATAGGGGTAAATTGTAAACACCTAAAACTGGCCATTGATAACCTCTAACTAGGCTTTTGGCCAATTTCTACCCAAAATGCACATTTTGGCCGAAAAACACTAAAATGCACTAAATGATGTGAAACTAACAATTTAAAGTTCTGATTTTGGCCAAGGTATCCCTAAATGGGGCAATGCAATTTATGGGCTAGCTAGCTTTGATCAGATAATTTTGAGTCAAAATGCCAATTTTGCACCTAGGTGCTCTGGATTGCTCTTTTTTGTCAAATATCTTACACAAGACACATGCCTTTGTTATTTTTTATTGGTAACATCCTAAATGGGATAATGGATCCAATGCATCTGACATTACCTTCCAATTCTAATCTAATTAAATTTTAGATCAATAATAAGACATTCTGATCAATTTGAGTAATTTGTGCACAAAGTGCTTAATCATGATTAAGATATAATTAAACCAAATTAGAGACTCATCAATAAATCCATGGAAAACTGTTGAAAACTTGTTTTTAGAAATGATTTTTTAATATATGCATCATCAGGAGACCTCATTTCTTGAGAAGACATTCATAAGCCATAAATGCCACAAATATCAAGATTTTTGTCCTTCATGCCTCATCAATACCTTTCATGATTTCCTCCATGCTTCTTAATTGCCCTTTTTACAATATCATGATGAGGATAATTATAAAATTAATTCCAAAAATTGAATTAATCCTCAACCATACATCTCAATCTCAGGATAGATGGTTCAGGTTGATTCTGTTCATTCTCAAAAATCTATAAATAGAGAGGCCATGAACATCATTTCTAAAACATGATTATGCAAATTTATAATTCAAAATTGATTCCAAAATCTTCATGAAATTAGTGTCACCATGCTAAATTGATTCCAATCCAATCCAAGCCACAAGCCAAAGGTGCCAAGGAGATATGGAGGTAGCCAAGTTTCCATTACCAAGGACTTCATGAGCATAAGCCAAGCAAGCCACTACAATAAGCATTTTGAAGCATTCAAAGAAGGTAAAAGAGGATTTATTTTGCATTTTAGTTGTGTGTTTTATTCATGTTTTTAAACTAAGCTCTCCCTAGTGTCTAGGCCTAGAGATGTTATGCTAGTTAGTGTGTTTCGTTTATTTTATTTTCATTTTGGAATTAACACCATACTAAACATCCTCACTTGAGTCAAATTCTTAGATCACATAGGTGATCCACCAGAACAAGTAAGACATCCATTGGGCTTAGCTCATCAATGATTCCATCCATAAGTAGTTGATGGAAGTCAATAAAATAGGGAAGTTCTACATGACTTCTTATCTAGTTTATATATTGGCAAAGCAAGAGTTTTTATTTCTAATTTTTTTTGCTTTTTCTTAATGTTGAAAAGAAACTAATAAAGGGGTGTGTAGAAGAATACCTATTGAATGTGAGATCATTAAAATATAGACTTTGTAATAAATATTATTTGGATAGGGAATAATACCTTCAAATAAGAAAACATTTAAACACACTTGTTTGTTAGACAAGTAGATGGGTCGATTACCTAGTGTGAGCTAGATCTTAATAGCAAAAGCTTTCTAGGGGGCTATCAATACACCTACTTTAAACATTTAAATTGAAAAATAAATAAAAATATACTTGCATCTCAAATAGAAAACTGAAATTAAATACTACAAATTAAAAAAAAGTTAATTAATAAAATTAAAATCTTTGCTAAGTTAACTAAAATAAAGCAACTAGTTTGATTAATACTAATGCTGAAAATCAGCCAAGTTAAGGGTTGTGGTTTTGGCTTGGTAATTTGACAAGGGTTAAAAGGGTAGTTTGGTTGGGGTTGGTAAATGGAAAATTTGGTAAATGGCTAAATGGGGAAATGATGGCAAGGAGGTAAAGGGAAGGTGGTGAGAAGCCAAAGAGATAAGTGATTAAGAGGGTAACAAGGTGAAGGGGATAAATGGTTGAGAGGATAACAAGGTAAAGGAAAAAAGGGATTGAGATGGTAAAGATGGTGAAGTAAAAAAATGGATTAATATGGGTAGATGAGGTAAAGACCAAAGTAATTAAAGGAAATTCTAAAGAAATAATTAAAATACAAAAAGGAAACAAATATTACATTGAAAACTTGTTGAATATAGTTGATGTTATTAATGATGCTTTCTGATGATGGATTTCTATAGTTGGTTCAGTAGAGCTTCGATGCATTGAAATATTTTTCTCCAAGGTGTGGATGACCTCCTTTAAAATTTCCCCTAAGCCTACAAGAATAAATGCCTCTACCAAAGACTCACCAACTTAATCATGGGTGAAGGAGAAAGGGGGATTTATAACATTTTATTATCATAATAGATTTGATTATCAGTCCCTAGTAGACAAGGCCTATTATGATAATCAAATCTATGCTCAACCACTTATAATAGTAAGGTGGTATATTCATGAGTCTTTATATTTAATGGATATAACCACCAATGTAATAAATGGAACACACAACTAGATCAGAAGTAAAGGAGTCCAAGTGACCAAAGAAATAGTGAGCATTAGTATAAAACTACTAAAAATCAAAGAGAAGGGAGTACCACCATCAATAGAAGGTTATAGAAATGGAGCACACCTAGAACAACCAAATAGGCTAGTAATCTCCCACAAAATAAAGAAGAAATAAAAGGCTAAGAGGGGACAATCAAGCAGCTAGGGAGTAGTAACATATCAACCAATAGTGATATCATCTTAAGATACTACTATAATTGAAACAATAATAGTTTCTACTCCCATCTCATTCATAGTAGATACTACTCCCATCTCTGTAATACTCCCTCCACCTATCTCTATTATCCCATCAACATCAACACCTCCTCTTCCTCGTGTCTCTAATTCTCTATCAACTTAAGTGATTCTACCCTCCATCCTCACTAGTCTACATGTGTTCATAAGTCTATTCCCATCAATTCAATCAATCCAATTGGATACTTAGGTCTCCCGTAAATTGGACACTCATGTCTTCCTTTCACTTCCCCCTTACATAATTCCTCCCTCTCCCATAATCTCACTCCCCATTCCATAATTCCTTCCATCCTATTAATCACCAATACTACATAGTAGTATATATCCATAGATTCAGTCATCTTGACTAAAATCCTACTGGCCATCCCAACCCCTAGGATAATTACTGCTTCATCTTCATCTCCATTCAACTTTCCTACTTTACCAACCTTGAGTGTCCCTACAATACTAATTGATTTATATGATCTTGATATTCAATATATGCAAAAATACCCTTAAGGTAGGGAAACACCATATAATACTCCTTTAGGAAGGAATAACTCCACACAATGTCTCTTCAAGGGGACAACCTCCAATATCCTTTTACAATAGAAGACTCAATGCTTACTTGATATCTTTACCATGATAATCATCTTCTATATATAGACATCTATCTAACCCATGGATGGGTAACCTCCTAATCCCAATATAGGCCAACCATTACCTAATGTACTAATTCCACAAGTTACTCCATTATCCTAATATATTGTACCCATATGACTAACTAAGGGGATGTGTGCCACATGTCAACATCTCCATCAATCCATATACATTAATATATTATATCCTTAGGTACATAGCATTACTTCCCTCCTTGACATGTTTCATCCCTAAAACATAGGAAGAAATGAAATAATGAGTGTGCTTCAAATCATTTCACACTTGTCTCCAATCTTGATCATCTAACTATCCATATGTGACCTTGGCAGGTGATAGCTCTCCAATATTGTTTCCAAATTCTATTGTGCTCTTCTGATTTCGTTCATGATCATAATTATACTGATTTGGTGTCCAAGCATAATTATTCCTCTTTTTATTCCATGTACCATATTTCATTGTGCTTCTCTGATTCCAACCATGACTATAGTAGGTATTCTTCCATGCATAGTCATAGTGACTTCCCCATTCATTCCATGTGCCATAGTATTTTTTCTTTGGATTCCATGCATATCCATAATGATTGGAAATTTTATTTTTTGTATAGACAAAATGATTGTTGTTATGACACTACCTCACTTGGTTCCATGATTGTTTCCTCTCATGATGATGTGGGTCTCTATATACCTCAACCTTTTCCAATACTTGGACCTTATCCACCTTTGCTTCTACCTATTCCACCTTTTCATTCTTTGTCTCTTGAGTAGATGAAGTGTTCATTTGTAGTGTGTCTTTATCTATATCATCTAAATCTTCATCATTCTCTTCATCCCCTATTTCCATCTCATCCTCATGATCTACCTAGATTGTTATTGGTGACTTTTTCACTATGATATCTTGTAAAGTGATCTTATTTCTCCTATACCAAAACTTCATGAACTTTTTTTGAACATTAATATTCATTGTTCCCAAAGTATCTAACCATGGATATCCAAGAACTATATCCATATCATCCATATCCAAAGCATAAAATTCTGAATGCAAAACATATTTTTCCATAATGAGATTCAAATATTTAAACATTGAAATATTATTACCATCTACTTGAACCTCCTTGATATTATTTGCTTGAACATGTAGATGCTTGGCCATATTCATGTTAATGAAGTTATACTTGCTGGTAGGGTTTATGGACACAACCACCTTTTTATTTTGAATGCATCCATGAAATTGAAAAATTGACTCAGATTTTTTTGGAGCCAAATTATTTGAACCCTTCTTCTTCTTCTTCTTCTTCTTCTTCTTCTTCTTTATCATCATTATTTATTTTCTCTTCTACATCCTCTTTTTCTATCATACCCCATTGATCTAGGAAGAGTTGATCCATTGTTTGCCATGAAGAATATTGTTGCACAAAGCTCAATTGATTAGACCACCAATGTTGTGCAGGCCTAGACAAAGAAAGAGATAATTCTATTTTCCAAAAAATGTCCTTAGTATTATTCTCCTTAAAAATGAGCCACCATTCTCTAGAATCAACATCATCTTCCCCTAAAAAATTTTGCAACTCCATGATCCACAAACAAATTAGGGTTCTTAAAACCCTAAAATATCAATAACTCCTACAAAAATGATCCATAAAATCACAACAAATCACTCCAAACAACTCAAAAAATTCTAAACAAATTTTGATTGTGCTTCTCTTATATCTTCTTACATCTCTAGTAAAAATTTTGAATAAAAATTCCCTATATTTTGGAAGATATAGCAAAATTATTATAAACCCTAAAATAGAAATAACTCCCTCAACACTAATCAAAAAATCTCTATTTTTTTACTATGACTTATTTGAAATATTCTCCATATCCAGTAAAATAATTATGGAAAAAATTGTAACCAATCAAAATTTATTGATGATTTAAAAAACTAGGGTTTTAATCCACACAAATTGCCCAAATCGAAGCTTTGATACCACTTGATATGATCTTGATATTCAATATATTTATAAATACCCTTAAGGTAGGGAAACACCATATAATACTCCTTTAGGAAGGAATAACTCCACAAAATGTCTCTTTGAGGGGACAACCTCCAATATCCTCTTACAATAGAAGACTCAATGTTTACTTGATATATTTACCATGATAATCATCTTCTATATATAGACATCTATCTAACCCATGGATGGGTAACCTCTTAATCCCAATGTATGCTGACCATTACCCAATGTACTAATTCCACAAGTTACTCCATTATCCTAATATATTGTATCCATATGACTAACTAAGGGGATGTGTGCCACATGTCAACATCTCCATCAACCCATATACATTAATATATCATATCCCTAGGTACATAGCATTTATTCATTTAATTCTTTAGATTCCACACTTACATGGGCCCTATGCCTACTCCTCCATTGGTATCACTTCCATCTCCCACACCCCTAGTAGACACATCCATTTCTATTACACCCATCTCTTCCACTTCCATAGTAACCCCAACCCCTTCAAAGGAGGTAAAGAAGGATCAAGTCACTAATATAAATGTGGACACCCAAACCATAGATGGGGAAGAAGTTTCAAAGACATCTATCAAACAATCAGTGGTAATATCAGTGAAGGATACAAAACTTGTCACCATGCCCACTAGTGTAGTATCTTCAACTATAGAATCTCAAATGACAATGTCAGCACAATAGGATGCTACTCCTATTTGGTTAGTATAGATAGTGTAGACATCCAATTCTTAACACCATTTATGTTAAAATTGTCAATGTTACTCGAATTACACTCAAATGCACATTTTAAGTCAAAATCCATAAAACACCCTAAATGGTTCAAATATGTCACTTACAAGTTCCAGTTTAGGTTGAAGTATCCTTAAATAGGGAAATTCATTTTATGGGCTAGCTAACTTTGATCATATCATTTTGAGTCAAAATGACAATTTCACTATTTAGTGCTTTGGATCACTCTTTTTTTCTAATTCATTGGTACACATCACATACCTTTGTTATTTGGTGTTGGCAACATCCTAAATGGGAATACAACTCTAATGCATCTAACATCACCTTCTAGTTCCTCTCCAGTCAAATTATGACCTAGTAATATGACTTTCTGACCATTTTGATTAATTGTGCACCAATTTCCAAAGAATTTCACTAAACTTGATTAAACTTACTTAAGCTAATTAATCTAATTTAAGAGCTTAAGTAAGAATTCCATAGATATTTGTGAATATCTCATTATTGGAAATTGATTTTGAATATCTGCATCACCTAATGACATCATTTATGGGGTGGCATCCATTAAGCCATAAGAGTGTAACATATCAAGATTATGGGTCTCCCATGCCTAGTTAATGCCTCCCATGCCTCTTTAATGCTTATTTATCTTGAGGATATTTATGAGCTTCATTCTAAATATTAGGATTATCCATGGCCATGCATCTCAATCTTGAGATGGATGGTCATGGTTGATCCTGACCAATCTCAAAAATCTATAAATAGAGAGGCCATGGACATGAATTTTAAGCTTGAATATTACAAAGTTATATTGTTAAATTGTTTCCACAATCCTTTGTATTTGATCATTGATTTTATTTACAATCTTCATTGATAGGATAGTTTAGTGATTTGGAATCATGAGATTAGGTTTTATGGAGTGTTCTTGAGACATTGGAGGATTTTACCACCTTTGTGAACAAATATAAGGATTCTTGATCAAGGGAGAACATGCTTTTGAGCCACATAAGTATGGTGAATCCATTTGGGAAGGTAATATGATGTTGCTTTCTTTCATTGTGTTTCTTGATATCCTTTGTAATTCTAATAGGATTAGATAGGCTTAGTTAGTTATTTATGCATTTTTCATTATTTATGGACTAATGTTTGACTAACTTGCTTTGTAATACTCTCTACATATTGGCATGCTTGGTGGGACTAGACACATCCCACACATGAATAAGATCATTTTTCAGCTTTAAAATATTCATTTGGATCATTAAAACTCTTGAAAATTGATTTTCTAACCTTGTTTGCCATTTTTTATTTGTCATGGGTTTACACAATAACTGGCGTCAATTAGTAAAACCGACATCAATTGGATAGTTGTCATCAGTCACATTGGTATAACTGATGTTGGTTAGATAATCATCATCAATTAGTAAATGTAACCATCATCAATTATATAAATGATGTCGATCATTGTGTTTTTTCTTAAAACACAAACCTAAAATCTCTTTTTTTTAAATTTGTTATTTCAAACCTAAAAGAGATTCAAGGCTAAAGGACATGCTAACATTTTTCTTGTAGGAACAAGCTTGACAATTGATAAAAACATGTTTTAGATCACCTTTTTCATGTTTAAAAATAAATTAGGAACATTTTTTTGGTGTTTAACAAAAAATTTATATGTTTATGGTGAATATTTCAAAATTTTAAAATGAATATTAAAAATGTAATTGGAGTTGCACATGGGCCGTATATCCACTTGGACATTGTAATACACTAAATGAACAACAAGATGTAGTGGTTATAAAAATGACTAGACCTTTTTACAACTAGCCAATGCCATGGTCACCTAATTTCTATGCTTGTCTTTTGCATCATTTGATGTGAAAGTCATTGTGTAATTGATTCCCCTAGAATGATTGAAAACTTTCTAGTTTAGTAGATCCCACTTTTCCATACCTTGTCAATTTAGACTTAAGACATTTGTTTTTTTGTCATTAGCTTACTTGGTCTTGATTTATGTCTAAAACTACTTATTAACTCATTAAACTTAACCAAAACACATTATCCTCAATTTTCTTGAGCAAGGGAGGCATTACACTATCGAATTGGAAAATTCATCTTTTCTTTATTCAAATTGTTATCAAAAGTTTTTTGTCATGTCATCCACTTTGGCACAATCATGCTGCCCAATTGAGTTTATATCCTTCACCCAATTTTTTTAAATCCTTCATTTATAATCCACATTCAAAATTGAACCTTTTTAAGTTTTAAGGGTTGGTGTGTCAGAGTGGGTTCACCATTTGTGAACTAAGCTTGTTCTAACTTGGGTTCAATTTTTCATTTGGAATGAAGGTCATTTATTAAGACTGAAAATCACATTATCATCTTGGTGGACTCAATTCATCTTGTGTATCACTCACTCTTTGAGTCTTAAAATATATTTTATCATGTTGGAATCATGTGGTGATGTTGTGTTACCTATTTGGTCCTATCTTTATACTTAGTGATTTGTGTATGTTTTTACATCTTGAGTTGTTTAGTCCATTTGATCTTCTTCATAATCCATAGAGATTTCCTCTAAACTTCTAGGGTCAAGTTATCAAATTTGAAACTATTTTCTACATTTTGGATGTATCACAAAGGTCTAGGCTTTGGTGTACTAGTTTTCACCTTGGGTCTTTGAGTTACCTTACCCTCTTCCAATCTATATGATTTCAACTTTATCAAAGGTTGAGTAAACTCGTGAACCAAATCTTCTAAATTATGCATGGTTTCAAACCACCCTCCCTTATAGTCTCATTGGTACCTTGGTTATTTGTTTAAAAGAGAGACAAAGCATACTTTGTTTGGTTCCCAAACATTGGTCCAAAGTTAGTCAAACACATAGAACAACTCTCTTAGACATGACTCAAAGGTTCACTTGTAATGGGGCCTCTTTTGGCCTTAGTTATTAAGATGAGAAATTTTATGATGGTCAAGATAAACCCATTATTTTTGATGATATCCCTACAATATTAGGATCTAAAGATGATTAAAATTAATATCAACCCCAAGAAGATAAAGATGAAGCCCTTTTTAGATTGATAGAATCAAGTGTTAGACTACATTTTGAATTTCCTATAGAACAATTGCATACCTTAGCTAGAGAAGGAGAAAACTGATGGTAAGAGCAAGATTTTTCATGAATAGACATACCTTCCTCCTCTAACAAAGTAAAAAAATAAAAATAGAGTCAAAACCCATGAATCTAGATCTTCTAGCTAAGATCAAGATAATAAGTCAATGATATGCAGATCAACTTATCATAGACTTAATTGACTCCCTAGTTGCCACTTCAATCACAATGATGCTTCAAAAGAACAAGGAAATGTGGTTGAAACTATGAAACAAATATAAATGAGGACACTACTATACTAGATCAAGGTAATCTAAATAAATAATTAAAGTCACAAGAGACCTTACAAAGTGTTCTATTTTACATGAAACATACATTATTCAATCATCAAGAACCTCTTGTTACCTTAAAAACTCAAAAACCTAAACATTCAATTCAAATTAGGGAAATCCCTCAAGATAATTTGGCTAGTTCTTTTCAACCAACATAAAAATTGGTAAATAAACATAGAAATTTCCAAAGTCAACAAAGTACAAAATAGTCAAATTCAGGGAATGTTTTACAATCCAAGAATGAAGGGCCTATATTCTCAACTCAAGGAGAAAGTCATAACCAAGTCATGGATCAAAATTTATACACTCCTTATAGATCAACACAAAACCAAGGGCACATTCCACCCCAACAGCAACAAAACTAGGGGCACATTCCACCCCAACAGTAATGAAACTAGGGTCACATTCTACCCCAATAGCAATGAAACCAAAGGCATATTCCACCCCAAGAACATTTATTCAATCCAAAAATGCACCAAACTTGAAAGAATGGAATTATATGAAAGAAATTGTTCAAAGATTGGAGATGAATAATAGAGTCAAAAAGTATAAATTTGATGAGATATGCCCATATCTGTTTGATTTATCTATTCTCCAAAACCCCTTTCCACCTCATTTTGAGGGACCCAAATTTGATAAGTACAAAGGAAAAAGAGATCCACATGAACACATATAGTCATTCTTCATCTTATCTCAAGAGGTTGCTTATAGTATCGCATACTTACTTTGACTATTTCCACAAATTTTAGTAGGAAAAGCTCTTGATTGTCTACTTAAACTACCTAAGGGATCAATTGCTGATTGGAATGACTTATCAAAAAAGTTAGTTAATCATTTCTCATATAACATAGAACATTAATTAACTATTTTTGACTTATTTAAAGCCAAGTAGCATGGTGATGAAAGTTTCACCACATATTTGTAAAGGTGGAGAGTATTGGCAGGATGCTTTCAACATAAATTTCTAGATAAACAATTGGATGATATTTTTGCATCCTAAAGTTACACATAATCTATAGTTATCTTGTGCTAACTCATTTAAATAAATTATTGATAAAGGAGTGTAGATTGAGAAGGCTCTTATTGATAAGGGCCTTTTTAAGATTTTGTGCAAGGTCAAGCATCTAATCAGACTAAATCACCATTTCAAATAATTATACAGGATAAGCCTAAAGGTTTTAGAAAAAATAAGAACATGGTTGGAAAAGGGGTGAATGAAGCAAGACATGTACAAATGGTATAGGATATGCCTCCTCTAAATGTATAATTAACTCCCCCAAATCCACTACCTACTTTGCAGAGATAACCTCCATGAAGGACATTTCATAACAATTTTAGAGTCTTTAACAAGTTAAGAGAATCAATTGAAATAGTGTTACAAAAGCTCATTACAGCTAATTTAATTGTATAGCTAGTATCAAGGCCATTTCCTCAAGATCAATCAAAATTAGATTGGTAAAAAGAGAATGAATGGTGTAACTTTCATCATGTTGCTAGTCACAATGCATATCATTGCATTCAATTATGACATATTATTGAGGACTTTATTTAAAGTGGTGAACTAGAAATTAAGTTGGCCCCTAATCAAGACACAAATGAAGATATGGGAATCCATAAAGACCCCTTTCCTCGAAATGAACTACCACCACCAATAAATAATAAAAAAGGTCATAATCAGGGACAGAAGCAAAATCAAAACCACCAACAAGTTTAGAATAATAATGAGCATAAATAAGATCATAATGCCCATACTAATAATGTGGATTATAAAAAAATTCCTCATGACTATAATAATAATATGGGACACCTTTTTTCAACCCATGTTGCCACTATTACTATAAAACTGTGTGGCTAATCTTATAAGACCCATCATTATAGGGTCAACACCCTCTCACCCTAGTAATACCATGTCAGGTTCACATCATCATGTTGCTACCCTATTTTCATGGGTTACTAATTTTGAATAACAACACCTTTCTTCTAATTATAAAGTCTCCTCATTGACTTAAAATTGTAGTAATATAGTTAGTCACCCATGAGTCACCATCCAAGGCCCTTTGCCTTCCTCTTCTAATTATAATAACTCCTTGCCACCTCTAGGTTGTGCAATTGCAACTAGACACCTATGAATTACCATCCAGGGCCCTTCACCCACTTCTTCCATAAAACCCAATGAGAACATTGTGCCAATGGTTCCAAAGCTAAATATTATCCCAATAAAGACTAAAATAGTTTAATCCATAATTCAAAGGCCTTATAGTCTAATGGATTAATTAGATAAAACCCTTACATAAATTTCCATATTAGAACTCTTACAGATATCTGATGTCTATAAAACCATCTTAAACAAACTTTTACAAGAGTCTATTATGCCTAATGATATAAACCTTGATTAGTTTCAGAACCTAGTTGGACACTTGTATTCATTTTATCAAATCACATTTGATCAAAAAGACATGTCCACCCTTGACCCAAACCACAATAACCCACTATACATTGAGATAATCATTGTGGATCATAAGATCAAGTGGGTTCTTATAGATAATGGTTTAGGGCTAACCATCATATCTCTTAAATTGGTATGATGATTGGGCCACATGGATAAAGGCATTCAGTGAAAAACTATTACAATTAAGGCTTATGATAATGCTAAGAGGGAGTCATCTAGTACAATTTGGTTACCAGTCATGGTTAGGTCTATTTATCATCACACATTATTCCATATTGTGGATATTGAGATTCCTTATAACATACTTCTTGGTTGCCCTTAGATCCATGAAGTACATGTAGTTTCATCTACTCTTCACCAATGCTTTAAGTTTCCCCATGATGGGATCACGTTACTATTCCTACTAATCAGTAGCCATATCAATACTACAAACATCTTGAAGCAGAGTTTCATAATTATAACTATTTCCTAGGTTTTGAATTAATTATAAAGAATAACAAATCCATCATTTCTCATCCATCCCCATCTAATTATATAGACCCTAGTCATCTAGCTTCCACTTCAATTGATCTATTTCCTATAGCTCTAGCCAAGCAGGTTATTATTAAAGACGTAAGCATTTTCATGTACCACCTAAAGGAGGTCCTCCATATTGAAAAATTACCATAATCCCCTAAAACATTTGGTAAGCCTAAAAATTCTTAGAATCCTAACAAACCTAATCAAAATTTTCAACTAAAGAAGAAACATCCAAAACCTCTTGTGGTTTTTGTACCTATAATTATACCAAAGAAAGATTGAGAGGATTTTACTAAGGGAGAGTGGTTATGTTCTAAAGGCCTTGTTTATTATTTTTTGAATCCAAAGTATCCTATCCCTAACAGGATAATGGATCATCTTGAATATAAAAAGGAAAGAACTTGGCCCATAGTTGCAAGGAATTTTAGAACCCTTATTAGCTAGAGTTATCAATTAAAATCATGGTCTCAAATTTAAACCACTAGAATATGACCTCATGACATTTGATAGTGAGTCTTCTGAAGTGACTAGTAACGAGACTCCTAGCAGTGACACAACATCCCATTATAGCCTTTTCAATGAGTTTGTTGACTCAGATTTGTTTGATTCAAATGTCGTATTGACCATAACGCCTATTGGAACTTCTCATCTTGAAGCAAAAAACCATCTTAGTGGTGCTTCCCTTCCTAAATAAGGACATTATATCTTTACCATTAGCACTTTCCATCCTAAAGTAAACCCTCACCATATCCTATGCCTTTGCTATCGTGAACTCATAGATTTTGATCAGCAAAATTCAGTCATATGCCTCGATGATTTCCAAAATGAAGAATCAATTACAAAATACATGGGCCTATGAGATGCATTCCCCATTGGTGATCATAAGTAGGGTTTTGATTTTTCATTATATTCTTCTACCTACTTTAGAAAGTAATCAAACTTTCTTGGTCATAATAAATAACAAACATTGAGATCTTCAAGTGAAAACTTCTTTGAGTCACTTATCAATCAGGGAAAAATTAAAGAAAAAGATAAGCCTTTGAGTGAAAACATGTTTTAGGTGCTCCTATATGGGAAAGTTTTCTCATCCCCTCAGGATGTAGAAATCCCACCTAGCCCAAGTTCTATAGGTAGTACAAGCATCTCTTCATAACAACATCAAATATTTGAGTGTCTTGCTTTTGAGTTTCTAGAGGTTTTTACCAATTGGCCTTTACCTAAGAAGGTATATTTTGATTCTTCATATTATCTAGATATTTGGGAGGAACAATAAGAAGATATAATAGATTAAAATGATCATGACCATATATTACCTATAATTATAGAAGATAGATCCACACTCCTTATAGAGAGCATAACAGAAGTGAAATTGGAAACCCATGAGGATCCCAAAATTGTTCATCTTGGAGCTTCCCTTACTAAAGTAGAATGTGAACATATTATATCCATTTTTAATGATTATATAGACATATTTTCATGGACATACTCTGACATGCCATGCTTGGACCCAAATTTAGTTGTGCACCATCTTATTGTTCACCTTGGTGTTAAACCAATCAAGCAAAAATTAAGAAAGATGCATCCATGTATTGCCCTTTTGGTTAGGACTGAGTTGGAAAAGTTATTAAGAGCCAATTTTATCAGACCACTAAACTACTCTGAATAGTTTTATAACATAGTACCAGTGAGTAAAAATACCCCAGGCATATGTATGTATACTAATTTCCATGATATCAACAAAGCAAGCCCCAAAGATGATTTTCTTCTACCCAACATCGACATGATCATCAACTCAACTACTGGGTATAAGATGTTATCCTTAATGGATGGATTTTTAGTTACAATCAGATCAAGATAGCCCCTGAAGATCAATATAAGACTACATTCACCACTCTATGGGGGACATTCTATTACCAAGTTATGCCATTTGGTTTGAAGAATTTTGGAGCCACATATTAGCATGAAATTACTACCATTTTCCATGACATGATGTATGACATTGTTGAGGACTATTTTGATGATATACTAGAAAAATTAAGAATAAGAGTTGGGCATCTTGACATTCTACAAAGAATATTTGAGAGGCTTTATGAATATAAAGTCTACTTGAATCCTAAGAAATGTGTCTTTGGAGTCACATCAAGAAAATTTAAAGGGTTCATTGTATCATAATGAGGGATCAAATTTGACCCTACAAAGTTCAATGCTATTATAGAAATGCCTCCACCAAAAAATATTAAATAGTTGAGGTCTACAAGGAAAGATCTAGTCTATACGTAGGTTCATTTCTCAATTGGTAGATAAGTGCCACCCATTTACCCATCTCTTAAAGAAGGGGTAACATTTCAATGGGATGAAGATTTTTAGATAGCATTTGCAAAGTTTAAAACATACTTGGCCAATCCACCAGTCTTATGACCTCTAACACAAGAAAAGCCACTACTTCTTTATATATCAACCACAAAACATGCACTAGGGGCACTTTTGGCTTAGCATGATGATCATGGTAAGGAACATGCTATTTATTATGTAAGCTACACATTGGTATCCTGTGAACATAATTATATGCCTATTTAGAAGGCATGTTTAGCTATGGTGTTTGCCACTCAAAACTATGACAATATATGATAAATAATAAAACTATTGTTATCACCAAGGTCGATCCTATCAAGTTCCTCTTATCTAAAGTAGCTCTTAAAGGATGCATGGCTAAATGGATTATGCTCCTCAATGAGTTTGATATTGAGTACTAGAATTAAAAGGCAATCAAAGGACAAGTTCTTGCTAACCAACTTGTAGAAGCTCCTAATACAGCTGCTCAACCTTTCAACTTTGACCTTCTATATGATTCTGTCATGACAATAGAATAAGCATCAAAAGAAACTAAATAGTGGATGCTTTATTTTTATGGATCCTTCACATCTTGAGGGTTTAGAGTTAGCAAATTTTTGATCATGCCATAGGGGGATCTGATCCCCAAAGCATTCCATATACAATTTCAATGTACAAATAATATGGTTGAATATGAGGCATTAGTTTTAGGGCTTTATCTTGTTATATAGTGGGATATTCAAAGATTAAAGGTTTATGTAGATTCATAACTAATCATAAATTAGACAAATAACTAGTATCAAACAAGGGATGATAATATTATTCCTTACAAGCAAATTATTGATAACCTCAAAACAAATTTAAATCTCTATAGTTTAAGCAAGTTTCATGAGTAAATAATAGATCTACTAATGATATGGAAACAATTGGTTCCATGATTCAAATTCATGATAGTCCTAAAGAGTATCAGTTTTTTATTGAAAATCTTCTTTATTCAGCACATATTCTATTAGATTTAGAGAAGATATGCACCATTGTTGATCTTAATCCCTCACCTGAGCTACCATGGTACCAAAATTTTTATAACTATTTACATAGTCATGTATTTCCTACTAACCTTTCCAACAACCACAAAAAACTATTACTTCATTGCTTAACACATGTTATACCCTCCTTGAAAACATGCTTTATTGTAAAGGCTATGATGGAATGTTTCTTCATTGTTTATCTTTGACAGAATCCAAGCTGGCACTAAAGGAAGTTCATGAAGGAATATGTGGGGGCCATACCAATGGTGTAGTCCTAGAAAAGAAACTCTTTATAAAAGGTTATTATTGGCCTAAATGATGCTTATAATTATGTAAAAAAGTGTGTTCTTTGTTAGTGACATGGAAAATTGATACATGCACCTTCCTTACCATTGTAGTTGATCACAACACCATAGTCATTCTCAACATGGGATCTCAATCTCATTAGGAAAATTAAATCAACATCTTCAGATGACCATAACCACATTTTGACTACAATCGAGTACTTTACCAAGTGGATTGAGGCCATTCTTCTCACTTATGTTATCGGTAAATAGATAGCCAAATTCATTCATTACCATATCATCTATTGATATGGCATCCTAACCCATATTATATCTGATAATGGTAAATCCTTTGTGAACCAAGATGTGAAATATCTTTATTCAAAATTCAAGATCAAGCACAAGAAATCAACTCCATTTAACCTGTAAGGCAATGGACAAGCTGAGGCATCAAATAAAACCATTATAGCCATATTAAAGAATATTTTCAATGATGATGGCCATAATTGGCACTTTTAACTTTTTCTTACCCTTTGGGCTTATATAACCAATCATCAAACCCCAACTGGAGCCACTCCATACTCCCTTATTTTTGGCATCAGAACTATTATTTTGGTTGAGATTGAGATTCAATCACTACAAATATCACTAGAGTACATTGAAGATGATGAAGACTATAAAGCCTCTCAGCTATAAGAACTATAAATCCTTTATGGTAAGCATTTGGCTACCCTATAAAACTTGTAGGGATATCAAAATAGATTGTAGAGAAGCTAAAATAATCATATTTTCCCTTGAGAGTTTGATATTGGTGAGTTGGTTTTGAAAGAGAACCAAAAGAATATGAATACTAAACCCAAAAATAAAGGCAAGTTTTAGCCTAATTGGTTAGGACCATATATTGTCATAACAAACAATGAATCAAGAGAATATCAATTGGCTAAACCTAATGGTGAAGAACTTTCAAAGCCTATGAACATCATACACCTTAAGAGGTTCTATGCATGAACAACTTTGAACCATTGTCTACAAGACCCCTGACTTGGGGGTAACTTATGTTGTCATAATTTTATCCCACCCTTTTATCTTACCTTGAATGTATTTTATACTACCTTGGTTCACTTTTCATGATTCTTGACAGTAAAGGTTTTGAATCTTTAACACTCCAAACTTATTCTTCATCTCATTCTAAATTGCTCTCTTTGATAAGGATATTATTTTTTATGTCTAAGTCATGTTATAATCTTGCACACTTTTTATCCTTTGACTAATTATGATCTTGATTATGTCTCATGAACATTATGAACATCCTCAGTAATAGTTCTACAAAACAGTTCAACCAAGATAGTCTTGTGCAGCTTTAGACAAGTGAACAAAAACATCTTCTCAATTCTAAAATGTTAATACACTGTTACAAATAATTGAATGTAGATACTTCTTTTTTACTTTAGGTTGCATATTATTCTATATCACATTTGTTGCTCTTTATTATTTTATCAATATCCCCGCTCTCACCGATTTGTGAGCATGGGTCATTACTACCAGCTTAGTTGTCTTATTATAACCTCTACTCTCAAGATGTACATCTCCTTAAATATATGGTCCCACCTTGTGGATATTTTATCCCAAAAACACCAAAAACATCAAAACATGATCCATAAAAGAACAAAAACATCATCTCATGCTTCTATATATTTGTACATTCCCATTCTACCATGTTATGCTCTTGCCATTTTTCAAGCACAAAATTGCCAGTTCATTTCATCTTGTCCCACGTACGTACCATTTTGCAAGGTCATTCTTTATCATCTCATTGGCTTCTTATTTTTTAGACCATTCTCATTCATTTATCGTATCTTCCATTTCTTCTATAACATTAATTAATCTAGTTTGATCATCATTTTTCTGCTATCCCATTTCTTGGGAGAACTACATTTGGCCTAAATTTTATGTTAGAACATGCATGCATGGAAATATGTAGGTATCATCCACTTGTCTTATACATCTAGAGTCATCTCGGCCAACCCCTTCCTTTTCTTCTATTCCCCCATTTCTTCTATCATTGTTCCTCTTTAATTAGGGAACAATTATCATGTCATTGTTCTTTGTTCTGATGTGGTGGAATGTAACGCATCTACCACACATGCATGAATATTTGTCTTTAAAATGCACTAACTTGGTTTTTATTTGTGTGTTTTTATTTGATTTCTCTTGGTGTTTTTTTGTTCTTTCACACCTCTCCTTTTATTTCTTCTCCTTTTCTTCTTTTATTACTTCTTATCTCATCTTGGTCTTGTGTTTCCTTGTTTAATTTTGCTTTTCTCTTTTATGTTTTAGAACATCTTGATGATTCACATGGCTCTCAATTGTTTATATCTTGATCTTATGTTATTACATTGTTCTTGGACCATTTTGTTTATTTTATTGTTGTTGGTATCTTTTTTTTGTTTAATTTTGCTTTTCTCTTTTGTGTTCAAGAATTCCTTGATGGTCCACATGGATCTTAACTATTCATATCTTGGTCTCATGTCATTAAGATGTTCTTAATTTTTTTTTTAAACATTTTTGTTTCTAATTAAGTATTGATTTATCATATCTTGATTTCAAGCTAGGTTCATTTATGTTTATCTTTTTTTTATCTTTGCTTTTTTATTTAAATGTAAATCATTATAACTCTAGTTTTGGTCATTATTTTACCATTATCCTTAGTTATAGGTATTCACATTTCAACTAGATTAGCACAATTGTAATCTCATGTCATTTTAATTTATTCATACTTATGTTGCCTAATTTCTTTTGATATAGCAATCACTTTGTGCTTGGGTCTCAAAGTCTTAACATCAACATCAGTTCCAATGAATGATTCTCAAGAACACTTTGTAACACCTAGGCTCATGATATGGAATTAGGATTCTAGGTAGCATGCATTTGAAGATTCTTTCTCTATGCTTAGATGTGCATCTCTTTGCATACATTGTAAGTCTAATCAATTCTTGGTCATTTGTCATCAATCCTCATTCCATTCTCTCCCAAACTTAGGTAAACTATATTGGCCTAAAGTTCATGTTAAAATTTTAGTCCATGCAACTATATAGGTAGTGCTCAATTTATATTGAGGTCAGCTTAGATATCTCCATTCTTATTTTCTTCTCATCACTTTATGCATTCTCACATGCTTGGTTTTATATGGCTTTCTAAGCCATTACACCATCGCATGTACATGTGTGCCTACTCACTTTAACCTATCTTTTTAGGTATATCCTTGATCTATTTTACTTATTAATTTCCCATACTGGGGCATAACATCTAAACAATATCAGATTTCAATCAGCTCTATAAGGAAAAATCATTATTTATTCTTTATCAATGATCAAGATTCACCCTACTAGGCAAAACTATTTTATCATGATCACATTTGCTCTACCGGAGTACTTCTTATTATCTTCTCTTTGGAGACCTTGTTCTAGTGGTGCTTCCCTTCCTAAAGTAGAACGTTCTCTCTTTTCCTCTAATTTCAAGCTTTCCACATTAAAGCCCATGATGGCAATATTTTAGTGTGTAACTTATCTTGGGATTGATCAATGTTGTAAGCATGCAACTTGTACTCTCAAATTGGGCACATTTAAAGTGTGTCCCTTAAATTTATGGATTTTAAATTTCTCATTCCCCTTATTTTTGGGGCCTATTATACCCTTCATTATATTTTAATCATTAATTGTAATCATGTGTGCAAGCATTAAGATGTGATCTATTCCATGGGTTAACATCTCAATGGTATTCAATAGAGAGACATTTAGGTGATTTATGAGTTTAATTACAAATATTAGGATTATCCATGGCCACACATCTCAATCTTGAGATGGATGGTCATGGTTGATCCTGACCAATCTAAAAAATCTATAAATAGAGAGGCCATGGACATGAATTTTAAGCTTGAATATTGCAAATTTATAATGTTAAATTATTTCCACAATCCTTTTCACTTGATCATTTAATTTGTTTGTAAGATTCATTGATAGTCTTGTTTAGTGATTTGGAATCATGAGCCTAGATTTTATGGAGTGTTCTTGAGACATTGAAGGAGTTTGTCACCTTTTTTGACAAAGATAAGGATGTTTGATCAAGGGAGAACATGATTTTGAGACACATAGGTATGGTGAATCCATTTGGGAAGGTAATATGATGTTGCTTTCTTTCATTGTGTTTCTTTCTATCCTTTTTAATTCCCATAGGAATAGATAGGTTTAGTTAGTTAGTTCTTTATGCATTTTTCATTATTTATGGACTAATGTTTGACTAACTTGCTTTGTAATCCTCTCTATAGATAGTGGGGAAGAAACATAAGAAAATGGTATCCCCAAACACATTATATTTTAGCCTCACAGATGCACATAAAAAATCCAAAACAACTCCCCAAACTATTTCAAGGATATTGTATGATTCAGTAGGGGAAACCTATATAGAGATTATAGACCCCCTACCAGACAAATAGAAAGAATATCTAGTGGTGGGGGATTACCAATTATCAAAGGTTTTACCTTGGATGTCCTACAAGATAGGCATTGAAACATGAGTTTCAATTCATCATTAACTCTCTTTTTGATAAAATAGATAGTGACAAGTGTAGACACCTAAAATTCGCCACCGATAACCTCCAATTAGGATTTTCACTAATTTCCACCAAAATACACAATTTGGCCTATAAACACTAAAGCACTCTAAATTCTGTGAAACTAACATATTCAAATGCCAATTTTGGCCAAGGTATCCCATTAAATGGGGTAGTGCAATTTATGTGCTAGCTAACTTTGATCAGTTCATTCCAAGTCTAAATGCCAATTCTACACCTAGGTACTATGGATTGCTCTTTCCTATCAAATATCTTACACAATATGTGTGCCTTTGATTTTTTTTGATAACATCCTAAATAGGATAATAGATCCAACACATCTGGCATTGACTTCCAATTCTAATCCAATTAAATTTTGGACCAATAATAAGGCATTCTGATCAATTTGAGTAATTTGTGCACAAAGTACTTAAACATGCTTAAGAGCTAATTAAACCAAAGTAGGGCTTAATCAAGAATTTCATGGAAACTTGTTAAATAATTTTTTTTGGAAATGAATATTGAATATCTACATCATTAGGTGACCTCATTTCTTAGGAAGACATATTTAGGCCATAAATGCCACAAATATCAAGATTCATGCCTCATCAAATCCCTCAATGCCTCATAATTTCTCCTCTATCCAAAATATTGATGATCCTATTTATGAATTTTAATTATAAAATTGGATTAATCCTTAACCACACATCTCAATCTTGAGATCGATGGTTTAGGTTGATTCTGATCAATCTCAAAAATCTATAAATAGGAGGCCTTACCACATCATTTTTAAGCTTAATTTGTGCAAAGTTATAATGCAAGATTGGTTCCAAAACCTTCAATCAACTAGTGTTACTAGGTCAAATTGATTCCAAGACAAGCCAAGCCACAATCCAAAGGTGCCAAGGAGAGATGGAGGTAGACAAGCTTCCATTGCCAAGGACTTCATGAGCATAAAGTCAAGCAAGCCACTACTACAAAGGCATTTAGAGCATCCAAGGAAGGTGAAGGAATTCTTGTTGTTTTCCTTACTTTTTAGTTATGTTTTTCATTTGTTTTTGTTTCTAACCTCACCCTAATAACTAGGCATGAAGGTGTTAGCTTAGTGTGTTTTTGATTTGGTTTCATTCACTAACACCATACTAATCTCCTCTTATTAGTCGAATTCCTAGTTTACAAGTCACTAAGGATGAATTGAAGAACAAGGTTGAATAATTAAAAACTACATTAAAGAGTTTAATTAAGCCCACTACTCGATTAGCATAACATGTTACTCTGATTATAGATCAAGAGGCATTTGATGTAGTGACATAAATTTGTAGCATTGGAAGGGCCACCAAGGACTGGGCAGAAGAGCTCATCTCAAAGGAAAACATAGTTGTTGAATTAGTAATGGACCACTATACAACTGTAAAGGAGAGAAAGGCCACTTTGAGAGACCAAATAAACAAATATCAATAAGAGATAAAAATATTTAATCTTTTATATCCAAAATTAATAGTTGTGGACTCAATTGAAATTGATATCCTCCTTACTAAGAAGATACTAAGAAATGATATAGAACAAGAGGAATTGGATAGAGTAGCTCAATTCATAATAAGGATACTAACAAAAAGTGCTAATAAATATAAGGTTGCACATGACAAGGCCACTAATATGATATATACCATTGAAAATTTATTGAATAAATTATCATGTTAAGCAACATATCAGTAAACTAGGTCCTTTCAGTGTAATAAGTTTAGAATAAATTCAAACAAGTGGTCAAAGGAGAATCATCAAGAGATAAAACCTTCAACTTGAGATTTATTCATTGTTTCATCAAGTATGATAACACATTGGATCAAATGGGAAAAGAGACTCAAGAATATAGAGCCTTCCTCTTTGATACAATATCAAAATGTGAGATAAGCCACCTCTACTCTTTTGGTCCTAATGAAGATAAAATCTTGGAGATATTCAAGAGTTTTGATGCATATATTGAGAAGATACAAGGTAAGAAGGATAAAGAGTCATCAAATTTTATGGTTTTAGATTAATTCTTTCTATAAAAAACATTCTTATATATTATATTTTCATTATTGTAAAAATATTTTAAAGTTGCAACTTGTAAAACACATTTCTAGTTTTGTCAAAATTGTGTGACTTGAAAGTTGTAAAGTCCTAATTGAAAATTACAAGTTAGGGTTTTGTAAAAATAGACTTAAGTTACCTAAAGCTATTTTTTTCTCTAAAGTTTAAGATTCACTTTACCACCACATTGCATGAAATTATGTAGAAACTCGACTAGAGAAGATGTTGGCATTGCATGAAGATTTTCAAGCTTCCTCCATGAATCCAATGGTGAAGATCTTGCTCAACACTTGGATGTTATTTTTTCACTTGTTTACCTTGCCAAGGATGCCAATGTAGCTGAAAATCATGCCCTCTTTATGTGGAATTTCCATATTTTCCATGTTCTACTAGGCATGGATTTCTTTGTTAACTACATATCTTTCATGAGATTTTTTGTATAAATATGGGTACTATGGTGTATCCCATTTATATTTTTGCTTCTAGAGAGTTATTCTACATTATTAATAACTTGTCTACATGTTGTAACCTAAAGAATGAAAATAAATTGAAGATTTGTCTTTATTGTCGATGTAATCTTCGTGTATGCAAGTTTATTTAAATATTTATAGATTTTTTAATTCTTATTTCAATCATGAAATTTAACTTATGATATTCTTTTACCCTTTTGAAATATTATTTGATTTAAAATAAAGAATCTTGTCCCTTGTATGAAAAATACCCAATTTTGCCTTTGGTTTTTCATTTACATGAGTTTGTGCTCCTAAAAATTTCAATATATTTATTTTTTTGTTTTGTTCATTCAATCAAATATTAAAATCCACTACAAAATATTTGGTGCAATCACCATTTCCAATTTTTTAATTTCATTCCCAAAACTCTTTTCTCACATTCAAACCCTACTTTAGGAGCAAGATCACTAAGAAGCAAAATTTATACATAATTTGATATTTTATTAGTTACACCAAATTTAGTGAAACAAATTTGGCCTTATCTAAAGTTTCACCTAAATTTACCAAGGCCCTATAACTTAGAGGTAATCCCATTATATCATTAGTTTTTTGCACAACAAGCTACAACATCAAGATGGGTGCAAAATCTATGTGATAATAGTTTTTAGCATATCTGGTGGGACCTAAAAATTATAAAGAGATTTGTGTTATTCTCATAAATAATTATACGAGCCCCATACACACTCCAAAATCACCTTGTGACTCTACTGGCTTATGGATTTGGGAAATCAAGGTTTACATATGCCAAAGAAACAAGCTAGATCATCTACTAAAGGTAAGAAAGCTAATTTTTTGGAATTGTCATTTTCATATAAAAATATATCAAGATCAGTTGTTTCTTACACTAAATTATATCCTATAAATTTATTTGCATCTCCTTCAAATATTACCAATAGTTTCATACCTCCCATTATGGTTGTGAGAAATCAAAATTTTGTAGCCTTCAATGGAGGTAGCCCATTCTAGTTGGCCCAGTATGATGATAGACCTACCTTGGATTTTAAAATCCTTCTATAATTACTAGTGAAACTTACACCGCTCCTATGGAACATATACAAAACATTGCTAATATTTGTTCAGTCGACAACATGATACAAGATAATGTTGTAATCAGACTTCTAGTCTCCTCTTTTAAGGGTAAAGCCTTAAAATGGTATAAAGGCCTCCCTCATAATTCCATTCATGTTTGGGATTATTTATGAACTTCATTATGCACTCAATTTGAGGAAAATATTGACCACCTCTCCTTGGTTCAACAATTAACTGTTATTTAATGGGCTCCTCATGAGCTCATGACTAAATTCAATTTTTACTTTCAAAAGATATGAAAAAAATTCTAGTATTGGTCAATCCAACCCCAAATAATGATTTATTATATTGCTTAAGATATTTAAATAATGATATATCTCTTATGATTTAGTTAATGGGTGGCACCACTTTTCCCAATGCCTAAAAAATTGCAATAAGGGTAGAAATTAATCTAATTCATGCAGGAAAATTTTCCCCAAGGCCACCAATGCCTCCATTCCTAGAAATACCTCCTACACATCCTATAATTTCTCCAATTTCCACCATGAGAAAGGCACCAACTTTAAATCCATCTCCTATGTATGATTTATATGAGATTAAGTCATTACTTAAGAGCTTTGGCCATGAGTTAGTAGTAACAAAGAGGCAACAATCCTAGAACTATAGGCCTTTTCATCAAGCTAACCAAGTATACCAGCCTAAAAGTTAGCCATACCAAGTTAATTTATAGCATAAAGTCAAAATATTCAATAAAATCCTCCAAACATCCATGCTCTACCTACACCAGGTAATTCCAAAGCTATTATACCTATTTAGAACAACCTAGCTCAAGAGTAAAAATGGTGTTAAACTTGTTCTTAACCACATAGCTATAATACATATCCTAATGGTGTCAGCAATCAATATTTGATGGTGTAATTCATATCAAACACATAAAGATAGTAAGAAGAAGTTACTTCTCAACAAGTAGATACATGAGAACTTTCTCAAAGTGAGACTACTCTTTTAAACTAGCAAGAGGAGGACTTTGTGGTGAAAATCAAGAGGAGGTGTTATTCAATGGTGAAGGTCTAATGGTAGCTAATACACATTAAAAAAAATTCAATAGAGGATTACCAACCCCCCAAGGTATAACAAGCTATAACTTCCAAAGTTGTTCAAGAACCTACAAAGATCAACATAGTACAAAGGCCACCCTTTGTACCCATGGGCATGTTCAAAGTAAAAGTACTACCTCTAAATATTATAAAAGAAGATATATCTCCTAAAAAGTAACTAACAAAGGTTGGTAACATTCCCTTTATTATTTTTTAATAGATAAAAAAAGCTGATTTGAATGTCACTATGTGGGAAGCATTATCCATTCTAGCATAAAGGGATTTTCTACAAGAAGCTCTGAAAAACTTTGAGATAGTAGACAAGGTTCCATATGAGGGACCTAATGCTATAATTAATTTGTGTCAACCAAAAATTGACACTAAAGTGAGTAAAAATGGTAAGCCTCCCCCTTCTATCATTCACTCATAGTAGGGAAGCATCTCATTCATAATTGTATGGTAGATCTAGGGGCTAGCAGTTTTATCATGCCCAAGAAAATAGTTGATGCTCTTTGTATTAAGTGTACACCTATCTCAAAGGGTATGGTTTAATTGGATGAGACTAATATTCGAATAGCAGGGATAATAAAATGTATAAACCTTATTATCCATGCATGCCTAAACTTGTCAATTTCCCAAGATATCTCAGTTATTGATCTCCCTCATTATTTTTCCATTTGTCTTTCACGAGACTTCACTACAAAAATGGTATTATATCTATTTATAGATTGGTCTCAAAAAAAATTTAGGACAAGATATGAAACAAGATTAATAATAATATATTAGCCAATGACTAAAGACCATATTAAACCATACACTCCTATCCCTATGGACATGAACTATACATTACATGAACAAGAAGAGGGGATTGATCATGAAGTTTCTATACCCATAGAAGATATTATAGACACTCATCTAGATGAATGAGGATTAACTCTCTAATTCAATCCTTATTATTATGTAAAGGAAACTAGGTTGGGTACATATTGCATTCATGAAAATGATGCAATCATCCTAAATCTTGTAAAACTAGATGAAGATATTCAAGGAATGTCATGACTATTCTTTAATGGTTCAATAAGTAGGAATGGTTCAGGTTTAGGTGTTGTCTTAATCTCTCCATAATAGGATATATATTTATATTCTTTCATACTTCAATTTAGCTACACAAAAAATATAGCTAAATATGAAGTTTTGATTCAAGGTCTACAATTAGCCAAGAAGAGAGGGATAAAATGCTTACAAATATTTGGTGATAGTGAGTTGATTGTTCACCAAGTGAGATCCATACGCATAACTAATAATTAATTTTTGAGATATTACAAACACATGGTTAGGGACCTATTAGAATACTTTACCACTTTAAACATTCAAGTGGTACTGAGAGCATAGAACAAATATATTGATCGCATGGCCTTGGTAGGCTCCCACTATAACCTACCTAAAGAAATAAAGAATAAAAAAAACCAACATGTAAATTTGATAGTAAGGCCATTTTTTCCTAATAATGCAATTAACTGGTAATTCTTTAATAGTGATCAACAAATTGTTAATTTCCTAAGAGAAGAAGTTGAATTCTTTGATAGGCACTAGTCAAGACTCCAAGATCAATATGAAGATTAGATCATTTAATTGAAGATGAACAAATTACTAGTGGGTCTTGTTAGTTTAGAGAGTTTATTCAATTCAAATGATTAACTTAAAAGTAAAAATAAGAATATCATGATCAATGAAGAAGACTATGAGATAGTAGTCATTTTAGAGGGCAAAACACTAAAGATATGAAAGACATGTAATAATTCTGAAAAATAACTTTTTATTGAGTTGTGTCAGGAGTTTGATGATAACAATTCTTAGGTTTATCATGATCTAAGGGGATTTGACCCTAGATTATCCCAACATACAATAGAGTTTGTTAGATGGAAGTAGAGACCAATTAATCCAAAAATATAACCCCTGATGATGAGTGAGCTATCTAAACTAATAGAGGCTAACATAATTTTACCAATAAAATGCTCATCATAGGTTAGTAATTTGGTCCCTATAAGGAAAAAAATGGTGAAATAAAGCTTTATGTTTTAAGGATCTGAACAAAAGATCTCTAAAGGATCATTATCCCCTTCCACCCATGGAGAAAATTCTACAAACTATATCAAGATTTGAAAGGTTTTCCTTTCTAGATGGTTATTATAGTTATAACCATATCTTAGTATAGGAATCAAACCAATTTAAGACTACCTTCACCAAAAAATTGGGTACGTATGCATATAAAAATATGCCATTTTGTTTAACTAATGCTAGTGCAACTTTATAGAGATCCATATATATGGCTTTCATAGGTTTGATAAATGAGATGATCCTAATATACCTAGATGACATCACTATTTACTCAAATCATGTTGATGCACACTTGGATCACCTTAAAATTTTATTGAAGGGTGAAAATAATTTGGAGTTTCCCTCAATCCAAATAAGTGTGTATTTTTATTTCATGAAGGGAAACTACTAAGACACATTATTTCAAAAGAGGGTCCTGAAATAGACCTAAAGAGAATAAGTGTTATATCTACATTAGAAATTCCAATCCATAAGATGGGATTACAAATTTTCCTTATAAAAATCAACTTCATAAGGATATTTGTTCCAAATTTTATGTCTATGGCCAAGCCCCTTAATGCAATGATTAAGAAGGGTATCTTTTATAGCTGGACACATGAAGGAAGAGATAGCTTTGAATCTATCAAGTAGGCTATTTCTCAGGATCCTACCCTAGTTAAGCCCAACTATGAGAAATATTTCATTCTCTATGATTTTAGAGGGGAAGAAAACATCTCATCTATTCTAACCTAGTAGAATAAAGAACAATTGTAATAGCCAATATCTTTTTTTAGTCAATCCTTGAAGGATTATGAAGAAAAGTATAGTTTTATGGAGAAGCAAGTATATGTTATAATTAAAGCTGTCAAGAAGTTTAAGACTATGATCTCTAATAATAAATCCCATCTGATGATTAGTCATCAAAGTGTGAAAGAGTTCCTTCTGAGCCTAGAAATAAATGAAAAAAGAATAAGATGTATCAAAAAAGTCATAGAATATGACATAGACATCAAAATTACAAATCTTGTAAGAGGAAAGTGTTTATGTGAATAGTTATCTTCCAATATCAGACTATTGAAATAGTATCTAAAGCCATATATGCTCAAATTGAATCTTAGCTAGCTAATCTTTTCAATAGTTGGATCCATGACATGGCCATCTTCTTACAGACTGATGAGTGCCTGTACAATTTTTAGCAATCCAAGAAAACTTATTTTATACTCCAATCTATTCATTAAGTTCTAGTTGATGGAACGTTGTTTATAAAATATATTAATGGAGTCATGTTAAGATGTATCAAGCATAATCAAGTTCCCAAAGTACTTGAAGAGTTTCACGATGGTCTATCAAGTGGGTACTTCTCTGCAAGAACCACCATAAATATAATGAGAGGGGCATATTATTAGCCTGAAATATTCAAAGATGCCCATCAATGGGTAAGGAATTTTGATAATTATGCTTACTTCATAGGCAATCAAATATTAGTAGCTTTCCCTCTCAGACCAATTCAAGCTGACCAACCATTTGCTCAATGGGGATTGGATTTCATTGATATGATCAATCTATCATCAAGTGTAATCCACAAATAGGTCCTTATAGCAATTGACTATTTCACAAGATGGACTAAATCAATTGCACTAAAAGATGCCATGGAGGCATCTATCTTAGAATTCATGGATGGTATCATCTCAAGGTTTGGTGTTCCTCACATCATTATCTCAAACAATGTTAAATATTTTTTGGGTACTCAAGTGAATGAATGGGATGTAAAACATAAAGTATACCTGAGTACTTCTAATTATTATCCACAAGGTAATGGCTTGGTTGAGTCTACCAATAATAACCTCATAAGAATTATCAAAAGGACAATGGAAGATAACCAAAGGACATGGCACACAAAGTTGAAATCAACACTATGGGCTTATAAAATCATCACTAAGAGAGCCATTGGCAATTCTCCATTCATGTTGGTATATGGAAGGGAAGATAGAGTCCCTCTTTCAATTGAGTTACCATCTATAGAACTCAATCATCAATTGGATTTGATTGAAAACAATAAAATGATAGTAATATTGGTAGAACTCATGGAACTAGAAGAAGTTAGGAACTAATCAATGAAAGTTCTAGAAGTGAATTAGGCTCAAAAAAGAGGAATTTCAATAAAAAATCATCTGACAAGAGCTTAAATAAGGAGACATGGCTCTAAAATAGGATGTAGACAAAGCTAAACTAGGCTAGCACACCAAGTTTGATGCAATATGGAGTGTTCCATATCTTATAACTCAATGCAAAGGAGCTAAAGCATTCCATCTATCCAATCTTAATGGATCAAAACTGCATATCCCAGTCAATAGGATATACCTCAAAACTTGATTTTGAGGTTGGAATCCATTCTAAAAAATAAATTTTATATAAATTAAGGTTAGTTGTGTTTTCCAAATAATTAATTTCACACAAGTCAACTCATTAGGAGTTTTTGTTTCCTTAGTTTTTTTTAATTCCCTATGTTGTTCTTATTTAGGCAAATCTCAGTTTTATTTTTCACCAATTAAACTTAAAATGAATCCATGCCAAATGAACCAAAAGGCTACTAGAAATAAACTGATTAGTAGGTAATCACCCCATAGATGTCACCAAAAATGTTGACATTTTTTGTTTTAAAAATGTCAAAATGTTAAGTGCCCTAATGGAGACCCATTAATTTTTTGGAAAAATTCCTCAAATTGACCCAAAGTACTCATTTCTATAAGCTAATAGAAACCAAAGATTGGACTATAATTTGTAACTTGAAAACTTAAAAATTGATTTTTAACTTCCACTTCCCACTATACATTAGCCTAGAGAAAACTAGAAATCAAGGTACAATTTGAAAGTTTACAAACTTGTAAATTACTTCTAGACCTCCACTTCTCGCCAAACACCTAGCTAACAAAAACTAGAGATTAGTTTGTAATTTTTGCTTAAAAACATGTGAATTACTTCCCAGTCTCTACTTTTCATAAAATCCATAACTACCAAAAACCTAAACCCCACTCACAATTTTCAACTTATAAAGTTGCAAATTGTAAACAAATATTTGCTTCCTACAAACCAAACACCCCACATAAACCAAAGATTGGAATGCAATTTTCAACTTAAAAATTGCTTCCCAACCTCCACTTCCTGCACAACACACCAACCATAAATTAGAACTTTGGTTTCAATTTGTAACTTGCAAAGTTTCAAATTATAATATGAGTTATGCATCCTATCGACTACCCTTCCTATGAAATTTAGAACATCAAGTGCAAATTGCAACTTGCAAAGTTGTGAATTGCTCCTTGAGTTTTGCCTTCCTATTTTAAAATAGTCAAATAAACCAAACTTGTGAAATATGAAGGTCAAAGTGAAATTAGTAAAATTTTAAAGTTGTAAATGTGTTTGTAGACTCTGGATCTCCTACCAACCACCACCCTTAGGGCATTTATTTCAATATTTATATAAATCTAATTAGGGTTTTTTGTAAATCATTATTTAAGTTTGCTAATTTGGATTTTGGATCTCTACAACCCTAATAAAAACCTTGATCCACATTAAAAACTTGCAAACCACACATATTTTCCATGTAACCATGTATTTGAGCCATGAACTTGAGCCATGCCACGATTGATCCCCTTGCATGGTATTTCATTTGACCCCTACATTTTTCAAGCTATCCTTTCTTATAATTGATTTTGTTTGAGTTATTTTCATTTTCTTGAACATTTTTGTTAGATTTGATTTCATTTTTTAGGGTTTATTTTCATTACTTAGGTATCAATAGGGTTTTAGGTTGTCTATGTGGTGTCACGAAACACATTGAGTTGTTATCTTCTTGTGAGGTCATTTTCCAAGCTCTTCCCTACACATTGAAAACCTAGGGTTTTTCCAAAAGCATAATATAACCAATTGTATATTCCAATGATATTCCCAAAATAATGAATATTCCCATACTTATTCCCTGCATAGTCATGTACTTTCCACTTACTAGAGACAACTTTAGAACACATGGGATTTATAGCTGTAATTATATCTCCACAGTCCCATGGATGTTTCCAGTGCATAGAGCAACTTCAACCTCCACTAGAGATCACAAGTGTATTTTGCATCTCCAATCTCTATTAGAGATTTATACCTATAACTCCATATCCCCATGGAATTTTCATGTGAAATTACAATTCTAATCTCCATCAAAGCTTTCACCTACATTTTTCACCTACAAATTCTACTAACTCTATAGTTGGTTTTCTCCCAATAATTTCTCCAAAATCCATGTCTTAGAAAGAGATTAAGTTTAAATCTAAAGGAACCAGTGTTACACTCAGTTTGGAATCCAATACGATAAATATTATTGACATAGACCTAGGTCATTTTGACCTAAGTGATTTTTGGACTAGAGTAAATACCAAATTTAATAAGGACTAGATTTAGAGCATTTATGATTTCAAACTACCCCAACCATTAGCTTTCCCCCTGACTATGCAAAGCCCTGAGCTAGTGTTTACACTAGTAAAATATTATGATGTAGATAAAAGAGAGGTGTTAAATGACAAAAGGAATGGATTATAAACCTAGACCTAGACTTTATAGAATTCATGTTATTGATACCTAAATTTGATATTTACTTAGATATAACTCCAAATTATTCAAAGAAATTATATCAAAAAAATAACACTAGATGTTAGGATCATGTAGCTCACTTTGGTACCAATTGTTAGTACCTTAGAGCTCAATTGATTACTTTTATATATAAGCAACTAAATATGGAATTAAACTAGAAGTAATAAGTAACTAGAAATTAGAAACAACAAAGAATAGATGATACGATAAATAATACAATCTGTATTAACACTCTTCCAGAAGGAAATACAATGAAGAAATCTCACTCTTCCCACACCTCTTGGATGTACAGTAATTCTCTCTCAAGAGTTCTCTCTCTCAATAAATTACAACCAAATCAACACTGAGTTGTTCCCTCTAGTGACAACCAACCCAATGGTTGTTTTGCCTACACATCCAAGTGACAATCAACTCAACCGTTGTTGCCTCCTTGCTCCAGCAGATCTTCTTGATCTTACACCCTATAGATCTTCTTGATCTTGCACCCTAAAAATCTAATTGATCTTGCTTACATTACAATACAGCCCCATGGGTCTCTTAAATAGATCCCAAACCAAACAATAATTAGAAATACAGACTCAAGACTAAAATTAGTCTTTACATGTAAACTAGTTATTTGTCTAAAATTAGAACAGTTTTAGAACGCGCAGATGATCGATGCCAGTCTCTGTCTGTCTAGAGATGACCGATGTCGATCGATGCATAATTGATGTTTAAATATTCTAGTCAACCCTTGACTGATGTTGGTAGCCTGACCGGCATTGGTTACTGTGTAACCCAGCAACCTCCACATTTGCATCAGTGAAGCTTTTAGCTCCACAACTTAACAATCTCCCACTTGGAGATAAATAGCTACATCTGTACCTATACCTATACAACAACATCCTCTAATTTATTTTTGGCTTGTTTTTCCATCTTCAAATTCAATCTTGAAGACCAACAAAAGTTGAATGAAGATTCAACTTCTCCTTTGTTACCAGCTTTGTTAACATATCTGCAGGGTTCTTATCTGTATGGATCTTTTCTAGCTTCAACTGACCATCCTCCAATACCTATTGAATGAAGTGGTACCTAAGTTGTATATGTTTGGTTCTTGAATGAAAGGATGAATTCTTTGCCAAATGAATTGCACTTTGACTATCAATGTATAATCTAAAACTCTCTTGCTCCTTTCCCAACTCTTCCATGAATCGAGTCATCCATATCATTTCCTTGCTAGCCTCAGTGACTACAATGTATTCTGCCTCTGTAGTAGATAGGGCAACAACCTTTTGCAACTCTAATATCTAGCTAACCACCATTCCACCAATAGTGAACACATATCTTATGGTGCTTCTCCTACCATCCAAGTCACCTACCATATATGAATCTACATACCCATGTAGAGAAGTGCTTAACCATACATAGCATAAATACCTTCTACTGGTCCCTCTCAGATACCTGAGAATCCATTAAACTGCTTTACAATGCTTCTTCCCTAGATTGGCCATAAACTTGCTGACAACTCCCACTGCTTGGGCAATATCAGGTCTAGTACATACCATGTACTCAACCTCATCATGTGATTTAGGACATTGTTCTTTGCTTAACTTGAACTGTCCAACCATAGGTGTGCTTACTAGTTTTGCATCCTAAAAATTGAACCTCTCCATTACCTTATTCACATAATCCTCTTGACATAAAATCAACCTGTGATTTTCCCTGTCTCTAGAAATACTCATGTCAAGAATTGTTGCTCCTAAATCCTTCATGGCAAATGTCTGAGCTAATTTTACCTTTAGCTTAGTAATTACCTACATGTGTGACCCTGCAATAAGCATATACACTACATACAATAATAGGATAATGTAGCTATTATTTCCAACTTGGTCAAATAAACATAATGGTCACATTGACATTGACTAAAGCCATTCTTTATCATAAACCTATCAAACCTTAAATACCATTGTCTTGGAGCTTGCTCAAGACCATATAACTTGGCTTTATGTCTCACCTGTCCATTATCTCCTTTCTTTAACTTGTGAATCCATTCATCTTTTAGTGCTTTCTTTCCAGCCAGAAACTCAACCATATCCCATGTATGGTTCTTTTCCAAGGAATCAATTTCCTCATTCATGCCATGCTCCCACTGTTTCCTAGATTCTACCTGCATTGCCTCTTCAAAACTTCCTAGTTTTCCACCATTAGTGAGCAACAAGTAGTATAAAGAAGAGGAATAACAAATTTGAGGCTTACTTACCCTTTCAGACCTCCTCATGGGTGTTTGAGACTCATTGACAGCTTGCTGTCCACCCAAATTTCATTCTAACAGAGACCAATCCAGGTCATCTCTCAGTTCCCACCCGACCAATGTCAGTTCCACCTAACCAACCTAACCGACATTGGTTCTCACCTGACCGACATTGGTTCCCACCTAATTGACATCATTGACTTTGGTCTCTACCAAACTGATGTTGGTTCTTACTTGATCAACATCGGTCTCTGCCTGACTGACACCGGTGTCTGTGTTTTCCTATGAGTGATGATTTTTACCTCTGAGCTCATTTTGGATCATAACCTTATCTAAATTTCCCTACTCATAATTATTTAGCCTCTTAAGCTGATCATTGTCCATCACCTTCTCCTTGAAAACCAAGGCTTTTCATTTCTTAAATGTGTCAAAAACATCAGATTTCCACTTTATGCAATAAACCCATACCTTTCTTATAGCATTATCAATGAAAGAAACATCATACTGTGATCCTCCAATAGAAGCTCCCTGAGCTAGTCCCCACACATCTGTGTGAACAAGCTCCAACCTGTGCTTCTTCTTTATTGACCCAGTCTTGAGAAACCTCACTTTTTCCTGTTTACCAAAAATACAATGCTCATATAAATCTCAGTCTATCAAATTTGAAAGATTTGACTTAAGAACATGCATTCCCTTCTCACTCATGTGACCAAGCCTGTAGTTCCACATCTTTGCATCTACATCTAAATTAGATAAAATAGAAGGAGAATCAGTAATACAAGTAGATAGATAAAGTGTACCTACTTTCTTACCTCTTGCTTAAACAAGTGCACCCTTGGAAACTTTCCAAGATTCCACTGTGAGAGTTATTGTGCAACCCTCATCACCCAACTTTCCTACAGAAATCAGATTCCTCTTCAGGATGGGTACATGCATGACATCCTTCAACACCCATGTGTTGCCAGTCTACAATTTCAGCTACACTTTTCCTTTGCCAACAATTTGACAAGGCTCACCATCCCCTAAATAAAATTTTCCAAAGTCTCCATGGACATAATCATGAAAAAAATTCTCTATTTGGGATTGCATGGAAAGAAGCACCAGAATCTAATACCCATGATTCTACCTGACTATCCAAAGAAAACATAAGAGCATCCCGTGCAATAATACCTACATTATTTGCTTCTTTATTACCTTCATGTTGATCTTCTTTCAACCAACAATCTTTCTTTGCATGTCCTTTCTTTCCACAATTTCAGCAAGTGATACTTCCATTTTTGGATTTGGATCTACTACCTATCTTTGACCTTGATTTCCCTTGCTTTCCCTTCTCTCTTTGCCATCCCCTACTTTCAACACTTAAAGCATTACCTAATGTTTCCCCTGTGCTTTTCCTACAAATTTCTTCATTCAAGATTACACTAACAACATCAACAACTTTCAAGATATTTGAAGTAGACGCAGTATTACTAACTGTCATTACCAAGCTATCCCAACTTTCAGGTAAAGATCATAAGATTAAGAGAGACTTAATTTCATCATCAAAAACTATTTTGACTGAATTTAACTGGTTTACCAAACCATGGAAATCATTAAGATGACTATATACCAATCCACCTTCTTGCATTTTCAAATTAAATAATTGCTTCATAAGAAATACCTTATTCAAAGCTAAGGGTTTTTCATATAAATTTACCAAAGATTCCATTAACTCTACCGTTGTCTTTGCCTATGATAAGTTGGAAATCACAAACAATGCCTGGCTTAGCCTTATAACACCAAGAGCCTTTCTATCAAGAACATTCCATTCTTCATCTTGCATATCTGTGGGCTTTCTTGAAACCCCACCCAACGGTAAGTATAGATCTTTCTGATACAAATAATCTTCTATCTACATCCTCCATAATTGATAATTCTTGCCATTGAATTTATCCATTCTTAGTTTACTTTCTTCTACCATTGCTTTACTCCCACTCAAATAGAAACCCCTGTGAGTGACCCTATAATCAACAAACACTAACCTGCTCTGATACCAACTGTTAGGATCCTGTAGCTCACTCTAGTACAAATTGTTAGTACCTTAGAGCTCAATTTATTACTTTTGTATATAAGCAACTAAAGACATAATTAAACTAGAAGTAATAAGTAACTAGAAATCAAAAACAACAAAGAATAGATGATACGAGAAACAATACAATCTATATTAACACTCTTCTAGAAGGAAATACATTGAAGAAATCTCACTCTTCCCACACCTCTTAGATGTACAATAATTCTCCCTCAAGAGTTTTCTCTCTCAATCAATTAAAACCAACTTAACACTGAGTTGTTCCCTCCAGTGACAACCAACCCAATGGTTGTTTTGCCTACACATCCAAGTGACAATCAACTCAACCATTGTTGCCTCCTTACTCCAGTAGATCTTCTTGATCGTACACCCTATAAATCTTATTGATCTTGCACCCTACAGATCTAATTGATCTTGTTTACATTACAATACAGCCCCATGGGTCTCTTAAATAGATCCCAAGCCAAACAATAATTAGAAACATAGACTCAAGACTTAAATTAGTCTTTGCATGCAAAATAACTATTCATCTAAAATTAGAACCATTCTGGAACACATAGATGACCGATGCTAGTCTCTATCTATCTAGAGATGACCGATGTAGGCTGATGCATAACTGACATCGACAAATTCTAGTCGACCCCTGACCGATGTCGGTAGCCTGACTAACGTCAATTACTGTGTAACCCAGCAACCTCCACATTTGCATTAGTGAAGCTTTTAACTCCACAACTTAACACTAGATGTCAAAGGGTAATGAATCAATAATGGCTAAGGACTCTTATGGATATATCCACTAGATTGCCTAGAATAATATAAAGGATTGATTTTAAGGATGAGGTAGGTGATCTAATTATACTATTGCATAGGATCACTGGTAACCTTAATGAGAAAAATTTTTAATAGTGGATGTATTAATATATATGGGTGATCTACCAAAAAAAATAATACATCCACTAGGTTTAGCTCATCAATGACTCCATCCACAATCAATTTATGGAAGTCCATAACATAGGGAAGTTATACATGACTTCTTATATATTTTATATATTATCCAAAGTGAGAGCTTTTCTAGGACTCAACACAGTAACTAACCAGGGAAATAAAGTGTTTAATTATTACCCTAACCTCACTCTTGAGGCTATTAGGCACTTTAGAAGAGTAAATGATGAATTAATCTATTGAATAATAGTTATGTTTGATAAGGAACTAGAGAAGAAGATATTATCTAATGCTACCACTTTAGATATTACCAATTGGAGATCTTATTTCATCATGTTCCCTGCATACTCATACATCAAGGTATACATATTCAAAAGTCTTCCTTACACCCTCCTAATGTATGTGAGTGATAAATGGGCATTAATGGAACTTGTGAGGTAATTAGTTAAAACTCACAAGTTATTATCTACCAAACATAAAGTGAGAATTCATTTCCTTGTCATCATAGGGACGTACATATTCCCTTCTTTAGCCAAACCCAAATGTATAGATTTTGAAATGACACAAATGACCTTGATAACTTTGGAGGCAAAGCCATTATATGATATTCTTAGCAACATTACTAGTACACTAGGAATCTCAACATATTCCCATGTCCCCTATTATGAAGACTACTATGAGAACTTAGAAGATCCCATCAACTTCAACACATCCTCCTTCCCTTGTCTCCACTCCTCCTTCACTTTAAGTTCCCACTCTCTATTCCCACTAGCTCACCTATGTTAATAAGTCCATTACCAATAGTTAAATTTATGTTATTAGACACTCGGGTCTTCCTTTTGCTTCTCCCTCTCATAATTCCTCACTCTCCCATAATACCACTCCCCCCTTCCAAAATTATTTCCATCCCATTAATTACCAATACTACACAATAATATATAATCATATATTCAATCATCTTGATTAAAATCCTAATAGCCATCCCAAACCCTGGGATAACTACTACTTCATCTTCAACTCCCTTCACCTTTCCTACTTTACCAACCCTAAGTGTTCCTACAATATTTATTGACTCATTTAAATATTTGTACTCCACACTTCCATGGGTCATTGTGCTTACTCCTTCATTGGTGTCACTTTTACCACACCATTAGAAGACACATCCATTTCTATGAAACCCATCTCTTCCACTTCCATAATAACCCCAACCCCCTCAAATGAGGTAGATAAGGAGCAAATCAATGATAAAAATGTAGACACCCAACCCATTTATGGGGAATAGGTTACAAAGACATTTACCAAATAGTAATCAATAATATCAGTGAAGGATACAACACTTGTCATCATTCCCACTAGTGAAGTATCTTTAGTTATAGATTCTCAAGTGATAGTATCAGAATAACAAGATGCTACTCCTAGTTGGTTAACATAGATAATGGAGAAGAAACATAAGTAGATGGTGTCCCCAAACACTTTATATTTTAGATTGGCAAATGCATATAATAAATCCAAAACAACTCCCTAAACCATTTTAAGGATATTGTATGATTCAACAATGGATAAGTATGTAGAAATTGTAGTCCCCCCACTAGATAAATATAAAGATCTAGTGGTGGGGGATTACTAGGTATCAACGGTTCACCTTGGACATCCTAAAAGAGAGGGATTAAAACATGATGTTCAATATAGCATTAACTCTCTTTTTGAGAAAATGGATAGTAACAAGGTCACTAAGGATGAATTGAAGAACAAGGTTGAATAATTAATGACTATATTAGATAATTTCATTGATCCCATTGCTCAACATGCATAACTTGTTACTCATATCATAGATTAAGAGACACTTAATGCAGTGATAAAAATGTGTGGCATGGAAAGGGCCACCAAGAACTAGGTAGAAGAGCTCATCTCAAATGGAATTAGTGTTATTGAATTATAAATGGACCACTATACAAATCTAAAGGAGAGAAAGGCCATTTTGAGAGAGAAAATAAATAAGTATCAAGAATAGATATAAAGATTGAATATTTTTTATCCAAAATTGATAGCTATGGACTCAATTAAAACTGATATCCTCCTTGCTGAGAAGATACTTAGAAATGATGCAGAGCAAGAGGAATTGGATAGAATACCTCATTTTGAAATATGTATACTAATAGAAAGTGCCAATAAAGTTAAGGTTGTATATGACAAGGCCACTAATATGATATATGGCATTGAATATTTATTAAATAAATTGTCATGTCAAGTAATAGATTAACTAAACTAGGTCCTTTCAGTGCATGAAGTTTATAATAAATTCAAACAAGTGGTCAAATGAGAATCATCAAGATATAAAACCTTCATCTAGAGCTCTATCCACCATGTCATTAAGTACCATAACATGTTGGATCAACTGGCAAAAGAGATCAAGAATACAGATCCTTTAGAAGGTACCTCTCTAATACAATAGTAGAATGTGAGATAAGCCACCTCTACTCTGCTGGTCCTAATGAAGATAGAATATTTAAGATCTTCAAGAGTTTTGATGCACATATTGAGAATATATAGACTGATAAGGATAAAGAGTCATCAGATATTTTGGTTGTAGATTAATTCTTTCTATCAAAAACATTATTGTATATTGTATTTTCATTATTGTAAAAATATTGTAATGTTGTAACTTGTAATTTGAATCTATCATTTTGACATATCTCCTTAAGAAAAAGTCATATGTAATTTCCATGTTTCTTTTTAATAGGTTGAAAGTTATAAAAAACAAACTTGTAAATTACACTTTCCATTTTGACAAGTTCGAGTTAATTTAATTGCAAAAGCACATATTATAAAATGCATTTCCAATTTTGTCTATATTTTGTGACTTGAAAGTTGTAAAAGTCCCAATTCAAAATTACAAGTTAGGGTTTTATAAAAATAGACTTAAGTTATCTAAATCTATCTTTTGCTCTAAAGTTTGAGTTCAACTTTGGCACCTCATTGCATGAAAGGAAGTAGCAGCTCAACTGGAGAAGACATAGGTTTTGAATAAAGATTTACAATATTAATCCATGCCTCTAGTAGTGAAGATCACACTTATCACTTGCATGTTCTTTTTCCATTTGTTTATCTTTCCAAGGATTCCACTATAGCTGAAAATCATACCCTCTTTGCATGGAGTTTCCATAATTTTCATGTTCTTCAACTAGACATGGATTTCTTTATTAAATACATCTCTTTCATGAGATTTTTTGTATAAATATGGGTACTATGTCATATCCCATTTATATTTTTGTTTCTAGAGAGATTATTCTACATTTTGAATAACTTATCTACATGTTCTAACCTGGAGAATGAGAATAAATTGAAGATTTGAATTTATTATCTATGTAATATTTGTGTATGCAAGGTTATTTAAATATTTTTGGATGTTTTAATTCTTATTTTAGTCATGAAATTTCTCTTGTGGTATTATTTTGCCCTTTTGAAATATTATTTGATTTAAAATAAATAATCATGTCCCTTGTATGAAAAATTCCCATACCCAATTTTGCCTTTGGTTTCATATTTACATGAGTTTGTGCTCCTAAAAATTTAAATGTTTTTATTGTTATATTGTGTTCATTAAATCAAGCATTAAAATAAACTACAAAATATTTGGTGCAATCACCATTTCCAATTTTGTAATTTCATTCCCAAAACTCTTTTTTCATAGTCAAACCCTAGTTTAAGAGCAAGATCACTAAGAAATGGAATTTTTACATAAGTTGGTATTTTATTATTTGTACCAAATTTAGTGAAAGGAATATATCCTTCTCTAGAGGTTCACCTCAATTCACAAAGGCCATACATCTTTAAGGTGATCCTATTGTATCATTAGAATTTTGTATAGTAAGATACAACATCAAGATGGATGCAACATTTATGATAATAGTTATATTTATAGAATTCAACCTCTAGGTGTTTACAATATTGGTAGGGTTGTAGATCAGCAATAATGGTAACTTTAATCCCATCATGGGGGAACTTGAGGCACTAGTCCAAAGTAGATGGTATATCCTGTACTTCATGGATCCAAAGATGACCAAGAAGTATATTATATGGCAATTCAATGTCCATAATATAGCATAAAGTATGATGGGATATAGACCCAAAAATGATTGGTAAATAGATAGTTTTGATAGATTCCCTTTCAACATTTTTGTATGTGTGGATCATGATTGTCTCAGTCTGAATGTCCTTAAAAGTATAACCCAATCATTGTATCAACTTGAGAAATACTATATTTAGCCCTAAACTATTGTCTATAATAACCTAATTGATTTTGTGATTTTTTATAATGACCTCAATGTACAAGGGATTATTATGGCTAGGACCAAGAGTATACATATCTCTCTGATCAAATATAATTTACCAGAAAGGAGATAAATGCCCTATAAATGTTTAAAAAATTTTAGGGTTAATGTCCTTGGTAATGGTGGATTATTGAAGAAAGACATTTAAAATATTTTGGTGGACTTTTAATGTAGATAAAAGATATAGGATATAAATATGAGCAAGGGTTTTATTTAGTTGGTCTGAGATACTATATGGATTTTCAATGGAAACACAGGTGGTTTAGCCTTAATCAGTACACTATTCAACTTTGGATCTGAAGGTACAGTGTCTAGGTTTGGTTTAGGGTTAGAAGAGGGCAAAGGGCCCTAGAGAGTGACTCATAAGCACCTATTTATGATTGCACAATCTATAATTGGCAAGGAGTTATTAAAATTAGAAGAAGAAGGAAAAAGGCCTTAGATGGTGACTCGCAAGCATCTAGTTGCATTTACACAATTTTGAGTAAGCAAGGAGTCATTATAATTGGAATAAAGGGGTGGTCTATAAATAATAAGCCATGGAATATGAGGCACAATGGAATTGCTTAAACTTGATGTGGTGTTACTTAAGGAAGATGGTGTTGACCCTATAATGGTTGGTCCAATACTTCGAGAAACATTAGATATTTCATGACCTTTGATTATGATATTGGTAATGTGATTTGCATAAATATGCCCCACAATGCCATTATAATCATAAGGCATGTTGTTATAACCCAGGTTATTAACATGGGTTTATGATCTTGATTATGATTTTGGCCTTGTGCTTGTTGACATTGGTTTTGACCTTGATTTTGATTGTTTATTAGTATATCCTAATTACTTTTAGGAAATGGGTCCTTATAAACTCCCATGTTCTAATTAGTTTTGTGTGTTTTACTTCAATTTCACCACTTTTGATCAAGTCCTCTATAGGATGTCTCAATTGAACATGTCAATAAATGACATGGATAATAACATGATGGAAGTTGCAAAACTCATCTTCCCAATACCAATTAGGTTTAGGTTGATCTTTAGGGAATGACATTGGTATAGGCCATACAATCATATTAGATGTCACCATCTTTTGGCACATGGCCTCAACCATTTCTCCTAGTTTGTTGAATTCCCTATATTTATTAAATGCCCTTTGAGGGGTTCTCTCCAAAGTGGTCGATGGATTAGGTGGGGATAGTTAAACATTTGTAAATGGTGGAGCTTTCACCATTTGCACATGTCTATATTTTATCACGTTGTTTCCTACCAAATTCTTGTTTTTGTTAAACCCTTTAGGTTTTTCCATAACAACATCTTGAACAGGTGATTGGGCCTGATTAGAAATTTGAACCTATGAATAAATTTTGATAAAGCCCTTAGTAATAAGTACCTTCTCAATATATACACCCTTTTCTATGATCTCCTTGAATGTATTCACATAAGCAAGTCAAGATTATGAGCCACCTCAAGGTGTAGGTTTTTTGAAAAAATATCAACTGGTTGTTTATTAGGAAAATTATGTTGAAAGCATCTAGCTAATGATATCTATTATTTTAGGAATGATATGAATCTTTCTCCATCCTATTGTTTGGATTTGCACAAGTTAGCCACTATTAATTCATGCTCAATGTTATAAGAAAAATGGTTGAAATTTTTATCAGATAAATCATTCCAATTTGCCACCAATTGCTTAGGTAATTTAAGGATCCAATCTAAATCTTGTCCAACCAAACTTCAAAGATATAAGTGAAGAAAATAAACATTGTTATAGACTACTTCTTGGCATAGTATGAAAAAGGATTGGATATTCTCTCAAAAGTCACTTTTCCCTTTATATTTATCAAATCTATGTGTCTTTAAATGAGGTGGAAGGTGACTTGGATAATAATTAAGTTGAATGGATATGGAAATATCTCATCAAACTTATACTTCTTCACCCAATTTCCCATCTCATACTTGACACTATTTTTTTCATCAAATTCCAATCCTGCATGTTTAGTGAATTTATGGGTGGAATATGATTTTATCAGGGTGGTATGTGACCCTATTATGTTTTTTATTAGGGATATAAACCCTATGATCATTCACTTTGTTTTGGTTCACTCCTTGAGTCAAATAGGTTGGTCATTGATTCTTAAGTGGTTGATGAACATATATTGGAATCTATCACTATGAATTATACATATACTATTGGTTTTGAGGTGTCTATGATCAGTTTACCCAAGGATGTGATGGTTGGGAGGAACTTTTAAAAGTTTTTCTAATAAAACCCCTAATATGTGTTGATTTTTTTATCCCTTATTTTTGGGAAGGGATAAGTGCCTCCTGGTGATTGAAGAATGTATGATCCATATCTAGTGAAACATGTTGCAAAGCACCCATAGGTTTGTTTTATTAATATGAAATTCTAGGATATATCATAAATTTAAGCTAAACTATGTTATGTTCCATTTGATCTATCACATTATCTTTCTCTTTACAAGTATTTTTATTGATCAAATTTGTATCCAAAGAGTTTTTTAGGTTTGTGATAAGTTGCTTTGTGTATCATTGACTAATTTTCTTGATCTTGGTAGCAAGATCTTGATAATTAGGAGTAGACTCTATAATCATTTATATTCCCTTTCTAGAATAATAAATGTTGTATTTTTCAATGTGAGTGAGAGATTTCTCTTTTTTTATTCTTCTACCCTAACAAGTGTGTGCAATTATTCCATTAAAACATCTAGTGGTAACCTAGTGCCTTATTTAATCAACCTTAAGAGTGATTCATATTTGTCTTATAAGGGTTGATGTTCATAATAATGTTCTTCATACCCTAATTTTTTTGGGATATCTTCAAACATAATTGATTTATCTTGTCCGTCATAAAAATATTCTTCCTCATTGGGGATGTAAGAGACCCCAATACAAGTATACCTTTGTGTCATGCTTGAAGCTGTTTCTTTTCTATGTTTTCTAAGATGTGAAAAGTTTTTTTTAAATGTTAATAAAGGGTGTTCATATTGTTTCAAACAAAATACAAGGTCAGAAGAGACTATAAAAAGAAATGGCCTAATACCATAGAATTGAAGAAAGTGATTACAAATTTACTCAACCTTGGTGGGATAAAATCATCAAATTAGAAGAGGGTATGATAACTTTGGAACCTAAAGTGTAGGATATAATAATAGTCTTATGTCAAAGATACATCAATACCATAAATGATAGATACAACTACAATGAATTGAGACTAGAAAACTATAATAAGGTCTTTCTAATTACGAAGATAAAAATACAAACCAATAAGCTCAAAATGTGAATTACCATAAGAAATCTTAAGTATAAATCCAAAACTAAATGGGTAGAACAATGGTGCCACATGGAAACAAGATTTAGAATGGGCTAAGAACTTAGAGCGTAAGAGAACACAAGATAACCTAAGCCCATAATGAGAATAAAATGATGAGTCTAGGTAACAACCTCCAATCCAAATGGGAAATCATACCCAAGATACACAAACCAAGTGTGAAATTTAAATTGATAACACCTTATATTAAAAATTAGAAAGGTGAGATTCCAAATTTAGACAAAACTTAAGGACTTTGATATTTTTACAAAGTGGACAAATGGTCTAGAATCAAATAGATAACAGAACAATATTATTTGGAAATTACAAACATAATGTTTGGAATGAAGATTTGAACAAGGAAAGAAGTGATTTCAATTTGGTTATCATAACCCCCCTTTGTTCAAACATAATGGTGTATAATAGAGTGTTTAGTTTCCTCAATGTGCTTTTGTTTTCACATAAATAGTTCTAGACTCAAAAAGACAAAGCAAGTAAAGGATAAAATGACAAAAACACACCTAAGTGTAATGTATTAAATCATAAAACTAATAAGGTTGTATGATATTATCAAATTCCATCTATATACGTGTTCTGAGAGATTTTTAATTGTTAATCCAAAAAGTAAAATCACTTGAAAAGTAGGGTTTTTACACCCCCTATTCTCTCAAGAGTTTGTATGGCAACATGGAACTTCAGACTACTCACCCTACATCAACAGTATGTCCATGGTAAGTGGGGTTTATCTAAAACTAAATTTTCATGCATCGAGATGGTCCTAAGTATGGCCAACACTAGAAATGATCATATCAATTAGATCCAAGTCAATTGGCTTATTTTGAAAAGGTCCTATCCTTTTCACAACCACTACATCTATCAATTTCTTAGTGTAGTATGATTTCTAAGTTATCCCTATGGTCTGAGGTCGATAACCACTAATGGAGCTTATTTTAACCACTCAAAACAAGCATCTTAGTGGGTCAACCTCAATTTACATACCCCACCATTGATTTGGGTTGAAATGATATCAAGAGATGAATTATTGGGTTAATGCTTCCCTAGAGAACCTGTGAGGAGGTGATGAACTCTTGCTCACAAGCCAAAGTGCATAAAAATAAAAGACAAGTGAAAATAATTTATGGTCATTTTGGGATCACCTAAACAATATGGGTTTAGGGAGGCCTTAGTGAATTTATTTCAATTCCTTAGATAAGGCATCAAATGTAAAAAATTATCTCTTTTGGTTACCCAAGTTCCCTAAAGGGAATGGGGGGAGAACATACACACGACACTTTTCTTTCTCTAAACACACACTTTAATTAAAAAAACATAAAAAATAACTCTTAAGAGTATTTAGCTAATATGAGATTTCATTTTATGACACAAAAATGAAGTATGTAATGAATTTTTCCTTTGTTTTGTTATGAAATGTAGAATAAGTGACTTAAATCCTACAAGCAAAGTGTTAGAAGTCTAAAACCAAGTGTAAATTTGTTAAAAACACTTCCAGATTATTGTTTTTAAGTCTCTATTTTTTTTGTGAAGGTCAATATAATTTTTCCATAGAGAGATATCACCAATCCATAGTGTGTTCCCACTAATCCTCAAATCAATCTCATTAAAAAATAGAAATAGAAAAACTAATGGTTCATGATCTTGTCGATTGACAGGGCAATATCACTAATTAATAGGGCATTCCTATCAAAGTATAGGGTGTTTCCACTAAAATGGTAAAAATAAATTATATTCACCTATCATTTTCTAACCCGGGATGATCTCACCATTTTATAGTGAAATCTCATCATTTCATAATGAAATCTTGTCGATCCACAGTGCGATCTTGCCAATGTTATAAAACACACAGGCAAACAAAAATCAAATAAAGTGTTTTTTCCATTCATGGATATGTTTCCACCATTTTAAAGGGTGATCCCACTAAAGTTCAAGTTGATCCTATTAAATTTTAGAGTGATCCCACTATTTTATAGGTTGGTCCCATCATTTTTCTCAAAAGTTGTAGAAACATAAAATATAAGAAAAATAAGTGTAAAATAGACTCTAAAGAGGGTCTGAATGCAAAATTAGAAGGTATAAAGAATTTTGAGGTGTGGGTCCCAAAAATCATGCCAAAATCTAGAGTAAGATTACAAGATGTGTTAGTCCATGTGTTAGTAAATAAAACATATATAAATAATCATATAGAGTTAAAACATCAAACTTACTTCCTCATGGGGTGTTTCTAGTGAATTCTAAGAGTTGTTTAAGAAAGGAACACTACCAAACCTTCCAGAAAACATATTTCCTTCCAAGAATAACTAATAATCATGTTTTTTCCTATATTTGGTGTTTCAAGTTTGCATCAATGAAGAGTAGCATGCTCCTCCATCATTTCATAGTGCACCAATGGCTTAGGCTCACAAGTTTGATTAACTTGTGTAAATAGGTGAAGATTTATGGAGATAATTTTTCATAATAACATTACATAATTAAATCTTAAAAATGGTGGTCTTGGATTAATTATTTATAGCTTTCTAAAAATGTTAAGATCAACCATGACCATCTATCTTGAGATCAAGATGTTTGACCATAAACTGATTCAATTTTGGAGGGACAAGTCATAAATATGCCCATTAATATTTGGAAGAATGGGGTATTAATGAGGCATGGGAGGGATTAATCCAGATATTTATGCCATTAATAGTTTACGGGTTCCACCTGATTGATGATTTCATGGGATGATGTATATTTGAGAAATAAATTTCCAATAAATAGATTTTTAATAACTTTAATGGATTTTTTACTTAGGTTCTTGATTTAGTTTAATTTTCTTAAGTGACTTTGATTATTTCTATAAATATTTGGAAATTTGTTGCATGCTTAATCAACCTGGTCAGAAATATCATTTTACTGAGTCATAATTTGAATGGATTATAACTATAAGAAGGTGTCAGTTATGAATGGATCGATACCCTAATTAGGGCATTATGAACATGAAATAACACATGCTCATGACATGTGCTTTAAAATTATAAGATTTCAATGGTCTAAGGAATCATTTTTCATGGTCGTAATTTGACTTGAAGTGATTTAATAAAAGATAACAATCACATAAAATTCATTACCCTATTTAGGGATACATTTGCCTAAATCGACACTTGTTTGTGACAAGTTTGAATGATTTAATGTGTTTTAGTGATTTTGGCCCAAATTGTGCATTATTATAGAATATTGCTTAGATTTAAAATTTCAACACAATAGTGATAGGAATTATATGTCTACACATGAAAGCTCTTGCAAGCTTCTATGGTTGTTTAAAAGATTCATTTACCTATTTTTCCATTTGATTCAAAATTAAGGTAATAGATGGAAGATCTGTCAATCAACAACTAGTCATTCTAGATATTGGTTTCAATATCTTCAAGTTAGGTGACAATAAGTTTCACCAAACAAGCTTAAAGTCTATCCACTTAAAACATACACTAAGTTAGCAAAGGTGGTGGACTAGGCATTTTATTACTTAGCATGGGTTTAGGATAGGTTTAAGGATAAAATCGATTAGTGATATAACCATGTTTGGCATAGTATCTTTCCTTCATTTTCTCTTTTATTATTCCTACACACTTGAATCACACATCAAATTCCTATAACCTAATAGTTGAATTCCTATAACCTAATAGTTGAAGCTATAGAATTTAATCAAATATGGAACTCAATCAATTCTAAGCAACCAACATACCAAGGAATATAAGCATTCATGTAGTTAGTTTTGTATCACCTTATACGCATGAAATTGCTAATTCACAAGCTTATGATCAATGATTCAAACATTATTTAAGTTAATATATCTCATAGACATATTCAAATTTCATAAATCAACATTGCATAAATGAAATTTAAACATCATACTTTTATAAGTAAGCAATCCAAAACATGATTGATAATAGGTCTTTTGCATGTTTCCCAACACATGAAAAGCCTTCATAAATCCTTGCATACCTTATATGGATGTGAATTAATAACATAATTCAATAATTAGAACATATAATTCATAATTTCATAGTCATCTTTGGCAAAGATAAGCACTATGCAAAATAGGGCCTTACACTAGCATCTCTTTGGGAAAAGGCAATAGTAAATTAAGTGTTTTTTATCACCCAGGGTCCCACAAATGGGAAAGAGGAGATCATATGCACAATAATTTACCCACAAACTTACAAAAAATGAAACAAACACTCAAACCAATGAAAATATAAATATGTTTTAAAACACCAAATTTAAATGTTGATTCATTTTAGGAGCAACAAAAAGAAGTGTGTGTTTGTTTTAAAACACCAAAATCAAATATGCATTATTTTTAAAACAAAAATAAAATATTAAAGAAATTTTTTGGTTGATTGTTTTGAATCTTGGACAAGTGAAAACATGCAAACAACAAGTTAGTAGTTTGATTTTGATCTTAATAACAATTTGAAAATAAACAAATTAGAACTTTAAAAAAAAAAACTCTTTGATGAGAAACCTATAAGTAAATAAATTATAACTTAAAAAAATGTATTTTATGGAAACCTACAAGTTAATAGGTTATAAATTATTTTAAAAACCTATTTTATGGAAAAATTACAAGTAAATAGACTAGAAATTTTCAAAAAAACTCTTTAATGGAAACCTGCAAGTACATAGATTATAACTTTAAAAAAATATATCTTTAATGGAAGGCTACAAGTAAATAGATGATAATTTTTTAAAAAATTGATGGAAACGTATAGGTAAATAAATTATAACTTCAAAATAAGCTCTTTGATGGAAAATTATAAGTGAATAAATTAGAACTTCAAAAAGAGATTATTTGATTTGTTTGGAGAAGAGATTTCAATGATTTTAAAGATGGTTTTTGGGTGTGTAGCTCAACTGGGCATGATAAAATGTAACACAAGAACAAATTTATAAAATATTTATAAATCTAAAATTAATTTAAAAACTAATTAAATTTATGCAAGTGTACTTCAAATGAGAAATAAGAGGAAATAAAAGTGAAATATACCTTCAACTTACTCTTTTGAATAATCGATAGTGTTCAGAAGCTATGTGGTTGCAAATGGATTGATGAAGCATGTGTATAAAAATGATAGCACATCTCCTTGAAAACTTAATGTTGATATGATTGGATGTTGGATACTTGAAGCTTCGATGGATGGCTTTTTTATGGAACTTCATTATATAATTCTAACTTTAGTATAAATGGAGGTAGATGACTTCATTTATAGATTTACTTGGATGATTTGAACCTTTGATCTGGATCAAGAGTGGAGAATTCGATAATGAGAATATTATGATTATAAAATTAGTTAGTGAGAAAAAGTGAGGACTTAGGAATTATAAAATTAAATAGAAGAGATAGTGAAGATAGTAGAGACTATTTAATTTGATTAATGGAGATAGTGGAGATAGTGGGGAATCTTGGAGGATTAAGTTGGATTATTTAATTTGATAGTGGAGACATGTGGGGATGATGAAGGATTAATAAATTAGATAGTGGAAATAGTGGAAATTATTTAATTTTATTAATAAAGATAGTGGAGATAGTGATAAAATCATGGAGGATTATTTTATTTGAAAAGTGGAATATTTGAATTATAAAATTTAAATGATGGAGGATAGGTAGAGCTTGTGTAATTATTAAAATGTATAAAGTGGAAGGAGATGGAAGATGATGTCATGTTATGGGAATTATTTAATTTTGGGATTTTGATAATTGCGGATATTAAAAATACATGGAATTAGTGAAGGGTTAGTCAATAAATTTAGATTAATTAACTAATGTAATATAATTTAAATGTTATGGGATAGAAGGTGTTTATGGAAGAAATGAATTAATTAGTTAGGGTATGATGAATAGTTAAGGATAGGGATGTTAGTGTGAATAGAAGACTAATTAGTTAAAATTGTCATGAAGTGTATAATTTTAAGTGTCTAAAATATGTAACTTAGAACTCATACTTTGGTCATTTTTATGATGAGTGATAAGAAGAGAAGAGGGAAAAGGATTGTGTGTTTTCTTTATGTCCATGGAAGACATGCAACTTTCATATCTAGATCTAGAGTTATTACTATAGTTTCAAGTAACTGTGAAAATGGGGAATGAGGGGTTAAGACCTTATTTTTTTAAAATGTGGATGGGATGATAATTAGAGTATGAAGTGGGGACTATAATAAAATGAGAAAGAGAAAGGAGAAGCGGTTGTCAAAAATGATTTTCATTTAAACATGTATGTTTATACTTTAATGTTTAAATATGTCTAGAATAATTTCTAATGCATGGAAACCTTAGGAGGGTGAGTGGGTTATATGAAGGGTATCCTCCCTTATTAAACTCTCTCTCCATTCCTTATAAGGTTTTTTTCCACTTAATATTGATATATTGATTAACTTACCATTTGGAATGAGAATAATGTAACTACTAAGGAAATTATGTTTGGGTTAGGTTGTTTATAACCATCTCACCCACTAGATGGCATAAATATGATTTTGTTGATGAATGGAAATAGAATACTTGTTCATTTTTTTTCTAGTATATTTTCCTATATATGCCTATCAAATGTCTATTTGGTTAATTTTTGAAAAAGGTTCTATTTCTATCTTGGATTTAAGAAAGATGTATCTAATTTTATAGAAAAATGTTTGTAATGTCAATGTGTCAAGGATGAACATTTCCATCCAATAAGTTTTATGTATCCTCATGTTATACTATAAATTAAGTGGGTTTTTATTTCAATGTGTTTCATCTTAGATTTCTTAAATCTTGAAGGATGCATGATTCAATTCTAGTTGTAATTGATAAATTGACCAAGGTTTCTCATTTTACTATAGGAAATTTAATTAACAGTGCCTCAAACCTTGTTATAAAATTTTTGAAGAAAATAATTCATCTTCATAGATTCCCAGAACTAATTATATTTGATAGATACAAGTTATTCACTTCCAAATTTTGGTAGACTTTGATGGTTATGCTCGGTTAAAACTTAAATTTCAATTCAACTTATCATCCAAAAATGGTTGGGAAAACTAAATGTCTAAACCTCATAATTGAATATATGTTAATAATGTATATGATGGACCAACATTTTAAATGGGAGGACTAGTCCATTTAGTTAATTCACTTACAATAATACTTATCATTACAATGTTAATATGTGTATATGGTATTTTATGATTATGTAGTGCTATAGTCTTATACATTTGGCAAATTCAGACCCTAGTTGGTTCTCTTAGTTATACACATAACTTAATTTTACAAGACTTGAATCTAATATATCTTATGTCCTTTGGCCTATATCTTAATCTGACTAACCTTATCTTGATAACACAGACATCCCATATTGCCTAGAATGATTAAAATGTATTTATCTTATACCTCTACAAGTTCTAAGCATATGCATTTTCTCCTTCTCCCTAGACACTAATGTTTGGGATAGACAGTAGCATTGAAGTTACTATATTGGCCCAATGCAAGTATCCAATGCCCTAATTTCATCTAATTTTCAAATAAAATTTATTACAATGGTTAGTCTAAGTGATTTAATGTAATTTTTCTCCTAATAGGATTGGTATAAATACAATATCAACCCTCATTCATTCCTCACTTAGCAATCAGATGAAAAGAGCATTCAGAAAGCTAAAAGTTTTCTTATTATGCCATGTCTTAATATCAATCAAATGAATAACCCATCTACAAGTCTGAAGTACTAAAGGAGTAGTCATAAAGTCATATTTTCCAAGTTAAAAGCTAAGTCATTATTGTACTTGATTTAAACATATTGCATGATTCACACATAAACCAAGACATATGGGAGAAATACATGAGTCGTAGGCCATGTTCTAGAGTATTATCAATGTAGGCAACTCCCTTTTATATTGGGGTCATTATGATATATCTCAACACTGTGTTCCCACTAACCCATTCTTACCCAAAGTCACATTGAATATGGAAAGCTAGGGTTTGGCCATTTCACCAAGAGAAATAGTCCATGACCTAGATATAAATGCACCAAAGTGAAGGTAAAGACAAATTTAGAAGAATCTAGGTGGTTTCATCTTATTTTATTAGATGTTATGTACAAAACACTAACATCAAACTAAAACACGAGTGTTGACATGACTTTCCTAGGCTAATAGAAATATCTAGAGAGCCATAGACACGACCTAGAATATAATGACTAGTCCAAAACTATCTTCCTACATGTTTCTTTCATGTACTAGATTTAATACCATGTTAACATTAAAAATAAAAAAAACTAAGTATTTTATTTTTTTATTTATATATCTAGCGTACTTGTACTTTCTATTAATAGCTTATCTTAGTTTTATAAATTTAGCATATGGTACATCTGAGTTTAACATATTATTTGGTTTATTGTAGATATGATATTCATCCTTATGCCTTATCATTTCTATATCATTAACCTTATATACCCATGTAAGATATCCTCTTATCCAAATCAGGGTTAAACATTTGGTGAACCTGATATTTGAACATCAAACCCTACATTAGCTAGGGTTTTTTGATTTATTTTCCTATTATTTATACATGATTGATAAAATCTTTCAATCATATTTTCCATAAACATATCTGTCAATTATTTCATGGTCTAATACCTTATAGTTTCAATGGTTTGTTACATTACTATTGTAAAATATTATAAGAAAGTTCATGACAATAATGAGAGGGTGTTAATGCAAAAAACAACATTCAATCTCTCTTAAATGTGCCTTTTTTAATAAACTTGAACAAGTGCCTTCCCAGCCCAATGTTATAGGTGGTCTATTTATTAATAACCATGGTAGCATGTGTCAAAATATTTCACTGTTTGAGCTTCTAAAGTCCTCAAATATCTATAAAGATATCCTATATGAAGTACTATGTGATACCCAAGTTCTAAGCCATATAAAATTGGTTTCTTTCATAGATATTATGGCAAATTTAACATATTAAATTCATTAAATTATACTCACCTCACTCATTATACTAATTATGCTAACTTCAGCTAATTTAGTCTAAATTCTATATTTCCTTCATAAATTAACTAATAACCTTATAACCCATATCCCATTCATATATCCCACAAACCTTTACCCCATCCTAGAACCAATTAATCCCCTCATTAAAACCCCTAATAAAACCTATTACCTACTAACCTATTCCCTAAACCAACTAGCTGATTTAAAATTCTAGAATAGTATACCTACCCAACCACCCCTATCCTAACCTGTCCTAAAACCCTAAGCCCTATGGGGAGATTTATAGAATTGGATGATTCTATAAATCTTCCCATTTTATCCCCATTCTCTAGAGTTCTCTAAGTCTAGAGATTTCCATGGAATTAAAAATTCCATGGAAAATCCCTATCCCTTGATATCAATGGCCTAAATTTTAATTTGAGCTATTGATCTTTCCCTTCATGCCTATAAAACTAAGCTCTCCCTCAAACTTGAAACCAACTAGGAAATACGTAGAGCCATCGTCTTGATACTATCTTGCATCCATAAACCTCTCTTTCATCTATCTAACAACCATCATCAAGCCCATTCAATCACTTGGAAGTCATTATCAACAATTATCAAGCAATCCAACACTTTCAAATTTGGGCATCAACAATATATTTATAAATCTTAGAGTGGATCCATAAGGAGGTAAAAATGATGGTGAGAATGTTTTTATTATTCTGATTTTTCTCTTTTATCCATTCCTATTAGTGTCATTGAGTTTTAGGTTTTTGTTACCAAGTTTAGTAATATAGTTTGGATCTAAAATTTGGTGTATATTTTGGTGACCATGGTGGGATTTTACTCCTTTAACTAACATTACAACCTTGCTAGGAGTGATTTGAGTACTTGTAGGACAAACTAGATGTCAATTAAATGTCAAATTTTCATTTTTTGTCATGTACAGTTGAATTGCAACTTTGCACTAGTATTAGCAATATTGTGGTCATGATTTTGTAAACCCAGTAGTGATTTTATTGATTAACTGCTAACGATTAGTCTTTTTCAAGGTTTAGTTATTGATAAAACCATAACTCTGAGAGTTTTAATTTTTTTTGGCAATTACGATATTATAGGTTGTAGTCATGATTTTATTAAAAATAATAATTAAGGGTAATTCTATCATTTTTTTCTTTCTAACCCCCCTTCTGTAGATATCTTGTTATCTTTTTAATATTTATGTGCATAGGAAAAGTAAGGGATTAACCTAACATTAAACTATTGGTATATATTTCAACGAAACCATGACTCTAACAATTGAAATTTTGAACTGATAATAGTGGTTTTGTCAGGTAAAGTTGTGGTTTTGCAAAAACTTAGGTTTGCCTTAGACCGCCTACTATCACCTAAAAATAAGACATCTTTATACATTGCTTTCTTTATTTGGAAGGGTATTCTAGTATTTGGTTGTAGGGACAAAGGATTTTATACCAAAACCTTGACCTTTTGACCATCTCCCATAAAATCGCGACTCTATGACTAGCAACTTTAACCTAGTAATAACAATATTGACATCGATAGTTGCAATATTATCCTTCCTTATAGATATAGTAAAATTTGAACCTGTAAACTTTATGGATTATAGATAGGAGGTTTTTTTATCATCTATAGAAAAGGTTTTTATGTCTTTAAGCTAAACTATAGGTTGTTTTTATCATCCTAACCATTTTCCCATCTAGGTATTTTGCCATAATCACCCACCTACATAAGTGGTTCTAATAGTGCTTATTTTTGTGTACATGATCTATAGAGGATAGATGAAGTATAATACCAACATCATGTACCCTATCACAAACCTATTTTAAACTCTTTGGCAAATCTAAAGGTCTCAAATCTATTGTTTTGGTAGTTGTGACTTTGTTAATTACAATCATGACTTTGTAGGCATATAATAGCTTAAGTTATTCAACTAACATTAGACTTAAGTTTTAGTAGCATTAGAGTAAATAGCATATTTTTTATTCTATTCAGTAACATAAGACCACATTTATTAAAAATTTGTCATAAAATCATATATATTCTATTGTATATTTATTTAAGTGCTCTTTTAGGACAATCTACCCTATAATTAATTTGGAAAAATAATTATCTTAGTAACACTTAGGTATATATTTTATAATTATATTATTATTTACAAAACTATAGATTGCATTCCCTTGATAGTTTTGATTTTTTAAGTTTGAGTAGTGATTTTGTATAGCTATTATGATTTTATAATTTAATTTTCATGATTTACTAATCCTCTGCAAAGTTATAACTCATGACATGTGATTTTATTTTCTAGTTATGATTTTGTGCATTTTGATTGTGATATTGCTTAGTGTATTTGTGATTTTACAAGGACTTAAATTTGTCTAAAAAATTTAAACTACTAATCCTTCTTGGTGTAGGACCCCTCAAGACCAAATCACCTCTGTTCAATTTCTAACCCTTATGCTTATAGGAATGGGTGCCTTTAGTATATTATTTTAGTTTTATATATCTTTGTTTGAAAAAAATTATTTTCTTGTAAACTTACTTGTGTGTGTGTGTTAACTTGTGAATAATTTTTATTTTTATGCCCTCACATGTAGTCAATTAATCATATCATTTTTTCCTACCCCTACAAGATATCACATGACATGGAATTCATCCCCACACAAGGTATTAACATTAGGGGTTGGTGATGTGGATTTCAACACCACACACTAACCAAACCCTATGCTTTGGTGGAGTCTAAAAATTAGGAGAGCTAGCATTATGTGTCTAAGTATAACTCCCCATAAAGGGTTCTATGGAGTGAGGAGTTGTTAGACTCCAAAATGTAGGGAGGTCAAACAACATCTTATATATACTTGGACCCCAATGTACTTTCATATATATAATGGATGCACCTAGAACCTTTTGTGTATACCTAGATTAGTAGCCTTCTATTGTAATAGGTGTACCATTACAAGAGTTAGTATCAATTCTAAAGTATCCATCAAATATGAGTGGGGTTGAAAGGGTTTGGTCAATACCATAAAGGGTCAATGGCCTATAGCCTCACATGTAAAGTCATTAGATGGTGAGAGCATCAAGTTACACACTTATAATAGTTGACTAATTTAGGGATTATACTTGTGTGTGTTGTTTGAGTGTTGTGCAAAGACCTATCATGTTTGTGAGCTAAGTCATCCATACCTATATTTTGTGTGATACCTTATATACCTATAGGTTAACACTCATCATCTTATCATATCATCACATCCTAATCTACACACCATTCACCCATATATATTAGTCATTCATCCCCATTTATCATTTCTTCTTCCATACCTAGCATCCATATAATACCCATTTAGATATCCCTCTTATTTAAATCTATATCTTTCTCATCTTTTACCACTATATTTTGTTCAAAAACCTTGTGTGCTTTATCATTTCATATTCACTCCATATCCTTATCTTTTATCCCTCTTCTACATCCACTATCCACCCCATTTATATCCATTTTATAACACTTTCCCCTTTCACGTATTTATGTTGTACCTAGCTTGTATATACCTCATTATCTCATATCCATTTATATATATTGAGAAATCCTTCTTGACTAATCTTGTATCATACCACCTCATACCTACCACATCATCTAGCAGTAGTCATCTCTTTCATATCCTTTACTAGCATTTAGTTTCCATCTACCCCACTTTACCCATATCACAACACATTTTCATAACCATCCCACATCTTTATTTAGTAACTAATTTGTCTATACTTATAATATCATCAATAACCATTTGTGCATAATAACCATTTGTGTATAACTTATCTTGAGTCTTCATCATTCTTGTCTAATCCTACATCCATCACACACTTTTCTTGCTCATTACATATCATAGTTTCCATCTTATACATCATATATCTCCCATCTCCCATCTATCTTATCACCTTTGAGTATTATATTCCATTTTGAAATAAAGTTATATGGGTTAATTACCTTATATCATTTTTGCCTTTTCTACATCTTTTAGACTAGGTATTATCAATACACATAGTCTTATAAGACTCTAATCTAGCACCCATCACTTATCTTAGTTTTTATCAACTACCTTTGTCACCTAACACCCATAAAAATGGTCTCTTTGCTAGTAGGAAAGGTATTTTATTCCATCACTCTTCTTTATCCTTTTTAGGTTAGTTTCTTATGAGACTTTGTCTCTTGGTAATTCATAGTCACCTTATCATCTTCTAAAAATTGTTACATCACTCTCATTTTCCCACTAATAACTATGATCTCTACATGCATATAGTATTTTATGACTCCCATTTCATCTATCATGTTTTATCACATATCTCTTTCAAAATGGTTATCCACACCTGTGCCTAACTCAAGATTAGGTAGGTCTTCAACTAAGATAATTAACCATTTGGGCATATAATTGATCTGACTCAGGAATATGATGAAACTCATAGTGATATGCATACACCTAAGGTAGAGTATGAAAGGTTTAACCCCCTCCATAATGACAAAGTTCATAACTTAATTTACTACTATTTATATGAGAATCATGAACACATCGTATCATGTGCCATCAAAATAGGAGGCACACTACCTTTCACTTTTTGTACTCTCTTGCATAATCTAGTCCACCATCCATCTCATATAAACACACCCCATAAAAATATACATGACAATCAAATATCCCAAGAAGAGGAAGGTGTGGATCATGGATTTATATAATAAAAATGTCCACTACCCCTTCATAATAATGATATTGAGGCTAATCAGAGATAAGTTATCATAGAAGATCACTTAGACCAATTAACACAATAGATCAACCTTCTACTTCACAATCAACATCCATCATCCCCTAGACAAAATATCCCAAATAATGATGATAATAATAATACCACCAATAAAATCTATAATGTTAATAATACCAATAACACCAACAAAAATCATAGCACCCATAATGCCCATAACACCCATATTCCCCAAGGAAGCCAAAAGCAAACCACTAATCCTCTTGGGGATCCCACCTTTACATAAGAATGGAGAGACATGAAAGAGACCCTCTAAAAAATAGATCCATGATCACAATCCCTCAAATATAAGTATGAATACTTTTGTTCCTTACCCTTGGACATGAGTATTTTACAAATACCCTTCCCTTCACACTTTGAAGTACCTAAATTTGAGAAATATTGAGGGAAAGTATATCCTAGAGATCATGTCCAAGAATTTTATGTAGCTTGACATGAGGTGGCTTATAAAGATGCCTATTTATTGAGATTTTTTCCTACAAGTCTCACATGACCCACTTTAGAATGGTTTTTGCATTTACCTAAGGGTTTAATAGCTAGCTTTGGAGAATTGATAGAATAATTCATCAGATAATTCTAATTTAATATTGAAAATGACATCTCCATAATTGGCATTTATAATACTAAGCAATAAAGTGATGAAAGTATAGAATATTTATTACAAAGATGGCAAAGTTTGGCAAGTCTCTTGAGATGTATAGTACATGAGAAAGAATTGGCCAAGATCTTTATGGATAATCTCACTGCTAGACTCAAGTATCAATTAAAGATATAGTGTGCCAAGACCTTTGATGAGATAATAGAGAATGGAGTAAAAATCAAGAAAGCCCTTATTGAAAAAGGGACAATCAAGTTATATTCTCAAAATGAGCACACCCAAAATCAAGATAACACATTTTCAAGAAAATCTAAAGTTTTCAACAAAAACAAGAATGTCATGGGAGATAGGGTGATTGATTCTAAGAAACAACATGTACAAATATTTAAAAATAAATGACCCACACAACAACCAAATTTATCTTCCATCCAAGTACCATGATGTAATCTAAATCTTTGTATAGGCAAAAGACTACTCATAAGCTTGGGAGTTCCACTTGAAATAGTCTTGGATCAATTAATTGCTACCAATATGATCACCTTGCCTAAAATTATACATATGGATGACCACCAACCAAAGCCAAATTAGTATCATGAAGATGAGTTTTACAAATAACATAGGGTTAAAGGGCATGATATGAAACAAGGTATGCAATTTAAAACTTACATCCAAGATTTAATTGATAAGGGTGATATTTAAATCAAAGGAAAAACTCCCCCAAATTAATCAGCCAATGGGTAATTTGGCATCTGCAAGGATCTACTCCTTAAGCATGACCAAAGAAATTAGAGACCACAAAGAGAGTAGGGTTAGGCTTCTTCATCTAAATATAATGACTACCACCATGTACCTTACCAATAAATTAACACCATTGAAATCCCTAACCTCCAAGAACACACTCCATCCTTATGCCCCATTCTAAAAATCAATTAGGCCACTATTGATTGCATAGTTACTACTAGATACAATAAAATAGTAGTTGCAATGGTACCACCTAAAGACCCTTCCACTTCATTTGCTACCCAAAAGGGGAATGTTCCCAAAATAGCTTCAATTTCTTTTTATAAATATTATGACATCATTCAACAACTTGAGAAAACTCTAGCTTAGATATCCTTAATGGATCTTCTTAAAACATTTTCTTTACTTAAAAAAAATATTAAATCAACTCCTGAATGATCTAAAAGTCCCTAGTAACTTGGATACTAACTAGTTCCAAGCATTAGTAGTACATTTATCCCCTTCACATTAGATCACTTTTATTGCCAAGGATATGCCTCGCATTGGCCCACTCCATAATTATCCCCTCTACATTGAAGTGCCCATATCCCATCATCATGTCTCTCAAGTTCTCATAGACAGAGGATTAGAGCTAAATTTATGTAATCTTAAATTTTTAAAAAAATTAAGATATTCAAAAACATCATTGGGGCCCACCTTGATAATGATAAAAGCCTATGATGATAATGAGAGACCATCTACTAGGATAATTTACCTTCATATTATTGTGGGAGTCATAGTGCATCAAACTCTAGTTCATATTGTAGATGTGGATTTTCCCTATAACATGTTGCTTAGAAGACCATGGATTCATGAATTCAAGTTGTTCCATCCACTTTACATCAATGCCTAAAATTCCCTCACTCTAGAATGGATGTCACCATCCCTAGAGTCATTGAACATCTTCATAGTTTTCAAATGGACCAATCATCATCACCCTATCCTTATCCCAGTATAAACAATTCCATCTTAAGTCCAATAGTTACCAAATAGATCTCACTTGATTAGCTAAAATCCACATCCAATCCATTACTCGATGATACTCATTTGAATATCACATCCATAGGTTGTGGATAATATGAATATATAACTTTCTACATTGATGATTTACCTCTCTCTCCATGTAGCTATACGTCCTTAGCCATAAGGAAGACTAATCCCATCAAATACTAATTTGTAACAATGATTTTCTTAAGTGATGGATTCTTATTTGAAGAATGCATTGAAGAATGTGGTGTTTCATGGCTCATTCTAGATAATGAGGCCCTTATCTCTCTAGGAAATTAATATCCCCATGTCTAGAAGATGATGGAGAATATGCATTATAAAGGTAAAGGACTAGGCAAGCAAGAGCAAGGTAGAATGAAACACATCATGATTCAATAATATCTATAGTATTTTGTTCTAAGGTATGGAATATATAATGATGACCTAAATAATATCATTATGGAATTTCTTTTAATCCCTAAGTCATCTCTCCTCAATGAAGACATTGAAATAGGTTCCATTTGTAGTTTCTTCAAAGAACTTGTTGCCACCAACCTCTTCCCAAATACTACCATTTCCACCATCAATTTTCCCTTCTCTATCCATCACTTATAGACTGGGAGTCAAAATAAGATCCTTCTTTTGACATATTTCAAAATGATGAAGCAATTATGGAATATATGGGAGTGCACAATTTTATGACATCTAGTGACCATAAAAAGGACTTTTCCATAAATCTTTGCTAGTTTACATACTTTGGGGAATAGTAAAAACCCCATGATCAAAGTGATGAAGAGTACTCCAAATAGGAAGATCCTCTTAAAGAACCAGGTGGACTTCCACATGTCTCCCTAAAATTAGAAGAATATTTTGACATTGACACAGAGCTTCATAATTGCTTTGCTTCAGATGTTACAAAAATATCATTGTCCCTTACTTATAGGAACAATCACCCTCTCTTATTAAGGACATGGTAGAAGTTAACATTAGGATGGATCAACTTAACAAAATAATCAAACTAGGGGCATTTCTCACACCAAAGGAATTTGAAGTCATCGTAGAGCTTCTTAAAGAATTTATCGACATATTTACATGGAGTTATGCACACATGACTGGGTTAGACCCCTCGTTAGCGGTACGTAATTTGGTTGTGCATCAAAATGCAAAAATAATCAAACAAAAATTATGGAAGACACTCTTGAAAGTATCACTATTAGTCAAAGAAGAGTTGTAGAAATTTTTGGAAGCTAGTTTTATCTACCCCGTAGATTATTCTAAAGCAATATTTGGCTAATCCACATGTATTGTCACCACCTATCTCATGAAGACCTTTTCTCCTATACATTTTAGTAACCCCATGTGCAATAGGTGCCCTTTTTACATAATACAATGATTAGGGTAAGGAACAAGCCATACACTATCTCAGTCGCATGTTAATATCCTATGAACTAAACTATACACTAATAAAAAGCCATGTTTAGCCATGGTTTTTTCCTCACAAAATCTTTGAAACTACATCTTACAATTGGGTATAGCTCATTACCAAAGTTGATCTCCTAAAGTAGCTATTATCCAAATCAGCTTTACTAGTAGAATGGCTAAGCGGATCATGTTGTTTAGAAAATTCAATATTGATTACATAAATTAAAAGGATATAAAAGGAAAAGTCATTGTGGATCAATTAACTGAGGTACCACTCAAAGTGATAGATCCCCTTGTGATGAACTTATTAGATGAATCCATAATAAGTACTTTTTTGTCCCCAAAAATAGCTTTCTTATTTTGGTTCAATGGGTTCAATGTGTTCAAAGTTTCAAACATCATCAACAAGAGCTAAGCACTTTGGCAGCAGTTCAAAGTTCAACCATTTCAAAGTTCCATGGCCCTGAGCACTTAATGAGTCTCAAAAGCTTAAACCATTAAACTATTGAACCTTGAACCATTTTGGTTCATCATTTCAATGGGTTCAATGTTCAATTAGTACAACATGCTAGGTTCAAAGGTTCAAAGACTACATCAGTTATGAACAAAAATGTGCACAACAAAAAGAGTCAAGTAGATGTTGCCAAGTGTCACCAGCTGAGCCCCATTATGCTTTATTTCTAAGAAATGGCGGAAGCTACCACGTGTCCCATTATGACTCAGTGAAATGTGACACATGTCAGTATTTGCTTCTCAGAATTCCTTATAAACTATAGGCTTTTTTCAATAAAAGCTTCTTCCAGAGTTCTACAGAGGGCGAAAAGTGGCAATGGCAGAAGGTTTTACATTATTTTCCTAAGAGCAGTGGACCGTGCCACATGTCCCATGCAGAGAGTGGTGAAGGCTAACATGTGTCATCATCTTTGAAATCCTAACTAAGCCTAAAACATTTCTACAATGTTACAAAGGCTTGAGAAGGTAGATGCTGCCAAGTGTCAATAGAAAAAGATGCCACATGTATCTGGTAATATTTAGTGGAAAATGATGTGTGTCACATGTTTAATGCAGTGGAACTCACCATGTTTCAGAGGATGGAGCACCTCACAATGCAAAGACATGCATGAAGCCAAGGAAATAATTTCCTTCAGACATTTTTTCTGAAGGAAATAAGGGACCAACAACCCGCCAAGGAATCAAAGCCTGAAGGCCACTTGGAAGATCCCGAAGGCCAAACACCTTTGCAAAAGGACACTCAACATTTAGAAACAGACCTTTCTCAAGACCTCAAAGGGCATGTTCCCTATAGAAAAGGTTGAAGCATCAAAGTGCAGTGGAAGCTTCCAAGTGTCACATGTTGAGACATAGTTTTAGAAGTAGCTTCAAGGCACGAAACTCACCACGTGTCCCATCCTAGTTGAAGCAGAATCTGACACATGTCTACATCCATGCCCCTAGCCTCTAATAGTTTTAAATCTTATTCCAATAAGTTTATTTCAAAGCTATGGATGCTGCCATGTGTCCTCACCCACATCATAGTAGAATGTCAGGCCCGTGGATGTCAAATTTGGAGCAACTGGCTAGCCATTAACCTTTAATAGAGGGAAGACACGCGGACACCAAATTGGCTACATTTAAGTGTCTGTTGATTCTAGCAGACTCAAGGTGTGGACTCAAATGAATTCAAAGAGCCTAAGGCCAGACCTAAGAGGAGGAAGAGACAAAGAGGTAAACTCAGTAGGAGTTCTTTCTAGTAGGTGGAGCAGTTCACTAGCTAGATATTTAGGGCCTGCAAACATTGAAAGCACCATTTGTTTGTCCCCTTTGAGATAAAGATAGAATAGACAGTTGTGCAGCTAAGTAGGTGATGGAATGAGAGATTTGGACTCAGGAAGAGGCACTAGAGATGAATTGACATGTCATAATTAAGGCAGCCACCCTACTCTAGCATGGCCCTTCCTGACAAGACCAAGAATGCATCCAAGGCATTGAATGCACTGAATGGGTCACTCTATGGGACAAAGTGCCAAGCCTCCCTCAAGCCTCTATATAATGTAATCTCTTGTATCCTTTTAGGGAGATCTTTCCCTTACCAGAAGAGAAACTTTGCCCAAATTGAAAGGCCTTATCGAGACTTTGAGATCAAATTATAGTTCATATGAGAAAGCAAGTTACTTGCAGAGTTTGTGCTATTATAGCTTGTGCTACATTAGGAGATTATTCTTATGTCTATATTCTAAAAGCATTCTTGTTTATTTGATTTAACAAGTAGAACTAGTGGAGGTGATAAGGAAGGTGTCCTGAAGCCAACTACTTTCAGACTTTGTGCTGTCATAGCTGTCTTTAGTGTGTGTTTTTCTTTTCTATTTTTGTGTAAAAGACCTTGGGATGACTTTATACCCTCATTGTCTTTCGTATCTCCCTCTAGGGTATTCAAGGTGGAGACTTTGTGCTACATCTTAGATTGCTGGTTACTTTGGACCCGATTACTAGTCACTTGTTACCAGAGAGAGTCATGTTGTTTGCAATAACAAGCACTTCTAAAAGAAGAGAAGTGCCTTCTATCATTTCATCAAGATTTTTACTATCCAGGAAGGGATCTAGCTCTTGGCTGAATGTTACTTCTGAAAGAAGAGAAGTATCTTCACCAATCACCTAGGATTTCTCCTTTGATCTATGAACATCATCTCTAAAAAAAGAGAGATGGATGGTTTATCCCACCCCTGTGTCCTACTTTCTGCATATATTTATAGTATATAGCCTCTACATATTTAATAGGGAACCTCCCCTTGATGAGAAGAGAGATTTGTCCCATATTGATGTAGTAAACCTACACACCAAGATGACCCATCTCCCTATGTTGTGGTGATAGGAACTATTTTAGTCACCAGTTAGTTAGCCGACAAAATATTCACCCAACAATTTTTGGTGACTCCACTAGGGACACAATAATTTTGTGTAATTTGAAACCTCAAGTTTCAGATTGAAACATCACCTGTGTCTTACCCATAATCATTATAACCCTTATCCATTACAAAATCTGGTGACTCCATTCCATGTCTTACCCATTATCATTATAGCCTTACCATCTTCTTCCATCTCCATTATTTTATCTAGTCCACAAAACTAGAGCTACTGGAAAAGAGTGCACAGTTTGAAGCCTCAAGCCTCAAACTAAAGTAGGGCCAGTTCTTTTCCATTTTGGTTCTACAATCTAGCCACTCCACTCAGATTTGTTATCCCTATTTTTTATAATTAAATCATGGCAGTTCAAGGCCCTTGGGGTAACTCTTTTGGCCCACTCAATTTGACTCCACCCCTGCATGAAATCCCATGCAATTTAAGAAAGAATTTCCCCAAATTCATTGGTGATGGAATAGTTCATCTTGATGAACACATTGTAGCCTTCCGCATAGCTTGTGGTGTGATAGGGGTGGAATTTGAAGATGTGGCAGTCAAGATTTTTGTGGAGACCCTACAAGGTGCTACTACAGCTGGTTCTACCATCTGCAAGTTGGATCAATGACTGATTGGGACACACTTAAATCCAAGTTTGAAGCAAGGTTCAAGCCCACAGAAGATGCACATGCTTTACTGGCCCAGCTCACTCATATGAGGAAAAAGCCCCATGAGCCTATGAGGGATTTTATTGCTAGGTTTGACAAGCTGAGGCATAGGATTCCCATGATCGCCCAGCTGATGCCTCAGAACCTCAAATGCTTCTTCATCAACTCACAACTACCTGAAGTGAGTTTTCTATTGATATGAGCTAGACACATAGACCTTGAGGCTACTCAAGACTTGGCTACTAAGCTAGAATATGACCTTATCTTGGCAGGAAAGATAAGGAGAGATCTTAATAGAGGTAAAACCTCTTCATATTTTGAATACTCACCCACAACCACCATTGACCCAATGGTACAAAAGCTGAAAAATGAATTGTTAGCCTTGAAAAGGCAAATGGCACAAGGTATGTCTTATGCTCCTCTATATAGAGATGCACCAAAGTGGACATTTCCCAATCAGCCATATCAAGGCAACATTGCCAAAAGTCAAGGGCAATCAAATCATCTTACTCCCCCACAAAAGTACCTTGACCTTGAAACACCTCTAACCAACTCAGTAGTTGGATATCTAGAAATAGAACATGTTTCCTATTTCCAACCTGAGTTCGAGCAAGAAAATGGTGTTGATCTCTTCAAGGAAGATCTAAAACAATCAGCTGGCAACTCCCACATTAGTTTCCTAAATTTTTAGGATGAACCTAGAAGTGAAGGTGAAGCAGTCGAAGGATCATACACAATATTCACTAGGTCTGAGAATCAGTCAAGCCAGCAGGCCGACAAAGAGAAGATAGAGGAGTGACCCCAACCAGCAATTTCAATTGATAAGTAGAGAACCCCTCATCCTTTCAAGTCAAAGGACCCGGTGATTTCCAAAGAAGTAAGTACATCAAACATCTCTGCACCTTCTACTTCAAATTCACAGATCAGTCCTCCCCCTCCCAAAAACTAAAAGGATGAACTCCCATCCTCTCTTCCAAGTCCATCTCAATCATTTGACATGATTCATCATGTCAAGAAATTTGAAATTCAAATGACTGAGTTTGAATCCCTACAAGCCAATCCTAAGCAATTAAACATTGGTGGAGAACCAGGTGTGGACCTGTCTGAGGCAAAGATTGTGGTTACCCAAACATCAGCCCCTATTGCTCAAATTCTATTTTAGCCTTCAGGCAGGGGTAATTACTTCTTAACCACATAGGAAGCTCATGTCCCAACTGATGAAAGTCCTATAGCTGGTAATCCAAGATTTGATCTAAATAAGGCATCAAAATAATTAGTAGAGTGTAGTACAAATCAAGAAGGATCTTCCATTTCTAATGAAGAGAAATCTAATAGAAGATCAGCTTCTGATGATTCTTGGATCTTGGATTTTGATGGAAAAAATTCTTCCATATTTGGATGTGGATCTCTGTTGCTCAAATTGAAGACTGATCAGGGTGAAGAGGTCAAATTTCTTTACACCAAAGGAGATGCTGAGCTGATGGTTTGTTAGGGGTCTGATGCTGACAATCAAAGCATGTGTTGGATTGGACCAGGAGAATAACAAGCTATGGCAGTAGACCATACTGCAGTTAGTAAAAGGAAATCTTTGTAAGGAGAGCAAGGAGTTATGGTTTTTAGTTTGAAGACCATGACCTACCATGGAGCAAGAAGAAGAAAAGGCCAAGAGGAAGATGCAAAAAATTGGTTTTTTGGTGGAGAGCTCCATTCGCCTGTCACTATTTCTAGGGGCAAAATGTTTTCCTACTAGTTTACCAGGATGGCATCCCCTTTCATTATCCCATGATGAGCGGCATCTGAATTATTTCAATTCTTGAAGTATCAGATAATTTCACCTATACATATGTATATTTGTATAGTTTTTATTTCTACTTTGTGTTGTTCATTTTCATTTTTTGGAGCCTTTCTTTTTTAGTAGCATGACTCTATAGCCCAATGGCACACTTCAAGGCACTAGAGATTTTGGTTTCTACTCCCCTCAACTTTTCCAAGTTCTCATCTGATGGAAGTTCTGCAACTGGAGCCAGCTATTGTCCCCAAAAATAGCTTTCTCATTTTTAGGACAACATATGAATTATTTTGGTCCTGCATGACCAAAATTGTCTCTTTCTTTCCCAAAAATTTGTTCTGAGCATTCAATTTCATCATTTTCTCAACTTTTTGGTAAAGGGACTAGCAGTTTTAAAGGCTTCTACAGGTGAGTTCAATCAAAAGAGTGAGTTTCTAGTACTTGGTCACCTTCAAGTTTAGGTCAGCACTTTGGTTCAATCAAAAAGGGTCTATTAGCAAGCATCAAAACAAGGATTAAACCATTTAACCTTGAACCATTTTGGTTCAATGGGTTCAATGGGTTCAAAGGTTCAAACATCATCAACAAGAGCTAAACACTTTGGTAGCAGTTTAAAGTTCAACCATTTCAAAGTTCCATGGCCTCGAGCACTTAATGAGTCTCAAAAGCTTGAACTATTGAACTATTTAACCTTGAACCATTTTGGTTCATCGATTCAATGGGTTCAACATTCAATCAGTTCAACATGCTAGCTTCAAAGGTTTAAAGACTACCTTAGTTATGAAGAAAAACATGTGCAATAGAAAGAGTCATGTGGATGTTGCCAAGTGTCACCAGCTGAGCCCATTATGCTTTGTTTTTGAGAAATGGCAGAAGTTGCCACGTGTATCATTGTGACTCAATAGAATGCGACACATGTTAGTGTTCACTTCTTAGAATTCCTTACAAGATACAGGCTTCTTTCAATAAAATCTTCTTCTAGAGTTCTATAGAGGGCAACAAGTGGCAATGGTGGAAGGTTTTACTTTATTTTCCTAAGAGCAATAAATCATACCACATGTCCCATGTAGAGAGTGGCAGAGGCTAACAAGTGTCATTATCCATGAAAGCCCAAATGAGCCCTAAACATTTCTATGATTTCATAAAGGCCCAAGAAGGTAGATGCTACCAAGTGTCAATAGTGGAAGATGCCATGTGTCTTTGGTAAGATTTAGTGGAAAATGATGTGTGTCACTTGTTTGATGTGATGGAACTCACCATGTGTTAAAGGATGGAACACCTCACAATGCAAAGACACGCATGAAGCTAAGGAAAGAATTTCCTTCAAAAAAATTGTCTGAAGGAATTCCTTCGAACATTTTGTTTAAAGGAAATAAGGGACCAATGACCCACCAAGGAATCAAAGCATGAAGGCCACTTAGAAGATCATGAAGGGCAAGCACGTTTGTGGAAGGACACTCGACATTCAAAAATGGACCTTTCTCAAGACCCCAAAGGGCATGTTCCCTCTAGAAAAGGTTGAAGCATCAAAGTGTAATGGAAGATGTCAAGTGTTGCATGTCAAGACATAGTTTTAAAAGTAGCTTCAAGGTGTGGAACTCACCATGTGTCCCATCCCAGTTGAAGTGGAAGCTGACACATGTCTGCATTCATGCCCCCCAACCTCTAATAGTTTCAAAGCTTATTCCAATAAGTTTATTTCAAAGTCAGAGATGCTGCCATGCATCCTCACCTATGCCATAGTAGAATGATAGGCCCATAGATGTCAAATTTGGAGTGATTAGCTAGTTGTTAACCTTTAATAGAGGAAAGACACGCGAATGCCAAATTAACTACATTTAAGTGTTTATTGATTCTATCAGACTCAAGGCACAGACCCAAATGCATTCAGAGAGCCTAAGGCCAGACCCAAGAGGAGGAAGAGACAAAGAGGAAAACTTAGCAGGAGTTATTTCCAGTAGGTGGAGTAATTCATCAAGTAGATATTTAGGGCCTGTAAAAATTAAAAGCATCGTCTATTTGTCCCCTTTGAGATAAAGATAAAATAGATAGTTGCATGGCTAAGTAGGTGATTGAATGAGAGATTTAGACTCAAGAGGAGGCACTAGAGATGAATTGACATGTCACAGTTAAGGTAGCCACCATGCTCTAGCATGGCCTTTCCTGACAAGACCAAGAATGCATCTAAGGCATTGAATGCACTGAATGGGTTACTCTATGGGACAAAGTGCCAAGCCTCCCTCAAGCCTCTATATAATGTAATCTCTTGTATCATTAAGGGAGATCTTCCCCTTACTAGAAGTGAAACTTTGCCCAAATTGAAAGGCCTTACTAAGACTTTGAGCTCATATTGTAGTTCATATTTATTTGATTGCATGATAAATCAAGTTACTTGCAGACTTTGTGCTGTTATAGCTTATGCTACATGAAGAGATTGTTATTATGTCTGTCTTCTAAAATCATTCTTGTTTATTTGATTCAACAAGCAGAACTATTGGAGGTGATAAAGAAGGTGTCCTGAAACCAACTACTTTCAAACATTGCACTGTCATAGTTGTCTTCAGTGTGTGTTTTTCTTTTCTGTTTCTATGTAAAAGACCTTGGGATGACTTTGTGCCCTCATTATCTTTTGTATCTCCCTCTAGGGTAGTCAAGGTGGAGACTTTGTGCTACATCTTAGATTGTTGGTTACTTTGGACCCAGTTACCAGTCACTTGTTACCAGGGAGAGTCCTGCTATTTGCAAGAACAAGCACTTTTGAAAGAAGAGAAGTGGCTTCTATCATTTCATAAAGATTTCTACTATCTAAGAAGGGATCTGGCTCTTTGTTGAATGTTACTTCTGAAATAAGAGAAGTATCTTCACCAATCACCCAAGATTTATCCTTTGGTCTGTGAACATCATCTCTAAAAAAAGAGAGATGGATGGTTTATCCCACCCCTGTGTCCTAATTTCTACATATATTTATAGTATATATCCTTTTCATATTTAATAGGGAACCTCCCATTGATGAGAGGAGAGATTTGTCCCCTATTGATATAGTAAACTTGCACACCAAGATGACCCATCTCCTTATGTTGTGGTGATAGGAACTATTTTGGTCACCAGTTAGTTGGCCAACAAAATTTCACCCAACATACTTGACAATCAAGCAACTAGAAATTATATTTTGATGGATCATTCACCACACATGGATTAGGGGTAGGCATCCTCTTCATTAACCCACAAGGTGATATTATTATGAAATATTTTTTCCTTTATTTTCAATTCACTAACAACATTTGTAAAGATGAGGCCTTGATATCCAGTCTTCATTTTGTTATTCGGTGAAATATCTAGCACTTACAAGTATTTGGTGACTCAAATTTAATAATAAAGTAGGTCAATGATGAATTTCAAATGAAGAATAAAATTTTTATCCCTTATAAGTATATGGTGAATTATCTAAAATCAAATCTTCAATCTATTACATTTTAACAAGTTCCATGAGGAAGCAATAAAGTAGCTAATTCAATGGCTACCACTGGCTCCCTCATGAAACTCCTTGAAGATGTTATGTAAGGGAACTTTTAAATTGAGCATATGATTATTCCATCTCATCAATCTATGTATCCTTTTAAAAAAAATTCAATTAATGATCCCAGTCTCTCTTGGTCACATGATATTTATCAATACCTCTATGATAAGATCCTCCCTCTTAATCTTAACCACCACCAATGTATAGCCTTCATTAATCGCATCTATGGATACACCCTCTTTGGTAGCATGCTTTATCATCAAGGCTATTATGGAACCTTAATAAGGTGTTTGACATTAGAAGAGGACTTTTAAATGATCAAAAAAGCTCATAATGGTATATATGGTGGGCACATCAGTGAAATGGCCTTGGCCAAGAAACTTCTATGAACTAGGTATTACTAGCAAACCATGGAACAACATTCATGTTAATATGTGCATAAATGTGTGGCCTACTAAAAAAATAGGAATCTCATTCATGATACTGCACAATAATTACTACCTATCATGAGTCCATGGCCATTTTCCATATGGGGCCTAGATTTAATAGGTAAGATTAATCTGACTTCATCCAATGGTCACAAGTTCATTATGATGGTAATGGAATACTTTAATAAATGGGTATAGGTGATGCTAATTACTTACACCATGGGTCTCTAAATATCTAAATTTATTCTTAATTAGATCATTTCTCACTTTGACATAACTGCCAACATCATATTAAACAATGGAAAATCATTTAAAAACTAGTAAGTCAAGGCCATGTGTTAAAAATATTACATCACACAACATTTCTCCTCTCCCTATTATCCCCAGGGTAATGGACAAGTAGAGGATACCAATAAAACCTTCATTAAAATCTTGAATAAAATAGTTAATCAAGTAGGCATAAATTGGGACCTACAACTGTATCCACTTTTATGGTCTTATCACATAAGCATCTGGTCACCTACTAGGGAAACTTTGTATGCCTTACTTTATGGAACAAAATCAATCCTTTTAGTATAAATCAAGATTCCCTCCATTTTAATATCATGAAGAGGGATCATCATTAGCCATAATTATAGGTAGGAATGCCTACAGGAACTAGAACTTCCTGATCAGAAATGTTAGAAGGCCCTTGATCACCTATAGGCATATCAAAATAAACTCAAAATTCAATACCATAAGAAGATCCAATTTATGTAAATCAAAATTAGTGACCTAGTCTTGAAGGAGAACTAGAAAAACACCAATGCAAATAGAGATAAGAAGGGGAAATTTGAATCTAATTAGTTATGTCCCTATATCATCATTTCCAAGTTTGGATTGGGAGCATATAAATTGGCTACGCTCGATGGAGAATAAATTGATGATCCCATGAAAATCATGCATCTAAAGTGCTTCTACACCTGAATAGGATTCATCATCCTCCATCTATGGGACATCCCATATCCACTCTATCTACCCTTCACATCTCCTCACCAGTCCAAATAGTTAAAAAAATACATCCAATGGTGAAAACTAGCTCTTTAACAAATTGGGAAATTATCATGATGAAAACTAGTCTCCAACATCATGGTAAAATAACCCTAACCCTAGTCTTAATAGTGGGCATCCATCATGTGGTTCTTGAATAACAATTAGAGATAAGTACTTGAGCATGAGGAAGTAAACATGGCTTATTGATCACTAAGAATATTTCTTGAGGTGGCCCTCTAAAGTCATTTTTCCATATTCATCATATCTACATATCCCCAGAACCCATCACATATTAATCATTACTCCTTATCCTATCACCTCCCTTCAAAATATCTCCTTTGACAAGTGTGTCTCCCTTTAGCCTTAAAGTGACATTCAATCCTTGCTCATACATTATTATTACTAAACCTTAGGTTCACACTTTCCCACTAATGTCATCACTATAGAAGGTCACAAAGTATAAATTATCTTTTCTAGGTTTTTGAGCATACACTATGATATTGATTCCTGAGGGGTCACCAATATCCCCATTTCATGATCATTTACAAACTTGGTTGGAGTATCATTCTAACACAAAGAATATTTTGGGTACCACGTATCCTATATATACCCAAAACATCATCATTAGGCCCATTATATATCATCATTATTAATAACTTTGTTCCCCTATAAATATCCCTGCTAAAATTATTATTCTTAGTCTATGTCATCTTTTATTATCTTGTATGATTGTGTGTTATGTTTTGAAAATGTATATGTACAAGTTCTTCATATACGTATTAAAGTGCTTTGTTTTTACATTAGTTTTTATAATAATTTGTTTTATTAGTATTCATAGGAATGAGGATGGTACAACTAACCACCGAATGTTTGTTTAGGAAAGGTCATCTCTCAATTAGAGTTCCCCATGTATCTATACTATTATGTATTGAAATTATCATGTCCCTAGCACATGGCTACATGATGTAATATTAAAAAAGGATTGCAAACATTTTTATGGATTTCAAAACCATTACCCATCTTACCTATCCCAAACATTCCCACCATATCTAAGCTCACCCCAAGACTAATCTTATCCCATCCCATTACACCCTACCTCCATGGTGTAGGAGGATTCCTATCATAGCAAGTGAAGGAAACAAAAACCAATGGGGATTAATTTTTCCTTAGAATGTTCACCTCATATGTCATAATCACATAATTATCATGGCATATTCATAAATCTAATTACAATTTAATTCATATTCATCTCATATAAACATGTATATCATAAAGTACAACCATACATTCATAAACATCTCAATTCTCATTATGACACAACTTATGCCATTAAAGTCATATATCATATACACTGCATCTAATATCATCCATGAAAATCAAACATCTACAATGTATATACCTACCATCATATCATCAATAAAATATCAAATTCATCCATCAAAATGCATAATATGCATCTAATCATACCAAGGAAAACACATCATCCAAATCATGTATCCATCTTAACATATCCATAAACAAAATCCATAACATCTAATCTAATCACATCGTGTAAATCCAAATAATATCATGTGTCTCAATACCATATATGCAATCACATAAAAATAAATATCCCACATCAATATAAATAACATCAATAAATAATGTACATACATCCATCATCACAATATCTCATCATATATATATATATATATATATATATATATATATATATATATATATATATATATATATATATATACATATACATATATAAACATCACATATACATCATCCATTAGAGTCCATGTCAAAATATATAATTTATTTAAATGATCCCATGGGGAAATAATGAGCTAATAATACAAAAAACCCTATACATTTGTACATCTCAAAATCATGGTCATGGCCCAAGTGGCCTTGATATCCCTACAGCTCCTTTGGAAGATTGATAGACTGAATATGATGAGCTAGATTAAAAATAAGATGCACATTGGCCTAATATTATTGTCACCTCATATAAAGTATGATAATATTTTGCCTCATCTGTTAGTATCATAATGTTCCTCATCACATCCATCATCCCATGCTCCCTCATCACATGATCAGCCTCATCCTTAGATCTCTCAACCACCTCCACCTACCATATCAATTTATAGATACATGTCTGCATCTATGCCACCTAACCCTAAAACCTTATAATATAGGCATCTCTACTTTGGATCTGACTCTATAAAGTGGAAATCTATGCTTGGGCCTAGGTAAGTTTCCCATCTCACCTCACTACCTATACCTACAAAATTGTAACATGCCTCTAGAGGCTAGCTACCTATTATTGTGCCTATGTCAATAGCTCATCTCTCTATGATACTTGGGCCTATAATTCAGAAACCTATCCTTATACTTGATCTAATTGACCATCCCTCAAACCTATCACACTCTAAATTCAAGCCTATAGCTAGTCTTTCTCTCACATGAGCCCTACAACCTCTAATAGGCATGCCTATATATCAACCTATAATTAGGCTACTTATAAATTCTCATCTTGTGACAAAGTCTATTAGGAAGGACCTGCAACACTACTACCACCTGTCTATGTCCTAACCTACACTTGTGGGTATATTGATATTTGTACCTATGCTTGGGCCTGTGGCCTCATCTTTCCTACTACCACTACTTGAGCCCTAATTCTAACATCCACATCCATATCATCATGCTCATCGTCTCCATCTTACCCAACTTATGCTAGCACCCACCTCATCCTCCTCTATAGTCTAGCATGTGCCTAAAGTACCTTCCTCACTACATCTTACCTAACCACAACCCTGAACCACGTCAACCTAACTAGTATTTGAGGTCCCCACTATGCTATATACACTACTATCACACCTAGATCTAGTATTAAAGTGTAAAAATCCCACTATACTAGGCAAATATTATCATAATCTATGTAGGCATCTGATCTATCCACTAGCCTCTCCCATTATGGCCTCTCCTACTCACTACACATTAAAAAATGTTCTGGACTTAGAATATCCTAGATAAAACCAAACTATCTCTGCACATGGTTAGGCTGATACCTGTCAATAATTAATTCTCTTTAACCTATCAAATATTACTTTGTAATCATATATTGGGTCACTACCTCATCATCCCAACCAAATCAGAGGCCTTTATACTTATCCACATTATGTGCTTTGAGCATAGGCTATCAAATGTATCTCTATAAAACCTCATCTCATGTGCATGCCCTAATTGCACTCATAATAGCACATGCCAACCAAATACCATCAACTACTTAGGCTCATGAACTATTAGTGTCCTTAATGTCCACTAGATAATAATGTGCTTCTAGCTTTAGATCTATAATATAAATGAAGGTCCAAAATTGGTTGCTCCTTTGTAAGCTCCTAGGTGAAGCTCTCTATATAAATTTTCTAATATAAAAAGACCCCAAGAAAAAATATGGTGATCTAAAACCATATCTACTACTACATCTCCTAGGCCTAGGTGAAACCACTGACCGCTCTTGTCTAGCAGGAAAATGCTAGAAATAAGATACATCACCACCAATGTCAATCTATCAATAGTCCCCTCATATAAACACCTATCAATATCAATTCATTTGTCTCACATCCCCACTTGAAATCCCCCTCCTATGTGTGGTAATGTTCACATCAATTTATAAGACCTCTAGTATATCTAGTCTCCCCAAATCAACAAGTAAAAAATCCTATAGACATCTTCTAGCATAACCATCATCTCACCTATAAAAAAATGAAAGGTGTTGGTCTCTGAATGTCATCACTCCACTAGTGTAGTAATCAAGGCTTGATCAATGTGTATCATGGGTATCATCACCACATCATGCAAACCAATCAACTCTAAGCACCCTAAACTCCATCATCAGCTGATGTATCTTATGAAGCACCTCAAGATGCCACAACTATGATGCCATCATGCCTAGATATTCCTACACCAATCACCATCCATCCATCACTACCTCCATCATCAAACCCCTATCCTATATATCTAAGTCACCTAAAACCCCTAGCTAATCCCTAATCCTTAAATCACTATCATCTATCTAAACCATCTAAATCACCACTATCCTTACCTTATTAATCCCTCACCCTAGCCTAACCCCTATCTTACTACACAAACTACCACACATCCCCAAAACCTTAAATACTAACATTTAATTAGCCTAATCAATCTGCTCCTAACATCTACTTAAAACACTCTATTATCTCCATCTAACCGACCCAACTTACCTATCTAACTAACTAGTCTAGCACCCTAGGTCATATAAACTAACCTATCACCCTAACAACTTACCCATTCTTCCTAGCCTTGACAAAATTGCTAATCATGAAATGCCCTTTGTAGCAATTTTGACAAAACCACTACTCATAATGTATAATTTTGTTATATTTTCTATTGGATAAAACTACCAATCCCTATTAGTGATATTTCAAAATAACAACTCTATAGTTATAGTATTGAAATATCACAACTCCCTAATTATGGTTTATAATACCATAACTATAGACTTTTGGTATTACAATACCATGATTTGGCCCCTTAAAGCCACAAATATTGAATACAAACTTATGATTGAAGGTAAAATCGATAGTCATGGTTTTCTCAAAGCAATTTTAATGGCATCTCTTCTTTTTATATATGCTTAAAAATCCTACTAAAACTAGCACAAATTCATAAAAATTATTGAGATAGGGGTTTACTACTCACCTTAGGTCTAGGATCAGCCTCTCTCTAGTGCTCACAAACCCTCTTACTATGATGGGAAGATTAGGGTAGCCAATCTATGGTCTCACCTGAAGACTCAAATCAAAATAAGTTAAAACATGAAAATGACATGTTGACACTTATAATTTCACCTCTAAGGAGATGCCTAAATCTCCTCATCTAAGTGGAACCAAGGAGACATTTCTCTTTCTATGGGTGACAATTTTGAGAAATGAATCTCTAGATGAGGGGCTAACTCCCCTTGATGCACTCTTTGAAGCTTTCTCTTTAAATTAATAACTTGAAGATGAAAAAAGATTAAGAAAGACAAATAACACAATAAAAGGGTGATGCACCAGTATAAAATGTCATCTCACTTGACTAAAACCACTACTTAAAGACAAATAAGGATGCTTCATACACAAGACTCACAACTTAGGATCCATTGCTACATCAATGTTTCATATGCTATATTCAAGAAGGTATGTGATTCTTAGGAAGGGGATGAATGATTACAAAGAGGTTTAAAATAATTAACCACCTCTAGGATGTCTCTACATAAGAAATAATACTATCAAAGACCTGCAATAATTTCCTTTCTACAAATTGGTAGACCATCAAGAGTACAAGCTAGAAAAGACAATCTTTCACTAGACTAGACCAACAATGATTCAAGTCATTACTCAATATTACAACATATGAGTGGCAATAACACTTGTAAATTTATTCAATAGTTCTTCAAGTAAAAATTTGAATAGAGTTTCCCCATCAACCAATTGAGGCTTCTCAAATGAGCCAAGAGAATGCATATTTATAGCTTTGAGAAAAGCATCAAGCAAAGGGAGCCCAAAGGTTAATCAGACATGTGTCCATATTATATAATAAGTTAAAATTTCATGTGGAAGAGATTTTGTGTGAGATATTCCATGTCATATAGGTGTACTTGTCCAAAATAAGTCATAAGAATGGTGAAAAGTGGAACAAAACCTACAATTTTTGCATAGGAAACTACCTTCATAATTCACCTTCCAATACTACCTTTTCTCTACATATGGTTAGGTATAATGGTTGTTATAATAAATAGGGGTTATAAAAAATTTCCGAAATTCATTTCATTGATCTCTGACCATCCCTATTCTTATGGGCATGAAAAATCATCTCTGGCAGTTTCAAAATGGCTCTTTTCCATGCACCTTACACACTTATCATTAAAAATCTCCCAATTTTATAAAATTATCCATGCACAAGAGGGTATAAAACTTTTCAAAAGTTACCAAATTATTATTTTCAATAAAAATCTTTTAAAATTCTTCCCTAATTACTTTTCACCATTTTTCACAAATGTTCACTAGCTAGCTCACTAGACTAGATGAAAGTGAGAATTTGTTGGGACACTTAGAATTTGATATATGAGATGAGATGAATTTTTGGATTTATCTTAAGTGTAAATATTCCTTCCAAAGTTTTTTTCATCTTCTAACTCCTCTTGTATATTACACACCATTAAAAATAGTCAAAACAAGATGTTTTTTCCCTTGATTTGTACATTTTCATATTAAAAAACACGTGTGTGATATTTTAATATACCTATAAAAATTATATGTGGTTTCATGTCCATACCCTTCCATTTATATGCTCTAATGGAAAGTTTTTTCTAGTCAAGTCCTTGTGAGGGTTTTACAAGGGTTTAGGGTAGTTTGGACTCTTTACCTTGGTTCATAAAGGTCATTCATTAAACATACTTATAAATTACATTGAGGGATCTTGAAGGAACTTTTATAACTAATACAGATGTATTGGGGTCCCATGAAAACATCCATGGAAGATATGAGTGATGGAAGTTGACCTTTGAATGGAATTCGTGCTTCTTATGAGGGTTTCAGTATGTTTGCAATTAGAGATGGATTATTTTGGAGTATTCCTACCAAATAAAATATGAATAAACTCTAATTATGACCTAAAAACATTTTAAAATCATTTTTAGAGCTTAATAAGAGCCAAAAATGGAAGTTACCCCTATATTAGAACAAGAGCTATGCCTTGCCAACATGCATGTTTATACTTTATGAACCAAAATATGATAATTCTAAAAATTAATTCATTAAAATATCATAAACACATCATATTTACCCATCTATTAATCACATGAAACATTATATTACTTGGATAAGGATATAAATTAAAGTGGCATCTCATTTGGGGTTGGGTTTGTATGTTTTCCCATTAGGTCTACCTGCTTAACTCCTTGTGTAGATCATTTAATTGGAATAATATACTTATATGTTGGTTTATCATGTCCCTATATGTTTTATAAAACTTTAAAAACCTCAATTGCTGGTAAAATTTAACACAAACCCTCCATTCTTTACTTTTCCCAAAAATTGTCATTTTCTTGCATGCGAGTGACCCACCTCTAAGATAAAATAGAGGAATATTTCCCTATTTGGATGGGAAAATTTAATATTTTTTAAACTCAAAAATTTAATAATTACCAAATTTACTTAATTTTTTGGTTATATTACATGCCTAAGTGGTCCAACCATCTCAATCTTGCCCAAAAAGGGGCTAAAAACCATTTTCTTGCATGTTTTTTCCCAAAACTCCTTATAGATGCCACTTATAGATCCATTTCAGGCTTATAAAATTATTTTTAATGTTATAAATCCTTAATTAAATATCATTAATATTTATAATCCTTTGAAAAAATTTCTTGTTAGTGAAACCCTCCATTTACCCTTTGAAACAAGGTTTTCTTGGCTTGGTTGTACAAACTGTGTCAACTTTGGTCATAAGAAGATGGTATTGAAATGTTATTTTCACATTATTTGAATATAATAAATTTTATTTTATGTTATTTTACCATAATATTAGGTTTTATACCTTATTTCTCTCTTGGAGTAGTCAAACCTACACTTGCCTAAGCTTGGAAGGATGAACCTATTTGACTGTGTTTATAGGCAGGGGTACTTTTGGTGAATATCCTCTTATTTGGGGATCTTCCAAGGTAATAAGATCCATTTATATGATATTTAAAATATTTAAATATTAAAATCAATATCTATCTTTGATCTCATAATGATGCTAACACTTACAATACTAACCCTGCTTATTTCTTGTTTTAGCTTGGCCTAACCTGACTATAGGTTACCTTAGGTCTAACCATGCTTTTGATGACACAAAAAAATGTTATTTAATTATTTTTAATTAATTTAAGTGATAAAATAAATATATTTATATTACAATCTTATTCTATTGCATATTCATTTACCTTTCATCTTCAAAGTTAGTTATTTTCAAGGCTAGGATTAAGACATCTACCTATAGGCCTGTAGGTTTCCAAGGTAAGTTTTTAACCTCCAAACGATGTGAAATTAAATTTTTATTATCTTATCACTCTTTTATGTTATTTAATTCACTTAAATTCTCAATTTGATCTTAAAAAACCTTCCTTACCCCTAATTGAGACCAACTTCCAATACCCCTGATTGTAAGTGCATATTTTTCCTTGGTTGAAGGTTGTATTTAGTTATTTAGAGCATGTTTAGGAGTGTACAAGGATTATTAATATTGAATTTAACTCCATGTTATTCAAAATTACCATATTATCATATTTTATTTCTAAATTTCATCCCTTCATTCAATCCCATTGAAACCTTACCTTCATTGGCTACCTTGCCCTGTGTATGGACAGGGGATAAGCCTAAGAGGTTACTCCATATATTCATCACCTCTTCCACTAAATAAGTGCTCAAGATTGATTTTTTAGTTTAGTATAATTTTTCCCTCTTGAAATAATAGTTCAAGTAATTTATATGCATATTATGAATGTCATCCTCCTTGAGAATCCTGTAGACAACACTGTCTACTTTCAGTGATTTCTTGGTAATTTAGCAAAGCTCAAAATCTGCCTTCCACTTAGACTTTAGCTCCCAAATTTGTCATATTTTTACTATGTGCATAGGGATATGAATCCAAAATAATAAATTTGGTGAAATAATCCTTTATCATATCAAACATTAATACATAAAAATCTCAAGACCTCTATTTTCTGCATTTGGGGACTGAGAGCCCAAAAAATGGAAATAAGTTTTCTTAAAGAGAAACTTACTTGTATACCATCCTAGACCTTCATGACATGAAAAACATGACTCTTATGTGATTTTAAAGTTCCAAAATGGATTCTACCATATTTTTCTAACTCTCTCTCTCTCTCATCCATACAGCCTCCATAAAACAACACAAACTTGACTGAAAGTGAGAAGGTAGAATACAAGGTGAATATGGGCAATATGGCTTTGTAAAGGTACTAGTTGCAATTCACACAAGATGAAAACATGAAATATATCTTAATTCATGAACCTAAATAACATTATCACCATTATGAATCTTCTTGGATGTTATAAAACATAGGACCTACACCCAACTTTGTAGACTTCATGAAACTAGCACCATTTGAAAACTCCTTTAAATAAAATGAGAGATGAAGTGTTATATATTTAAAATGTCATTAATATATTATTATTGAAGTCTAAAAACACCTCATCAAGATCACTCAACTCCAAGGATCTTTGAAAACTAGAAACAAATGCATGACTCTACCCCTCTTGGATGCATTTCTATAATAGGTTGACTGGATTGTTAATTATTGTTCATAAATAAGGAGAAACCAAAACAAAAAATAATATTATGAAAATTAAGTTTATTTATATTAAAATCCACATTTATAATCAATCCTCCCAACTCTACCTATACCTTTCATACCAAGTGCTTAAAGTTGACCTTCATTTGCATGCCAAGAGGAAGATAAAGAAAAATGAGTTGAAGATGCATATTTTTTCATTATCCTTGAAGTTAAAACGTGTAAATGGATTTTGGGAGGTGAATATACCCCCCTCCCTACCCCCACCCATATTTTTAGGTGGATATCTGATCATGGGGGCCGTACAAGTGCCCAAAAGGGCCTAAAAATAAGGAAAAACCATGATTTTCTGACTCTAACTAAATCTTGGACTACAAAAAACCTAAAAATGAAATCCTCTAACATTTCCCACATTAAAACCATCTTGGTGAGATGTTTATCACTTTAGGCATCCATACAAGTCCTCTTTTTTGGCTTCAAAGTGGGCCCACAAGGCATTATTTGCATATTGAGTGTGGTAAGTGCAATTAAATGACTTAGAAAGATCATAAATCACATTTAAAACCATATTATGACTAAAACCACATATTTTATGCATTTGACTAGGTTTTACCCTATTTGACTAGGGTGGACTTTCATTGACTTGACTAGTACAAAGGCCTAGACTTTTGACCAAGGCTAGATTAGGGACAAGTGAGCATTTAGATCAAAATTAGACTACTGTATAACATTGACAAACCTTTAAAACTTTCAAAAACATAGGGTTTGACTCAAATTTTACCAAAGGTCAAATTTGGTCAACACTTTTGACAACTCTTGGGGTAAACATGCTTGTCTATGTTTGAGACTAGTAGCCTTATCCAACTAAGGGCCAATGGAGTCAATGTATGATTGAATATGATTAACAAGGTCATACCAAAAAAAAACACACCAACCAACAACAAGACCACATAAAGACAACATAAATAAGGTAAAGAGAAACTCACACTTGTGCATAAGCACCTAGGGAACACAAAGGAAACAAGAAACTATGTACAAGGGAAGAGGAGGACCTTAGTAGCAATGTTTGATGTGTATCCCATTGAATAGGATATGAAACTCCTCTCCATCCAACTTTGAAATTTGGAAATCATTATGTGGCTTACATTGAGTGACCACATATGGGCCACTCCACAAAGCATCAAACTTTGTGTGTTTTCTACGTTTGGCCCTATCTTCATCCCATTTTAGGACAATGTCTCCTTTGAAACTCCTTGGCATGGATTTATTGTCAAAATACTTCTTTTTTTGCTCCTGGTTAGTAGTCATATTGTGCATAGATTGGTCTCTTATCTCCTCAAGATCCATTAACTCACATAACTCAACTTCAATGCTATCATTCTCTATCAATTATAATTGATAGGTAAGGTCTAAATCTGGTAACTCAAGTGAGATAGGTAGTCTATATTTCCTTCCATAGACAAATGTATATGGTGAGTTCCCAATTATTCTCTTTGGGGTGATACTATCAAACCAAAGGGCTATTTTTAGCTTAGAGTTCCAAGTCATTTGATTCTCCTCTGTTGTCCTCTTTATAATCCTTATTATATTATTATTTTTGGACTTATATAGTCAATTCCCTTAGGGATAGTAGTTGGAGAAGGTACTAAGATAGATATCATGCTTTAAATCCCATTCACTTATTCTTGTTCCTAGGAAATCCAAGGCATTAACTAAGATTATGGTTGATGGAGATCCAAACCTTGTTACTATACCTTCATAGAAGTCAAGGATTAAAATTTCATTAGCCTATTTAAGAGATATATCCTCCACCCATCTTATAAAGTAGTCAGTGGCAATCAACACACATTTATGGCCAGCACTAGAAGGAGGATTGATTAGACCTATAAATTCCAAACCCCATTGCATGAAGGGTTTCTCAACTTGGATTGGATGAAGAGGTAAGACATAAATATTTTGTTTTCCATCAAAAATAGGACACTTTTGTCATTTTCTTACCCAAGCATGGGTGTCTTTGAAAAAGCAAGGCCAAAAGTAACCAGCCCTCATAATCTTAGAAGTTATAGTTCTTAGAGTAAAATGACTAATATTTGTCCCATCATGGAACTCATGAAATAATTTTTCAATATGATCTAAATCAATACACATAAAAAGTCCTTCCTAAATAACACTCCATCAAAAAGTACATAGGGAATATATTACAACCTATAATACATTCTTCTAGCTCTATCAAGACCTTGTGGACACTCACTAGTTTAAAGGAAATGAACCATGTCTTGTGTCAAAATCCTCATGGATGAAGGTATAGTTATTGTAGGGTTATCATGGAGTGCTAAAATAACCTCCCTTTGATCTTTCAAGTTTGAATCAAGATGCTCACACAGTCCTTTTTCCTTCACTAGCTTGGTTGTTTTGATCTCCACATCATACTCCATCACTTTGGTGATCTAACCTGCCCTTTTCTCATTAAAATATTTGCTTAATATAAATTATTTTACACTAAGATGAGTTAAAATTATGTGAATCTTATTATTTGATAGCATGTGTCTAAATTTATTCAAGCTCCTAATAACTGAAAGCACTTATTTCTCAACATAAGTATACTTTACCTCATACCCCTCCAAACCTTAGCTTATAAAGGCAATAATTTATTCCAAATTATCATCATTTTCTTGGTTAATCATATCAAAAATCACCTCTTCATTCCCAAAAGTGTAAAAATTTAATTCTTTGGAGAAGTTTGGACTTGCAAGAGGAGGGGCTTGGGCAATGGCTTCTTTGATTTCCTCAAAACTTTCCTCTCGTTCTTGTCCAAGTGAAAATCTCATCCTTCCTTAGCATAGATGTTAATGTTTTTAAAAAATTAAAAAATTTAGTAATGAATATCCTAATTAAATTTATCTTACCAAAGAAGTTTTTAAAACCCTTCTTATGTTTAGGCAAAGACAATGCTAAAATATCATTCACTCTCTCATGATCAATGGACAAGCCTTTCTTGGAAATAATGTCCTAGTAGTTTGCCTTCATGAACAAAAAACACAAACTTATTTGGGTTTAGATATATCCCATACACTCTACACAGCTCAAATATTTTCTTTAGGTGATTCAAATGATCATTTGCATCCTTGGATAAAACTATCACATCATCAAGTAAACCAACACAATGTCATTGATTAGTCCTTGGAAAGCCATATCCATTGCACATTGAAAAGTAGCTCCATAATTTTATAATAAAAATGGAATATTCTTATAGTATTATGTTCCCCATTTTGTGGTGAAGTTTGTCTTATATTAGTCACTTTCTTTCACCAAAATTTGATTGTATCCAGAATAACCATCTGGGAGAAAAAACCTCTCACTACTTGCCACCACTTATAGAATTTGCTCCATAGAAGGGAGGGGATAAGGATCTCTCAAAGAGACCATATTAAAGTCCATAAATTCCACTCACAACCTGATATCACCATTATTATTTCTAATAGGGATTAAGTTGGCCAACTAAGAAGAATTCTTGATAGGAAAAATGATTCGAGACTCAATCATTTTAGTGAGCTCTTTCTTCATGAGTGGTTCGATCTTGGGATTGATTGGCATTTATCTTTGATTCATGTGTTTGTAATTTTCATCAAGTTATATGGTGTGTTGATCCAAGATTGGATCAAAACCCTTCAATTCGCTATACTCCCATGCAAAAATATCACTAAACTCCTTACATAGTTCAATGAAATCATGCTTCTCTTGACTAGTGCATACCCTTCCAAGTGTAAGTAGCTTGTCCTTAAAGATATATACCTATTCATATTTCTCTTGTTTTGTGGACATGATTTCCTTATTTTTATTTATCTAATCATCATCATTTAAAATAATTTCAAGAGTCACTAGACCTTTGGGAAGCTTATTAGACTTTAGTTGGACAATCTGCCCTCCATATTGTTGTTGAATCTTGGACTGATTTTTTATAGAGAACTCAGCCTATTCCTATATAAAAATGGATATTTTTTGGTAATTCTCAAATTCCTAACAATTAGTGACATTATCTAGTATATAATGTCTCAAAATCACCTTTAGATGAGGTTGATTCTTGTCTTCTCTTATGCCTTTCGGAACATCAAATTGAGCACCAATAGATGCCAACCTATCAGCATGATTGTCTTCCCTTGGAATAGATGTGATTTTAAAATTCATGAAATATTCTACAAGATACTAAACTCTATTCTTGTAAGACTTGAGCAAGGAGTTCTTGGTCGAATTCTACCCTTTAACTTGATTCACAACAAGCTCACTATCTCCATACACTTGTAGTTCCTTAGCTCCTCTTTTTCTAGCCCATCTAAGGAAATGGATAAGGGAATCATAATATACCAAATTACAAGTTCATGAGAACTGAAATATAAAGGTTGAATAATACCTCTCCTTGGAAGGTAAAACCAACATTGCTCCACCACCTACCCCAATCTTGCTTCTAAACCCATCAAAGAAGAGCTTCCACAAGCCATTCATATATTCACTTGAATTCATCAAATTTGGATTGAAAGAGTCCTTATCATGTATTTAATAGACTCTAAGACTATATTATTCAATAAACTTGTAAGGATCATGTTCATAGTGTTCATTTCCCCACTCATCTAGGAATCAAAAACTCCCTCGAGGGAAGATGATGGAGATTGGTCAATATGAAGCTCCTCTTCATCAATGATGGCATAGTTAACATTTTCCACAGTAGGTGAGTATGGATCTAAGTGATATTTTTTAATAGTTTCATATTAAATCTTCACCTTAGTTCCATACTTTGTTCTAAACACAATGTAAGACTAATTAACTGCCAAGTACCCACTGATTTTCGCTGTAAAATCTCTTGAAAAGTAAAGGGAAAAGTATGGATGTAAATCTACCACAACCACATCATGAGGAATATGAAAATTAATAAAATAATTAAGTATAAAATTCACATTTTTTACTATCCCCAAAGTCTTTTTTGGTGATCCATCTAATTGTAAGACTCCCTTAGTCATTGGCTATACTTTAAGCCTAGTTTATCAACTATACATTTGGGCATAACTGAAGTGCTATCCCCACTATCTATAATGAAATTATGTACCAATAAATCACCAATTATTATAGAGATATAAAATGGATTATTCTTTTCATTTTTCTTTACTTGACCATCAATTTATTGAGTTCCATTCACTAAGACCACATTATCATGTCTAGTGGCCAACTTGCTTACCCAATTCATGTAGTTCTTTTTGAATTATATCTTTCTACCTTGGAATTTTCAAGGAGTCACATAATTATATATTCGTATGAATCTTATTCATCTATGCCACCACGTTTATATGAGAATTTTTCACTTTAGGCAAATCTTTAGGAGCACCAACACCTTGTGAAGTAGCTTATGTAGGTAGAGTTGTAGGAGTTAGCCTAAAGTTTGGAATCCTCTAATTTTATTTAAATTTAGGATTTTTATTAGATAAAATTAAAATAGTAGATTATTTATAGGTTAAAATATGTCATATATTGGTTCCTTTAACTTCATCCATATCCCTCTTCTTTGACCTGGTGTTGCCAACCACACTAGCTTGATGTTGTTTGAATTTTCCAAGTGATTAATGGCATAAAATTCTCCATCAAAATGATTGATGAGAGTATAATAAAATTTTAATTGACCAAATTTCATCCCATTTTGCATTGACATCTCAAAAAATTTAACTTTTGGAACTTGTTTTCCTTGCATTGTTATGGTTTGGCTATGCATCTCATTTGCATAAGCAACTTGTTTTTTACTTTGCTCAAAAGAAAGGTAGCTTGGTTGTTCTTGAACCAAGTAATTTTAAGTGGGAAAAATAGACTTTGAAGATGAAGTAACACTTGGATTTTATATTTTATAAGGCTTGACATGGGTGATTTGGCCTTGTCCTTGTGTATTGATTTGGAAAGGAGATCTACTTGTTTGCCCAGCCTGGTTGTATATTTGATATGGCCTATAACCTTGAGATAGTTGTATTTAGATGGAAACCAATTCATTGGTAACACTTTAAAACAAAATTTTAACTTTATTTATTTTATTTTAAGGATAAATGGTAGGTCTTTATTCATTGGGAAATGGGGCTAAAGTGGGCAATGCACCTTGACTAGGAGAATGTAAATCAGGGAATAATGACATTAGAGGTATAGGAGTTATCTTTCCCACTTGGACAAGAAATTTTTTAGAATTTATGGTTATTTCCTAGGCATTAGGTAATGTGTTTCCATCCATATATTGAATCATCATGGCAATTTCACTATTCAACACTTTCAAATAGTACAAAAATGCATAGTTTGGAGTAGGTCTTACAAGAGCTAAAATCCTATCCCATGTTTCTTGACCTAGTGTTAAAATATTTCATAAAATCATGTGGTGACCTCTTAATAGTGGTAAATTTCTTAACTAGGGATAAATTATCACTCTTTTCCCAAACCTATTAGTCAATAGATCTCCCAACTCATCCCATGAGCCAATAGAATTTATAGGTAGGGTCCCATACCAATCCAAAGATTTTCCTTTGAAAGACAAGGCCAACAACCTAATAGCTACATTTTCTTGGGTGATGTTTTGGATATTAAAAAAGTTTTATATGTTCCTAATGTTCTCAATGTCAGTAATAAGACCATCTCCACTAAAATATGGGACACTTATGAGGGTTGATCCTGGAATTTGATCATATTAGGTAAGATGCAAGGGAGATAAAAGGCACAAAAGGTTGTCTTCTAGCCATCTTGGAATGATCACCATAGATGTTAGGAATGGAATGTAACACAAACTTAGAGGATTTAAACACAAAATCTCTTTTTTAATATGAGTGTTGATAAACCTAAACCTTTTGGCAAAATATGGAGGTAATTACACAAATTTAAAAGGTACACCTTTAGCAATAAACCTAGTGGTTAAATTTGGTATGGAAAGAAGGATTAATCATCAACCAAATATTTTAATTATTTAATGTAGTCACCAAGTATTAAATGTATATTTTTATTTCAACTTCAATTATGCCAAGACCAACACCAATCTTGAACAACCTTCTAGGACTTAGAAATCCCACCAAGCATGCCAAAAACTATTGACACTTGGATTTGCACCCTTGAGGAGATGCATAAATCTCCTCATCCAAGTGGAACCATGGAGACATTTCTCTTTTTTTTGGTGACAATATTGAGAAATGAATCTCTAGATGAGGGGCTAGATCCCCTTGATGCACTCTTTGAAGCTTTATCTTTAACTTAATAACATGAAGATGAAAAAGGATTAATAAAGAAAACAAACACAAAAAAAGGTGATGCACTAGTATAAAATTTCCTCTCACTTGACTTAAACCACTACTTTAAGACAAACAAGGATGTTTCATACATCATAAGACTCACAACTTAGGATCCATTTCTACATCAATGTTTCATATGCTAGATTCAAGAACGTATGTAATTCTTATGGAGGGGACGAATGATTCCAAAGAGGTATATAATCATGAACCACCCATAGGATATATCTACACTTAGAAAATAATACTACCAAATACCTACAACAATCTCCTTTATGCAAATTGGTAGACCATCAAGAGTACAAGCTAGAAATGACAATCTTTCACTAGACTAGACCAACAATGATTCAAGTCATTACTCAATATTACAGCATTTGAGTGGAAATAACACTTGTATATTTCTTCAATAGTTATATAAAAAAAAAAAATCTATGTTTTCCCCATAAACCAATGGAGGCTACTCAAATGAGCCAAGAGAATGCATATTTATAGCTTTGAGAGAAGCATCAAGCAAAGGGAGTCCAAGGGTCATTTGGACATGTGTCCATATGATAGAATAAGTTAAAATTTCATGTTAAAGAGAGGTGGGGTGAGATATGTAATTTCATATAGGTCTACTTGTCCAAACAAAGTCATAAGAATGGTGCAAAGTGGTATAAAACCTACAATTTTGGCATAGGAAACTGCCTTCATAATTCACCTTCCAAAACTATCTTTTCTCTTCATATGGTCAGGTCTAATGGTTAGTTTTATCAAGAGGGGAATATAAATGTTCCCACATGCATTGGATTGATACCTGACCATCCCTATTATTTTGGGCATGTAAAATCATCTTTGGAAGTTTCAAAATGGCTCTTTTCCATGCACCTTACACACTTGTCATTCAAAATCTCCCAATTTTCCAAATTGATCCATGAACAAGAGGGAATTACACTTTTAAAAAGTTCCCAAATCATTATTTTCAAAAAAAAACCTTTAAATGGATTCCCTAATTTATTTTCACCATTTTTCACAAATGTTCACTAGCTGGCTCATTGGACTAGCCAAAATTAAGAGCTTGGTTGGGACACTTATAGGTTGATATATTAGATTATATTAATTTTTAGAGTTATATCAAGTGTAAATATTCCTTCCAAAGTTTTTTCCATCTTCTAACTCCTCCTATAGATTACACACTAGTAAAAATAGTCAAATAAGACTTATTTTCCCTTGATCTATATAATTCTAAACAAAAAAAAACACATGAGAGTCCTCTACAACTTATATTTATTTTCATGGCCATCCCCTTCCATTTATATTCTCTAATGGAAAGATTTCTTTAGTGGGGTCCTTGTGAGGGTTTTACAAGGGTTTAGAATAGTTTGGACTCTTAACCTTAGTTCATAAAGGTTAGACATTAAACCTACTTCTAATTTCCACTGAAGGTTCTTCAAGGAAAATTTATAACTAATCCAAATGTCTTTTGCTCCCATGAAAACATCCATGTAAGATATGAGTGATGGAAGTTGACCTTTGAATGGCTTTTATGTTTCTTATGAGGGTTTCAGTATGTCTTCAGTTAGATATGGATTCTTATGGATTATTCCAACAAAAATAGAGATTCCTCACCTCTTATTTCGACCTAAAAACATGTTAAAATCATTTGGATAGCTCAAAAAGAGCCAAAAAAGGAAGTTACCTCTATTTTGGAACAAGAGCTATGTCTTGCCAATAGGCTTGTTTGTACTTTGTGAACTAAAAGATGGTAATTATCACCATAAATGAATTAAAATATAATTAAAACGTCATATTTACCCCTATAGGAAACACACAAAACATTATAGTGATTGGATAAGGTAATAACTTGAAGTGACATGTCATTTGGGGTTGGGTTTGCATGTTTTCCCACTAGGTCTACTTGCAGACCTCCTTGTGTAGATAATTTCCTTGGCATCCAAACCTTATACGTTGTTTTATCATGTCCCTATATATTTTATGAAATTTAAGAAACCTCCTTGAATGGTAAAATTTATCATAAGCCCTCCATTCTTTAATTTTCCCAAAAACTACCATTTTCTTGCATGCAAGGAGTGACCCACCTATGAGACAAAATAGAGGCATATTTACCTATTTGGATGGAAAAAATGAATATTTTTTAAGTTAAAAAAGTTCCTAATGACAAAATATACTAAATTTTTCCATTATATTCCATTCCTAAGTGGTCCAACCATCTCAATCTTGCCCAAAAAGGGGTCAAAACCCCTATTTCTTACATGTTTTTGCCCAAAACTCCTTGTAGGTGCCACTTTCAGATCCCTTCCATGATTACAAAATTATTTTATATGTTATAAATCCTAAATTAAATCTCATTAATATTTTTTATCCTTTTAAAATATTTCTTGTTAGTGAAACCCTCCATTTACCCTTTGAAACAAGGTTTTCTTGGCTTGGTTGTACAGACTGTGTCAACTTTGCTCATAAGAAGATGGTCTTGGAATGTTATTTACACATTATTAGAATATAATGACATTTATTTGATGTCATTTTACAATCCTATTATGTTTTATACATTTATTCCCTCTTGGAGTAGTCAAACCTACACTTGCCTAAGCTTGAAAGGATGAACCTGTTTGATTGTGTTTATAGGTAGGGGTAGTTTTGATAAATATCCTCTTATTTGGGGATCCTCCAAGGTAATAATATATATTTATATTATATTTAAAATATTTTAGTATTAAAAACAATATCTATATTTTATCTCACAATGATTCTAACACTTACAATGCTAACCCTGCTCATTTCTCGTTTTAGCTTGGCCTACCTTGATTGTAGGTTACCTTAGGTCTAACCATGATTTTGAGGACACAAAAAAAAATTATATAATTCTTTTGAATTAATTAAATTTATAACCTAACTATATTTATATGAAAATATCATTATATTTCATATTCATTTACCTTTTATCTTCAAAGTTAGGCATTTTCAAGGTTATGACTAAGACATCTACCTACAGGCTTGTAGGTTTCCAAGGCAAGTTTTTAGCCTCCAAAAGGTGTGAAATTAATTTTTATCCTTTTATCACTACTTTATGTCATTAAATTCACTTAAATACTCCATTTTATCTTCATAAACCTTCCTTACCCCTAGTTGTAAGTGCATGTTTTTCCTTGGTTGTAGGTTTTATTTAGTCATTTGGAGCATGCTTAGGAGTGTACAAGGTTTTTTAAGATTTAATTTAACTCCATGGTATTAAAATTTACCATTTTATCATCTTTTAATTATCAATACCATATCTTCATGCAATCCCATTGAAACCATGCCTTCACTAGCTACCCTGCCCTGTGTATAGACAGGGGATAGGCCTAAGAGGTCACTCCATATAGTCATCACCTCTTCCACTGAATAAGTGCTCAATATTTATTTTTGAGTTGATTATAATTTATTCCTCTTGAAATAGTAGTTCAAATACTTTATATGCATAGTATTAATTTCATCCTCCTTGAGAATCTTGTAGATAACACTTTTTACTTTCAGTGATTTCTTAGCAATTTGGAAGAGCTCAAATTCTACCTTCCACTTAGAATTTAGATCCAAAATTTGGAATATTTATACTAGGTGGATATGGATATGAATCCAAAATAATAAATTTGGTTAAATAATCCTCTATCATATCAATCATTAATCCATAAAAACCTCAGGACCTCTATTTTCTACATTTGGGGACTAAGAGCCCAAAAAATGGAAATGACTTTTATTAAAGAAAAACTTACTTGTATAACATCATAGACCTTCATGACATGAAAAACATGAATATTTGGGGATTTTATAGTTCCAAAATGTATTCCACCATATTATTCTAACTCTCTCTTTCATCCATATAGTCTCCATCAAATAAGCACAAACTTGACTTCAAGTGAGAAGGTAGCAAACAAGGTGAATATGGGAAATATGGATTTGTAAAGGTACTAGGTGGACTTAACACAAGATGAAAAAATGAAATATATATTAATTCATGAACCTAAATCACATTATCACCATTATGAATCTCCTTGGATGTTGAAAAACATAGGACCTGCACCCAACTTTGCAGACTTCATGAAACTAGCACCATCTAAAAACTCCTTCAAAGACAATGAGAGGTGAAGTTTTAGATATTTAAAACATAATTAAGAGACCCTTATTATATTCTAAATACACCTCATCAAGAGAACTTATCTCCAAAGACCTTTGAAAACTAAAAAAATATTCCTGACTCTACCCCTCTTGGATCTTATTCTATAACAGGCTACTTGGATTGTTAATGATTGTTCATAAAGGAAGAGGAAAAAAAAACAAATTCATATTAATAAAATGAAATGTATTTAGATTAAAATCCACTTGTATAATCACTCCTCCCAACTCTACCTGTACCAAGTGCTTGAAGTTGACCTTCATTTGCATGCTAAGAAGAAGATGAAGAAAAATGAGTTTTAGATGCATATTTTTGCATTATAATTTAATTTTAAACATTTAAATATTTTTGGGGAGGTGAAGATACCCAAACCTATATTTTTAGTTGGATATATGATCATGGGGGTCATACAAGTGCCCAAAAGGGCTTAAAAACAAGGATAAACCCTCTTTTTCAGGCTCTAACTAAAACTTGGACTGATACAAACCTAAAAATGACATACTATAACCTCTCCCACATTAAAAACATATTGGTGACCAGTTTATCACTTTAGGCATCTGTACAAGTCCTCTTTTTTAGCTCCAAAGTGGGCCCACAAGGTATTGTTTGCATATTGAGTGTGGTAATTGTAATTAAATGACTTAGAAAGATCATAAATCACATTGAAAACCATATTAGGACTAAAAAACATATTTTATGCCTTTGACCTAGTTTTAACAAGGTTGAATTTCATTGACTTGATTAGTACAAAGGCCTAGACTTTGGACTAAAGCTAGATTAGGGACAAAGTAACATATAGATCAAAATGAGGCTACTATAGGACATTGACAAACCTATACAAAGTTAAAAAATGTATGGTTTGAATAAAATTTTACCAAAGCTCAAATTTGGTCAACATGACCTATGTTTAACTCTTTTGTCCTTTATGACCTCCCCATACACCCCTAACAACCCATTATTGACATCAACTATCTCTAATATCATCGAATTTCCCAATTGTCCCAATATAATCAATTTTATTCACCTTTTGACATAATATTTGACATGAAAGTCCTAGCTCCTTAATTTCCACTTTATCCAATGTCAATAATTACATCGACTTGATGTCTTTTTTGACTATGTAGGCAACACCTAGTCCCAATTTTGTGCCCAAGGATACCTAGGCCACCATTTATCCAATATCACCATCCCATCCTTAGACTTGTCACTCAAAAATCACACATCATTTTTAAGCCGCGCCTCTCTTTTAAATTATCCCTCTATCACCAATCATAAATCTTCATCACTATTTTCCCTTTTAAATCTTTCCTTAGCATGTGTCTTTACTATGGGATTTATCACCAGCTTAACCTATCATATTTTAACCAGTCTTGACCTATCAATCAAAACATTTTATATACACTTATCCTTTGTATATAACCCATTACTTAAGCTAAATTATCCTCTTCACTTTTGGGACATTTCAACCCCATCTCATCATAGCCTTATCCCACCCCAAGATTTCATTTTGAGTGATCATCTAGGTTAATTTATCCCTGTATGCTCCCTTGAGGGGGTATCATATCCTACTAACATCTAACATAATTTTAATCCTTCCACTTCACTCCAATTTCAATACCCTTTCAAAGAGGGGCAAAATGTATGCACTAAATTATGCTCACCCTGCTAATTATACTGATTGTGCTAACTTTTAATAATTTAGTCTAAATTCTATAATTTTTACCTAAATTAACTAATAACCTATATCCCATTCCTATATCACATAAACCTTTACCCCATCCTAAACTAATTAATCCCCTCATTAAAACCCCTAATAGAACATGTTACCTACTAACCTATTCCCTACACCAACTAGCTAATTTAAAATTCTAGAATAATATACCTAACCAACCACCCCCTATCCTAGCCTCTCCTAAAAACCTAAACCCTATGATGAGATTTATATAATTTGAGGATTCTATAAATCTTCCCCATTCTATCTCCCTTCTCTAGAGTTTTCTAATCCTATATATTTCCATGCAATTAAATATTTCATGGAAAAACTCTTGCCCTTGATATCAATGGCCCAAATTTGAATTTGAGCCATTGATCTTTCCCTCCATGCCTATAAAACTAAGCTCTCCCTCCAACTTGAAACAATATTGGAAATCCATAGATCCATCATCTTGAAACTATCTTGCATCCATAAATCTATATTTCATCCATATAATTTCCATCATCAAGCCCATTCAATCACTTGGAAGTCATTATCAACACTTATCAAGTAATCCAACACTTTCAAATTTGGGCATCAACAATCTATTTGCAAATCCGAGAGTGGAGCCATAAGGAGTTAAAAATGATGGTGAGAATGTTTTTATTATTTTGATTTGCCTCTTTTATCCATTCTTATTGGTGTTATTGAGTTTTAGGTTTTTGTTACTAAGTTTATTAATATAGTTTGGATCTAAATTTTGGTGCACACATACAATTCAAACATTATTAATTTTGGTTGTAAAGAGGTGAACTACAAGATTCCATTTTAAAATAGATTCCTTCCTCAAAAAAACTTGAAATTCCAATCAATAAATCCAACATGAGCATGTTCAATCCAATTCAAAGACACCTAATGATGTTATTTCACTTTTACACTTGTTAAGAAAGTCACCTTGTCATGTTATTTTTATGAGAACATTACATCTAACATTACCTTTGAATGTAGAGTCACAACATGTGGTCTATCTTTTAAATACCATAAAACAAACCAAACATGGTATATCAGTTTTAAAATAAGTGTAACAATCCCAACATAAGTAAAACACTTGTTTGCCATCATACATCTAGTTATGTGTGTACAATAAAATGATAAAATAAGTTCTTATGGATAACACTTCAAGGATCAACATTTGTAATATATCTCTCCTTTCCAAAATAGGCATGGAACCTTCAAATTTATCCCCATATAATATGAGTATCAAGGGATTTGATAATATTTTGTGACAAGTGTTGGGGGAAATAACATTGAATATTATTGTGGGTCCCCAGATATTACACACCTTATGTTATGTTATGCCAAATGATTCAAATTACAACAATCTCTTGGTAAGACCTTAGATACATTAGATGCATATGGTTCCCCCTAATTTCCACACATTCTTAAAATTTAGTCATCAATAATTTATTTACATATGTCCAATGGATCCTAATCCCTTGGAACATTATATAATGGCCCAAAAATCAGATAATCCTACATAATAATCATGTAAATATGGACACCAAATTGATACAATTGTATAAAAACATAACCATATTATTCTATCTAAGGCACCAAGGAGACAATTCACAATTCTACCTAAGTCCCCAGTTTCATTACTCCTATGGTTGCTAGAGTGTCATCTTATATCTCTCCCTCCTACTATAGAGGTTTATGTAAATAGACCTCTATCCAAAGGGTATGATGCAAATGCTTATTATAAATATCACCAATGTCATGGGCATGTACCAATAGATTATTTACCTTGAAACATAAGATCCAAGATCTTATTAATGACCAAAATATTACATTTGAGGATCCTCTTAAGTAATTAGCTTCACAAAACATCAAAAAGTGCACACAACACTAGTTTTTAACAATTACCTTATACATGGGTGGTGATTATTGTTGGCACAACCATATTGATCTTACACAAACTCCTTGCAACATAAATCATTTTTATTAGCTTGGTTTTAACATAAAATATTTGCAAAAGAAGATCATTTGGAGAGACTCCTTGGGAAACATAATGATATCAATTTCTTGTGGTTCTAAAGTGATTCAAACATGGGTTTGGGTTATGCCTACCACATCTCCATATGTATTTACACTTATAACTCTTTGACTATACCAAATGGAAGAAAAAATTGATGAAATTCAATAAGACATTTATTTTCCTCATGAAGGCCAATACATTCTTCTACTATACATTAAAAACATTAGGAGGAACATGTTATGTCTCTTTTTAACCTAGCCAATCATGATGCAAATAATATACAAAATCCAACTTAAGGTTATAAGGTTCAGAATGGGGGAAGATACCTATGATCATCCATTGGATGGCATCATAGAATGATCTTTCCTCATCATCAAAAATATTAAAAAAAAAACAAAAACATATAAAAATTCAAACACATGTTTGGCACCTACATGTTTTTTAGCTCCTTGGCATCTATGTGTTAGTTTTATGTCAAATAACTAGCATAACATTTACTCTTACATACATGTACACAGGCATACAAAGATAAATGATATTTTGATGCATGTTGGACCTTACCTCTACTCACATAGCTAGGACATTGGGGGCATCCATCTTTTATGATCTCGATACACATAGGTTATATGATTCTATGATCACTCTACACTATCATGTTTGAGCTTACATATGTACTTACACATGATTATTATCCATGATTATAATTTACACAAGGTACTTGATATTCTAAGCACCTGATGTCTTTGGCTAACACATTTAATCCATGGGCCACTATGACATGTTTATGTTGGTTTCTTGTGATTTTTATCAACATACTTCCTTGAGTGTTTTGCCTTGATATTGTCTTGATTTTTTTATCATTTTCATATGCTCCATTATATGCAGCCCATGTCCCTAGGTTTTACCTTATTTGACATTTGAATATTTCATTACTTGTTATATATACATTTGAAAATGTCATTCCTTATTTTTGTGGACATTGGCTAAGGTGTGTCCATTCAATTTTATGACATTTGAACATGCCCCTTGTTTATGGTCTCCTTGTGTTGGGAATTGAGGTGTCTCAACCTTGACAAGCTAGGACACTATTCATAAGTCACTATTCATGAGATACTATTCAAAATCACTATTCCTATTCACTATTCATGTGATGAGGTGGTAGTGGTGAGTTGGAAATTATTTTGTAGGTGATGTGGCAGGTGATGATGTGGATTATGGATGAGTTGGCATGGCCCATAGAAGAATCTACATGATATAAAGTTGATGTGAATATATTGGGGTGTGTCACTCTACTAAAGGGATAAGGTTTTTATATTTTTTTACTCACATGATTTTCATTTAGGGGAAACATGACAAAAGGAGATATGGGGCTTACCTCTTAGTTGTCATCATGATCTTGAGTGGAGGATAATTTAGAAAGTGATGGAGAATATTTTAGAAGCATGTATGTGCAAATGTGATAGTGGGGAACAAGTTATTATTCCAAATGAAAAGCACATGTGCTAGTGGGGCACAATTTTGGAAGCATATGAAAGTGGAGGATGATTTTTCATTAGTGAAGGATCCACTTTTGACCTTTACACAAGAAAAAAAATCTAACCACTATTCATCAATAGTGAACACACCAAGGGTGGTGAATATTTTCCTTGATCATGATGTTATATCCTCTCTCCTCATTTTTAATTATATATATGATTGTTCTCTCATTTGTTATTATAATCAAGAAGGTAGCTAAGCTTTATAATATTGTAACATAGAGAGTTGTGCAAAGGGACTGAAGCTTTGAACTAGTTCTTCTTCTTCTTGTATATTAGTGATACTCCTATGAAGGATTTCTCTTAAAGTGTATAGTGTAATTGGTGTTGATTGTCAATAATAAATTAAGATGCTTTAGAGTGTGGGGTTTCTCTCCTAAAAGGGTTTTCCCCATGTAATCATGTGTTATTATATCTTATTTTTTTTATTTGTATGTCTTTTCTTATCATTCTCTAACAAGTTCAAATTTATTTGCATATTCTCCTCTCAAGGTTTAGTGTAAGGAATTATTTATGTGATCTTGTATTCCTTTAAAGTGGTATTAGAGCTAGGATAGTTTTGGTTCTAGTGGTGTGTTTTTTGGATTTTTTGAGTTGAGCTAATCAAGTTTTGAGTGGGATCTTGTGCAAGAGATATTTGGAGTTCATTGTTTTATGAATTTTAAGATGGCAAGCACATCAAGGAGAATGAAGGTTGAATTTTTATTATGGAATAATTTTGAGATGTGTAAGATGAAGATGGAAGTGTAGAGAGGATTACATAACATTATTAGACAAACATTAGTCCAATAAATCAAAGGAAAAATTCATAAGAGTAAACCAATTTAAGTACATCGATTCATGTGGGAATTGCTAATGACAATGAAAGAAAGCAATAAACATATACCTTCCCAAGTGAATCCATACTCTAAGAGTGGTTCAAAAACATGTTCTCCCTTGATCAAGCATCCTTATCTTCATCGACAATGGTGTAAAACTCCTCTAATGTATCAAGAACACTCCACAAAACCTAGGCTCATGATATATAACTATCTAATTGGCCTATCAATGAAGCTTTTAACTAAAATCAATAATCAAATGCAAAGGATTTTGGAAATAATTTTGCATTATAACTTTCCACAAATCAAGCTTAAAAATGATGTTCTTGGCCTCTCTATTTATATATTTTTGAGATTGATCAGGATCAACCATGACTGTCCATCTCAAGATTGAGATGTGTGGCCATGAATTTATCTAATTATATAATTAAATCCACAAATATCCCTCATAAATATTTGGGATAGAGGGGAATTTAATAGTCATGGAGGGTCTTAATGAGGCATGGAAGACCCATAATCTTGATATTTTATGCATTTATGGCTTATAGATGCCACCCCATAGGATGATGTCATTTGATGATGTAGTTAATGAAAATTAATTTCTAAAAATAAATATTCAAAAATTTCCATGTAAAATTAATGTAAGTTCTTGATTTGGTTTAATTATACTTAAACATGATTAGTTAACTTTGATACAAAACCTTGGTAATTTATGCATAAATTGGTCAAAATGTCATATTATTAGCTTGAAATTTGACTGGATTAGAATTGGAAGTCGATGTTAGATGCATTGGAACCATATTCCAATTTAGGATGCTGCCAACACAAAATAAAAAAATTACATGATGTGTACCAATGAATTATAAGAAAAGAGTGATCCAAAGCATAACAAGCTAAAATCATCATGTTGACTCGAAATGAATTGATCAAAGTTAGGTATCACATTAAATGAATTACCATATTTAGGGATAATTTAACCTAAATCAAGAATTTTAAATGACAATTTCAAACCATTTATGGTATTTTAATGATTTTGACCTAAAATGTGCATTTAAGTGCAATTCGAGTAAGATTGACAATTTTAACACAAATGGTGTTAGGAATTGGATGTCTATATTTTTACCCTATTTAAGAAGGTGTAGTGAGACATTAAAGTGAAGAAACATATTTTTAAATAAAATATTTGTCAAGAAAAAATTGTAAAAAACCCATGATGCCCCGTTGAGAGGATATACTAGGATGGAAGAAAAGGATGAACTCTTAAAAAGAGAGAGAAAGTGAGAAATTAACCCATGGAATAGATCACATCCAAATGAGCTAATTATTACATGCATGATTACCATCAATGATAAAAATATAATTAGAGGTATAATAAGCCCTAGTACATGGGGGGAATGAGAAAGATGCAATCTATAAATGTATGGGACACACTTTAAATTTACTCAGTTTGAGAGTAAAAGCTACACACTTATGGCATTGATCAATCCTAAGACAAGTTGCACACTAAATATTTACATCGTGGGTCTTAGTTTGGAGAGATTAGAATTAGAGGAAAAGAGAGAACATTTTTCTTCAAGAAGGGAAACACCACTAGAACAGGGTCTCCAAAGAGAAGATAATAAGAAGTGCCCCAATAGAGAAAATGTGATCATGATAAAATAGTTTTCACCCTAGTAAGGTGAATTTTGATCACTTGATAAAGAATAAATAAAGGTTTTTTCCCTGTAGGGATTATGTGATTCTAACATTTTTCAAATGTTGTACCCCAACATGGGTAATTGGAAAGCAAAATAGCCTAAGGATATAACCTAAAAGATAGGTTAAAGCAAGTGGGTGCAAACATACATGTGATGGTGTAATGGCTTAGAAAGCCACAAGAAACCAAGCATATAATAATTCACAAAGTGATGAAAGATATGAAAAGAAGAATGAAAGATAACTGAGTTGACCTAAATAGAAATTGAACACTGCCTACATAGTTTTATGGACTCATGTTCCAACCTAAACTTTAGGCCAACGTAGTTCACCCAAGTTTGGGAGAGAATAGAAGGAGGAATGATGAAAACTAACCAATAATTTATTAGAATCAAAATGAATGTGAAGAGATGCATGTCTAATCATAGAGTTAAAGTTTTTAAAATGCATGATACCTAGATGCCTAATTTCATATCATGAGCTTATATTATGTAAAGTGTTCTTGAGAATCGTTCATCAGAGCTATGTTGATGTTTAAGACATTGAAACCTAAGCACAAAGTGATTTTTATATAAAAAAATTAGGCATCATAAGTATTAATAACTTATAATGACATAATATTCTAATTGCACTAAGCCGGTTCAAATATGAATACATATAACTAAGGATAATCATAAAATAATGACCAAAACTAGAGTTACATCTATTTACATTTAAACAAAAAAACAAAGACAAAGAAAAAGATAAACATAAATGAACCTAATTTAAAATCAAGATATAATCAATCAAGACTTAAGTAGGAACAAAAATGTTTCAAAATAGAAAGCAAGAACATCTGAATGACATGAGACCAAGATATGAATAATTAAGATCCATGTGGACCATCAAGACATTCTTAAACATGAAAGAGAAAATCAAAATCAAATATAAAAACACAAGACACCAACAATAATCAAATAAATAAAATGATCCAAGAACAACTTAATAACATAGGGTCAAGATATGAATAATCAAGATCCATGTGAATCATCAAGACGTTCTGAAACACAAAAGAGATAAGCAAAAACATATAGAGAAACACAAGACCAAGATGAGAAAAGAAGTAATAAAAAGAGAAAATGAGAAGAAATAAAATGGGAGGTTTGAAAGCACAAAAAACACACACACAAACAAAAAACCAATTTAGTTCAGTTTAAAGACAAATGTTCATGTATGTGCGATAGAGGCGTTACTTTCCATCACAACATAACAAAAAATAATGACACAATAATTATTCCGTATTAAAGAGGAACAATGATAGAATAAATGAGGGAAGAGAATAAAATGAAGAGGTTGGTCGAGCTAACTCTAGATGTATAAGACAAGTGGGCACTACCTATATAGTTCCATGGATGCATGTTCCAACATGGACTTTAAGCCAAATGTAGTTCTCCTAGGAGATGAGATAGAAGAAAAATGATGATCATACCAGCATGATTGATGTTATAGAAGAAATGGAAGATATGACAATCAAATTAGAATGGTCTTACAAAAAACAAGTTGATGGGATGAGAAATAATGATCTTGCAAAAAAGTAAGTGAATAGGACAAGATGAACATGTGTTTCCTTACTTGAAAAATGGCAAGATCATAGCATGGTGGGATGGGAATGTATAAATATACAAAAGTGTGTGATAATTTTTTTATTCTTTTTTGGATCAAGTTCTAATCTTTTTGGTAGTTCCAAAGTATTTCCAATGTTTTTGGTGTTTTTGGGATAAAATATGCACAAGGTAGGACCTATCTAGTCAAGGAGATGCTCATTCAAGATTAAAGGTTCCAATAAAATAGCTAGGTCAGTTGCAATAGCCCATGCTCACAAATTGATGAGAATGATGATCTTGATAAGATATTAAATGCCTATAAAGAGTATTAAATGTAATGTAGAATAGTGTGCAACATGAAATAACTTTGAAAAACTATCTGTATTCACTTATCTCTAGAAGAAGCTACAAAATAGTATCTTGGTTGAATTGCTTTGTAGAACTGGTGCTGAAGATGATCATAATTTTCATGAGACATAATCAAGATCATAACTAGTAGAGATAAAAAGTGTTCAATCTGAAAACATGCCCATGATATAACAAAGAATATGGTTCTCAAGGAGAATGGTCCAAATAATAGGGTCCAAAAAATAGACGGTCCAAAGTGGGATAAATAATATGGTTCTCAAAGAGAACTATCTAGGATAGGATAAAATGTGTTCAGAGTGCCAATGATTCAAAGCCTTCACTATCCTAAGTTGTGAAGAGTGGGACAAGGTAGTTGTTGACATAGTGGATTGTACCTTGTGAAGGGAGGCTCATCTCTCTTCATCCACGTGATACAATGGAGACACCCCTCTTATTGTGGGTAGTAAATGTGAGGGATTAATCTCTAGATTAAGGGCTAGATCCCCTTCATGCACCTGAGGCCATGGATTTCCTACTGCTTATAATGAGGGGGTGATGAAAAGGGAGAGAAAATACTAAAAATGGGACCTAAGCTAAGAGGTGATGCACCAAAATAATTGGTCTGCTTAGCTTTGGCATACACTTTGAACCATAGACAACAATCATACACTTCATTCAAGTGAGAAAAACTTCCTTGAATTGCTATTTTAGCAGGGGGTCCTATGAAGATATGAGGAAGAAACTAACATAAGAGGTGTTCTGAAACACACTACTATGTAGCCTATTCACTTGCCTATACTTCTTTAGACACTTACTATGACTTGCAAGAGAAGAAAACACTATACACTAGATATGCTAGAATAAACTAATGAAAGCATGAAAATAAAATGATTTAACATAAGATAGAACATATACAAAAGTGCAAGCTTAAATGGAGGTAAAATTATCTTTCTAATTCAAGGTAAATTCTTATAGGGATCTTCTTAAATGAGAATTTACAAATATATAGAGAACTTGAAATAAGATAGCTGACAAATGAAGGAATGGAAACCCATGCTGAGTTAAACATTTCTATAGAGACCACAAGGCCATGTTGCTACCATATTCTTCTAATTACATATGGGAGGGCCATGTTGTAGATATCCAAGTCACCACCCTTACTATCCTAGGCCTACAAAAACATGGGATACTCCTTCTAGCAACTAACAAAGCCATCCCCAAGTTTTGGCTGGACCATGCTCTCTTCAATGCTAGGTGCAACTGGTTGTGCATTAATGGTGAAGCATGAAAACATGGGTTGCTCTCCTCTATAGTTAAAAAACCAATCTATTTTATTGGTTTTTGGTAGATATATCTCACCAAATGTATTAATTATCCTTACTATGTCATCTATGCCACTTATCTTGGTCTGAGTGGTCATTGATTTTATCCTTTATCTTGTTAGTAGCTGGAACTATTTCTTGTTTTGTCTTTTCCACTTTGTCTTTTCTCAGTTTTTATCTCTTTCCTTCAACTTCTCCTTTGCCTTGGCCTTTTCTTTGCTTGCTCTTTGACTCATTGGGCCTTCTTTGTCTCAATATTTTTTCTACACTTTCCTTCAGACAAAATGTCAAAAAGAATTCCTTCAGACATTTTTTTTAAGGAATTATTTCTTTTGATTGCTTCTTTTTCTAAAGGGCATGTTCCCTTCAAGCCTTTCCAATTTGTCTCCTTATTTAGTTGGTTGCCCTTTGCAAGGGTTTATTTCATCTAAAAGTGCCCTTTGGGCTTTCTGAAATGGTCTTCATCTTTCTCAAGGTGCCCTTTATAAGGGCACTTTGTGCCTCAAAATGCCCCTTTAGAACTTTTGATTTCGTCCTACCACCGACCAAGGTGCCCTTTGAATAAAATATGTGCCTTGGGCAAGCTGCATAGACCAAATTAGATCCTTCACTTTCTTTTACTTATAAAATCCAACTAGTAATACACCTACACAAACTTGAATTACATTAGAAAGACCATTTTAGACTTTTCATGAGCTCGTACTTCAGGTTTTGCATCAACTTCAACTCATAAAACAAATAAGTAAAGATACCTGGAAAACTCAATTTGGTCTTCCAAGACCAAATCAAGTTTTGCAAGTGTCTTTACTTATAAACCTTTATAAATAAAGATGTTTTTAAAGTCTAAATTACACTGTAAGGACCAAATCAATTTTATCAAGTAACTTGACTTATGAAAATTTCACAAGTCATTTGGAAAACCTAAATTAGTCTATTGTAGGTGAAGTAATTGCTCTTGACAAACTTGAAATGCACTTGGCTAACCAAATGAGGAAAACACTTTGTTTTTTCTCAGGAAAGGTCTGGTAGAGAACATTTTACATAAGATAGTAGAGGGATTATATAGACAAAACATGGATTGGATAATTTTGCAAATAAAAATGAGGGGATACCCAATTTTGGCTTGCAAGACCAAAAATTGGTAAACACATTTGGTGACTCACAAGGGGAGCATGCCTACTATGCTAAAGAAGATTGGTAGCCTCAAAGTCCATTGGGCATGGAGTAAGGATGCATCTTGGAGAATTAAATAAAATCCTTACAAGGATATATTAACTAATAAATATTTTACCCCAAACAATAATGAAAAACACACACGAAGGCTAAAAATACTACACACATGCATAACATCACTTAGGGAAAACAAAAGACAACCTAAAAAAAAGCAAACTACTATGTATAGCCAACCAGATATGCTCTTCTCCCTCTTGGATCAAAGGGAAAAATTCTTAATTCACTTTTAAGATGAGATGAAACAAAGTGCCAAGCATGCTCCTCTTTGAATTGAATGCTTTGTAGATCAGGCCTCTTCCTTGGCACTTCACTTGATCTAGTCTTGAATAGGTCATCTTTGAATAGGTCTCCAATGAATACATATTCCTCTTTCACACATTTATACATTTCATATTTTTACCCATTCTTTGTCTCATGGTCAACTTTTATCTCTTTAGTAGGCATGTCTCCAAGAGGATTGGTTTCATGTTCCTCATGTTCCTTAAAAGCTTCAGGCCCGCATGATTCTTATTCATCCTTCCAAAGCTAATGGGTTCCTTTTAGAAGGTGATATCACTCCTTGATTAATTCAAAAATATCATCTTTATATTCACCAACCTCTTGAAAGGATAAATTTGAAAACTTCTTACCCCTTTGCATACTTATTTGAGTCCCAATGTTGCCTTCTCCACCCTTATCTAGCTCATAACCTCCTCAAAAAAGAGTGTAACCTTCCCCAATGACTTCAAATAAATAATTAAAATAATGATCAATAATATATCCATGCTCCTCCATGATGTCTTGTAAAGTGATAAAATATTCAATGATCATCTCTTCCTCATCAAAGATAGAGGCAAAAGCTTGTGACTTGTTTTCTTGTCCACCAAGGGGGTACCTATGGTGGTCTCCTCCTCATCTACACTCATGAATTATCCCTAATCAATCATGAACTAATCATACTCCTCTTCACTTTATTCCTTCAAGATGGATTCCTCAACACAAGAGAAACATTCTTCATTTACTAGGCAAGGAGGTGGAACACAAAGATTGTCAAAATTAGGTTGGGAATGGAAAGTAGGGGATCTTTTTGAAAGCTCATGAGAAAATGGGGGCAGACCTTGGGCCAAAATCACTTGATTTTCTTATCTCCACTTGACCAACACTTTATCAATATCAAAATTAGATTGAGGATTGATAGAAAGAGTGTGTTTTGGTATAGGCTCCTTTCTAAGGTTTGAAACTTCCATCTCACTTTCACTAAGAAATTTCACCTTTGCTTCTAATTCCTCAATTTTCTCATCTAGATTTTATTGAAAGAGTCTTTCTTGGAGCTAATAGAAATCATCATGGAAATGGGGAGTGCATGAAGGTTTACATGGAGTACAAGAAGCTTCTTGAGGAAGGGTGGGAGGGACTTGAGAAGGACTAGCCTCATTTTGTACTTCACACTCTTGAGCAATGCCCTTCTCTTCCTTGCTACTCTATGACTCAACTACTTTACTCTAGATCATGATCTTAGGACTATAAGTCTCCTTTTGGGGTGATGGGTTTGTTATGTGAGAGGGTAGTGAGGGCTTGGATTCCACTTCCCTTGCTACCAACATAGACTGTTGCATGTGAAGACTTACCAACTCAATCTACCTATCAAGATTGACCTTAAACACAAGATTTTATATTTCAAAACTCTCCTCAACATGATTGGGGAAAGGACTTTGACAAGATTGATTTGGCTCATGATTAGGGGTTTTGTATGGCTGATATGAAACATGGGGCAGCGTGTATGCAGGTTGATAGACTTGATAAGGCTACCTCACATGAATACTTAGTGTCTCTTCCAAATATGCAATCAAACCACTCACATCCAACATCTCATTTGTAAGCCTTTTCCAATTGGCTCTTTCAATATGAGTCGATTCACTCTTGACTATCTCTAATGCATTTTGCACTTGATGGATGAAATGATCAAGAATTTATTAGGCATATCCCCTTCTAGTGTCAAGCTCCACTACATACCTTTCATCCCCAAAGAGGGCTTGTTTGAAGGTGGAAATGGGCTGATTATCAAAAGGATTAGGTTGAGTAGGAGAAGTAAGGCATTTATAATACTAGGCATAAGACTAATATAGCTCATGACAGGGTTGAAACTGGTCATATTGGACTTGTTAAGGATTAACACAAGGCTAGTAAGGATCATAGCCAGGTTGGCCAAGGACTTTCTCAAACTAAGGAGGAAGAGGCAAAGCTTGCAATGTTTTACCAATCTGCAAAGCACAAAAATTGTAACTATGTGTAACCATGAAACTTCATAAAGAAACATACTACCAAATCTCTTCAAAGGATCACTCAAGTTGCTCAACCAATTGATGTATCTTTGGAGTTGCCATTGGTGTTGATTTAATGCCTCCAAAGGCTGATTTTTTGAATAACACACCAAGAATTCTTCAACCTCTTAGATAAAATGTCCCACCAAGTGTGTTAAAAACTATTGACATGGTGGATTGCACCCTATGAATGGAGGCTCAACTCTATTCATCCACATGACACAATGGGGACATCCCTCTTGTTATGGGTGGCAAATGTGAGGGATGAATCTCTAGATGAGGGGCTAGCTCCCCTTGATGCACCTTGAGGCCTTGGATTTCCTAATACTAACAATTGGGGGGATGAAAAGGGAGAAAAAATACTAAAAATGGGACCTAAGCTAAGAGGTGATGCACCAAAATAATTGGTCTACTCAGCTTTGGCATACACTTTGAACCATGGACAGTAAATATATACTTCATTTAGGTAAGAAAAACTTCCTTGCATCAGTATTTCAGTAGGGGGTCCTATAAAGATACAGGGAGGAATAAACTATCACAAGATGTGTTCTAAGACACACTGATGCATAGCCTTCACTTGCATATACTACTTCAGACACTTCCTATGACTTACAAGAGAAGAAAACCACTATGCACTAGATATGCTTGAATAAAATTATGAAATTATGAAAAGAAAAATACTTAGCACAAGATAAAACCATAGACATATACAAAAGTGCAAGCTCAAATGGAGGTAAAATGCTCTTTTTGATTCAAGTTAAATTCTTGGAGGGCTTCACCATACAAGTTGACAGATATCCTTTTAAATGAGAAATTACAAATATATAGACAACTGGAAATAAGATAGGTGATAAATCAAGGAATGGAAACCCATGTTGAGTTAAAAACTTCTATAGAGATCACAAGACCATGTTTTTTTTGTATTATGGGGCCATGCTATAGATGTCCAAGTCACCACCCTTTCTATCTTGGGCTTACAAAAGCATGGGATACTCCTTCAAGCAAATGACAAAGCCATCCCCAAGCTGTTGTGGCTGGACCATGCTCTCTTCAATGATGGGCATAATTGGCTATGCATTAATGGTGAAGAATGAAAACACAGGTTGCTCTCCTCTATAGTTCAAAAACTAATCTATTTTATTGGTTTTTGATAGATATATTTCACTAAATGTATTAATTCTCCTTACTAAGTCATTGATGTCACTTGTCTTGGTCTGAGTGGTCATTAATTTCATCCTTTGTCTTTGTCAACAATTAAAACTATTCCTTATGTTGTCTTTTTTGCTTTGTCTTTACTCGTGTTTTGTCTCTTTCCTTCGACTTCTCCTTTGCCTTGGCCTTTTCTTTGCTTGCTCTTTAACTTATCAGGACTTCTTTGTCTCAGGCTTTTTGTCATGCTTTCTTTGGATAAAATATCTGAAGGCTTCTTTGTCTTGGGATTTTTTCATACTTTCCTTTAGACAAAATGTTTGAAGAATTCCTTCAAACATTTTTTTTGAAGAAATTCTTTCTTTTGATTGCTTATTTTCTCGAAGGGGACGTGCCTTTCGGGCCTTTACAATTTGTCTCCTTCTTCAATTGGTTGCCCTCCGTAAGGGTTTCTTCCATCCAAAAGTGCCCTTCAGGATTTTTGAAATGGTCTTCATCTTTCTCAAGGTGCCCTCTAAAAGGGCACTTTATGCCTCAAAATGCCCCTTCAAAACTTTTTGATTTGGTCCTACCACTGACCAAGGTGCCCTCTAAAGAAAATCCATGCCTTTGGTGAGTTGCATAGACCAAATTAGATCCTTCACTCACTTTTACTTATAAAATCCAACTAGTAATACACCTACACAAACCTAGATTGCACTAGATAGACCATTTCAGACTTCTCATGAGGTCTTACTTTAGGTTTTGCATCAACTTCAACTCATAAAACAAATAAGTAAAGACACTTCGAAAACCCAATTTGGTGTTTTGAAAGTGTCTTTACTTATAAACCTTTATAAATAAAGATGCTTACAAAGTCTAAATTATACCATAAGGACCATGTCAATTTTATCAAGTAACTTGACTTATCAAACTTTCACAACTAAATTCATTTGGAAAACCCGATTTGGTCTTTTGTAGGTGAAGTAACTTCTCTTGACAAACCCAAAATGCACTTGGCTAAGCAAATGAGGAAAACACTTGGATTTTTCTCAGGAAAGGTCTGGTAGAGAAAAAATTTCATAAGGATAGTAGAGGGATGATCTTGCCAAAACATGGATTGGATGACTTTTGTAAATAAAAAGGAGGGGGTGTCTAATTTTGGCTTGTAGGACCAAAAATTGGTCAATAGTAGTATAAATTGTGTTCAAGGTAGGATAAACTAGTGGGATAAAATTACTTTAGCACAAGTTTCCCCTAAGTTAGGGGTCTTGTAGATAATGTTTCAAAGTTATTCATGAATATAACCTATTAAGGTGTACAATGTTCATGGGCTCTGATAATTCTTCACCATTAGGTTTAGCCAGTTGATATGCCCCTGATCCATAGTTCACCATGACAACATATGGTCCCAACCAATTAGGCTAAAACTTATCTTTATTTTTGCATTCAACATTTATGTTATTTTGGGTCTCTTTCAAAACCAAGTCACCAATCTCAAACTCTTGAGGGAGAATGTACTTTTTGTAGTATCTCCATAATCTATTCTGATAGGCCTACAAGTTTTTTAGGGCAGCTAAATTCTTACCATCAAGAATTTCTAGTTCTTTTAGCCATGAGGCTCTATAGTCTTCATCATCTTCAATGTGCTCTAGTGATATTTGTAATTATGGTATCTCAATCTTGACTAGCATAATAATCTCAATGCCAAAAATAAGGGAGTATGGAGTGGATCCAATTGGGGTTTGATGATTGGTTCTATGAGCCCAAAGGGTATGAAAGAGTTACAAGTGCCAATTACAGCCATATTCATTAATATTATTCTTTAAAATGGCTAAAATGGTTTTGTTTGAATCCTCCACTTGTTCATTACCTTGCGAGTTATATGGAGTTTTTTTCTTATGCTTGATCTTGAATTTTTCACAAAGAGATTTTACATCATGGTTCACAAAAGATCTACCATTATCAGATATAATACAGGCTAGGATGTCATATCAACAAATGATATGGTAATGAATTAATTTGGCTATCTACTTCTCTATAACATAAGTGAGAGGAATGGCCTCAATCCACTTGAAAAAGTACTTGATTATGGTCAAAATTTGTTTATGGACATCTGAATGTGTTGGGTTAATTTTCTTAATGAGATTGAGACCCCATGTTGAGAATGACCATGGTGTTGTGATTGGTTGTAGTGGTAAATAAGGTGCATGTATCAAATTTCCATATTGCTAACAAGAACACACTTCTTCACATAGTTTCAAGCATCGATCTCCATTTTAGGCTAATAATATCTTGTTCTGAGGAACTTCTTTGCTAGGACTACATCATTGGTGTGGGCTTCACAGATTCCTTCATGAACCTCCTTTAGTGCCAGCTTGGATTCTCCCAAAGATAAATAATGAAGAAGTGTTCCATCATAGCCTTTATGATAAAGTTTTTTCCCAAGTAGAGTATAACATGTTAAGTGATAAAGGAATAGTTTTTGTTGGTTTTTGGAAAGGTTGGCAGGGAAGACATGACTATGAAAATAGTTATAAAAATCTTGGTACCATGGTAGTTTAGGTGGGGGACTAGAACTAGTAATGGTGTATACCCTCTTTGAATATGGTATAATATGAATATGTTGAAGAAGATTTTCAATCAAAAATTGATACTATTTAGTACTACCATCCATTTGAATCATAGAACCAATTTTCACCATTATGTTGATAGATCTATTGTTTACTCTCAAAAATTGCTAAAACTACAAAGATTTAAAATGTGTTTGGAGGTTATCGATAATTTACTTATAAGGAACAAGCTTGTAATCTTTTATTTGATATTGATCAATGGTTTGATTGATGATTAACTATGAATCTCCATAGACCTTTAAGCTTTGAATATCCCATTGTATAGCAAGGTGGAGCCCTGCAATCAATGCCTCATACTCAACCATATTTTTTTACAATGAAATTGTATATGTAATGCTTTAGGAATCAAGTCCCCCTATGGTGTGATCAATAATATACCAGCTCCAGATCCATGGGATATGAAGTATCCATAAAAATAGAGCATCCATTGTTCAAATTCCTATGATGCTTGTTCTATTATCATGATAGAATCATCTGGAAAGTCAAACTTGAGAGGTTGAGTGGCCTCAATAGGAGCTTCCATAAGTTGGTCAGTAGTTACTTGTCTTTTGATTACCTTTGATTATGGTACTCAATATCAAACTCATGTAATATTATAACCCATTTATCCTTGTGTCCTTGAAGAGCTACTTTAGACAAGAGGAATTTGAGAGAGTTTGCCTTGGTGATGACAATAGTTTTGTTATTTATAATATAATGCCATAATTTTTGAGTGGAAAACACCATAGATAAACATGCATTCTCAATAGGCATATAATTACATTCATAGGCTACTAATATGTAGCTTAAATAGTAAATGTGTTCCTTACCATGATCATCATGTTGGGCCAAAATTACCCCTAATTTTTGAGTGGCAAACACCATAGATAAACATGCCTTCTCAATAGGAATATAATTACATTCATAGGCTACTAATATGTAGCTTAAATAGTAAACAATGTGTTCCTTACCATGATCATCATGTTGGGCCAAAAGTGCCCCTAATTTTTGAGTGGCAAACACCATAGATAAACATGCCTTCTCAATAGGCATATAATTACATTCATAGGCTACTAATATGTAGCTTAAATAGTAAACAACGTGTTCCTTACCATGATCATCATGTTGGGCCAAAAGTGCCCCTAGTACATGTTATGTAGCTGATATATAAAGAAGCAATGGCTTTCCCTATGTTGGTGGTCTTAAAATTGGTGGATTGGCCAAGTATGTCTTAGGATTTACAAATTCTATCTGACAATATTCATCCCATTAGAATGTTACCCCTTTCTTCAAAAGATGAGTAAATGGATGGCACTTATCTGCCAATTGAATAATGAATCTACATATAGACTATATCTTTCCTTGTAGGATTCATAGTTGTTTAAGAATGTTTGGTGGAGGCATTTCCATAATAGCCTTGACCCTGGTAGGGTCGACTTTAATCCCTATTTGTGATACAATAAACCCTAGAAATTTCCCTGATGTGACTCTGAAGACACATTTTTTAGGATTCAAGCAGACTTTATATTCACAAAGTCACTCAAAGATTCTTCATAAAACATCAATATGTCTAGCTCTTGTTTGTGATTTTGATAGTATATCATCAACATATTCCTCTACAATGTCATACATAATGTCATAGAATATGACAATCATAACACATTGATATGTTACTCTAGCATTATTCAAGACAAATAACATGACTTGGTAATAGAATGTCCCCAATGAAGTGGTGAATGCAATCTTGTGTTGGTCTTCAGGGGCTATCTTGATCTGATTGTAACCAAAAAATCTATCCATTAAAGATAAAATCTCATACCTAGCAATTGAGTCAAGGATCATGTCAATGTTAGGTTGCCCAAAGTCTCTTGACTCATTGGGATTATGTTATAAACCCATTTAGAGTAATATAATGGTCTAATAAAATTAGCTTCTAATAAATTTTCTAGTTTGGCTTTAACCAATAGGGCGATGCACAGATGCATTTTTCTCATTTTCTACTTGACTAGTTTGGCATCAGGATGGACAACAAGGCAATACACAACCAAATCAAGGTCCAAGCTTGGCATATCAGAGTATTCCCATGAAAATATGTCTATATAATCCTTAAGAATGGATATAATATGCTCACATTCTGCTTTAGTAAGGGAAGCTTCAAGATAAACAATTTTGGGATCCTCATAGGTTCTCAAGTTTACTTCTATCATGTTCTCCACAAGAAGTATGGATCTATCTTTTAGAATTGTGGGCAAGGCATGATCGTGATCATATTATTTTTATACATATTCTTATTGGTCCTCCTAAACTTTTGTATATTATGATGAATCATAATTAGCCATTTCAGGTAAAGGCCAAGTAGCAAAATCTCTAGAAACTCAAGATCAAGATGCTCAAATAAATGATGTTGTTCAGAAGAGATGCTTGTACTGGCTATGAAACTTGGGCTATATGGACCTTCTGTGTCTTAAGGGGATGAGCAAACTTTCCCACCTAAGAGTGCTTGAAACAGGGTTTCACTTAAAGGCTTATTTTTTCTTTACTTTTTTTTTTGATCGATGAGTGCCTCAAAGAGGTTTTCACCCAAAGATCTCAATGTTTATTCTTTATTATGACCAAGAAATTTTGCCTACTCTCCAAAGTAAGCATAAGGATCTAATGAAAAATCAAATCCCTACTTGTGATCACCGATGGTAAATCCATCTCTTAGGCCCATGTATTCTATAATTAATTCTTCATTTTAAAACTCATTGAGACATATGACTGAATTCTATTGGTCCCAATCTATGAATTCAAGATGGAAAAGGCATAAGGAAAAATGAGGGTTTTCTTCAAGATAAGAAGCTCCAATGGTAAATATATAATGTCCTAGTTCAAGAATGGAAGTACCACTAGGATGGGTTCTTGCTTCAAGATGGGAAGATCCAATAGGTGTTATGGTTAATATGGCATTTGAATCAAATAGATCCGAGTTAGCAAGCTCATTAAAAAAGATATAATGGGATGTTGTGTCACTGTTAGGAGTCTCATTGTTAGTCAATTTAGAAGAGTCACTATCAAAAGTCATGAGGTCACCCTCTGGTGGTTTAAATCTAAGACCATGATTCCAATTGATAACTCCAGCTGATAAGAGTTCTAGATTCTTTGTGCTTGTGGGCCAAGGCCTCTCCTTATATAGTCAAGATGATCCATTATCTAGTTAAGAATAGGATACTTGGGATTATAAAAGAAATCAACAAGGCCTTCAAAATATAACTAATCTCCCTCGGTAAAATCCGCTCAATCTTTCTTTTGTGTGATTGTAGGTACAAAAAACCACAAGTGGTTTGTGTTGTTTCTTCTTTGGCTACCAAGTCTAGTTGGGTCCATTAGGAGTCGTGGATGGTTTAGGCTTTCCAAATGATTTAGGGGATTCATTTAATTTTTAAATATGGAAGATGTCTTTTAGATGGTACATGGAAATACCCACGTCTTTAATAATAACCTATTTTTCAAGAGTTGTAGGAAATGGATCGATCGATGTGAAAGATAAATCACCAGGGTTGATATAATTAGATGGAGATGAATGAGAAATAATGGCTTTGTTCTTTTTCACAATAAATTTAGAACCTAGGTAATAGTTATAATTATGAAACTTATCTTTAATATGTTTGTAATATTGGTATGGTTATTGATTAGTGGGAATAATAACCTCGATCCCATTATGGGGAAACTTAGGGCACTAGTAAAGAGTGGATGGCATTGCCTATACTTCATGGATCTAGGGATAACCAAAAATTATATTATATGAAATTTCAATATCCACAATATGAAATAATGTGTGATGTTAAATGAACCCAACCATGACTGGTAACCATATTATACCGGAAGACTCCCTCTCAACATTGTCGTAAGCCTTGATTGTAATAGTTTCTAGCTAAATGTATTTATCCATGTAACCCAATCATTGTACCAATTTGAGAAATATGATGTTCAGTCCTAAACTATTATCTATAATAACCCACTTGATATTATAATATATAATGATTATCTCAATGTATAGTGGGTTATTATGGTTTGAGCTAAGAGTGGACATGTCTTTGTGGTCAAATATGATTTTCCAAAATGAAGACAAATGTCCAACTAGGTTCGAAACTAAAAAGGGTTTATATCGTTAGGCATAGTAGATTATTTCAAAATGTTATTCATGATAGTTTTATGGACATCAGATGTTCATAAGAGTTCTAATATGGAAATCTATGCAACGGTTTTGTTCAATTGGTCTACTAAACTATACAGCTTTTCAGTTATGGATTGAACTAGTTTAGTCTTTATTGACACAATATTTGGCTTTGAAATCATCAACATAATTTTCTCATTGGGTTTCATGTAAGAAGTGGGTGAAGGGCCCTAGATGGTGACTCCTGGACATCTAGTTGTGACTATGTAACCTAGAGGTGGCAAGGAGTCATTAGAATTAGAAGAGGAAGGTGAAGGGCCTTGGATGGTGACTCATGGACATCTAGATGTATTAATACAATTTTGAGTTGATGAGGAGTATTTATAATCAGACAAAGGGTGATGTTGTTTAGAACTATTAACCTATGAAAATGGATTCACAACATGATTATGCAAGCTCAATGTTATATTATTAGGGGGAGAGGGTGTTGACCCTATAATGATGGGTCATATGTTGTGAGGAACACAATATTGTCCATATGGTTTAAAATAAATAGTGGTAATGTGGGTAGAAGAAATATGCCCCATAGTATTGTTATAGTTATATGGAACATTGTTATAAGCCACATTATTAGTATGGGCATTATGATATCGATTATCCTCATTACGATTTTGACCCTGATGTCAATTTTGATTCTGCCTCTATCCTTGATTTTGACCTTGGTTTTGATTTTTTCTTGGTGGTGGTGGATTATGCCAAGGAAAGGGGTCTTTGTATATCTCCATATTCTAATTTGTGTCCTAATTAGGGTCAAACTTGATTTTTAGTTCACCACTTTCAATAAAGTCTTCAATAATGTGTTGTAATTGGATGCACCAATATGCACCATGACCAATAACATGATGGAATTTACACCATTCATTATCCTTGTACCAATCTAGTTTTATTTGATCTTGAGGAAATGGCCTTGATATTAGCCATACAATCAAATTAGTATTGGTGAGCTTTTGTAACACTATTTTAATTAGTTCTCCTAACTTGATAAAGACTCTAAAATTGTTATGAAATGTCCTTTGTGGAGGTCGTCTTTATAAATTAGGTGGTGAATTTGGGGGAGTTATTTATACATTTGAGGTAGGTATAGCCTATACCATTTGTGCATGCCTTGTTTTAGTTACCCCATTTCCAACCATGTTCTTATTTTTGTTAAAGCCCTTAGGATTGTCTTGCATAACCATTTGAACTAGTGATTGATTTTGATTAGATGTCTGACCTTGCATTAAAATCTTGACAAGGCCTTTAACAATAATAGCCTTCTCAATCTGCACTCCTTTGTCAATAATTTCTTTGAATGAGTTAGCATAGGCTAACTATAGATTATGCATGAATTTAGGATGAAATTTCTATGCAAATATATCAACCAACTATTTTTATGGCAATTTATGTTGAAAGTGACCCACCAATTCTCTCCACCATTGAAAATATGTAGAAAAAATTTCACCATCACACTATTTGGCTTTGCCCAAGTCAACAATAGTCAATTCATTTTCTATGCTATATGATAAATGGTTAATGAACTTATCTGATAAGTCATTCTAATCCACAATTGATCCCTTTGGTAGTTTAAGTATCCAATCTAAAGCATATCTTGCTAAACTTCATAGAAATATTCAAAGTACTTGTTACTATAAGCAACATCTTGACATAAGATAAAGAATATCTATATGTGCTCACCTGGATCTCCCTTTCCTTTGTACTTGTCAAATTTGGGTGCCTTAAAATGAGGTATAAAGGGGTTTTGGAGAATAGATAAATCAAATGTATATGGACATATCTCATCAAATTTGTACTTTTTAACTCTATTATTCATCTCCAATCTCTAAACAATTTCCTTCATAGAATTTCACTCTTTCATGTTTGGTACATTTGTGGATTAGATAAGATACTATTAGGGTGGAATGTGCCCCTAGTTTTGTTGTTTTTAGGGTAGAACATGCCCTTGGTTTTTTTGCTATTGGGGTAGAATGTGCCCCTAGTTTTGTTTTTGTTGGGGTAGAATGTGCCCCTGGTTTTATGTCGATCTATAGGGAATGTAAACCTTTTAATCCATGCCTTGGTTCTAGTTCACTCCTTTAGTTGATAAAATAGGTTATTGATTTTTAGATTATAAAACATTCCTTAAATTTTGTTGTTTAGTACTTTATTGATTTTGGTAAGTTCTAAGTTTGTTTACCAATTTCTATGTTATTTGGAACAAACTAGCCAAATTGTCTTGACGGATTTCCTCAATTCAAACAGAATGTTTAGGTATTTGATTTTACAAAGTAACAAGAGGTTTTTTATAATTGAATAATTTATGTGCCATGTCAAATAGAACATTTTGTAAGATCTCTTATGAATTTGACTATTCATTTAGGTTACCTTGATCCACTATGGTTATGTTCTCATCAAATGTTTTTTGCATACTTTTGACCACATTTCCCTATTTGTTCAAAACATCATTATGTATTGAAGTGGAAACTAACAAGTACGTTAAGTCTATGACAAGTTGATCCACATATCATTGACTTATTATCTTGATCTTAGCTAGAAGATATGGATTTGTGGGTTTTGACTTTCTTTGTATATATTTTCCTTTGTTAGAAGAAGAAGGTAGGTCTATTTATGCAAAATATTGCTCTTACCATCATTATTATCCTTCTCTAACTAAGGTATGTAATTGTTCTATAGGAGATTTTGAAGGTAGTATAGCACCTGATTCTATCAACCTAAGAAGTGTTTCATCTTGATCTTCTTGGGGTTGATATTCATTGTAATCATCTTCAAATCCTACTATTATGAGGATGTCATCAAAAATAATGGGGTTGTCTCGACCATCATAAAATTTCTCATCCTCATATCTAAGGCCATAAGAGGCCCCACTATGAGTGAACCTTTGAGTCATGTCTCAAAAAGAGTTGTTCTCTACATTTGACTAGATTTGTATCAATGTTTTATAAACATTCAAATGAGGTATGCTTAGTTCTCTTTTTAAAAAATGACTAAGGTATCAAAGAGACTATAAAGTAAGGTGGCTTAGAACCACACACAATTAGAAGATTTGCTTCATGAATTTAATCAACTTTTGGTAAAGTTGAAATCATATAGATTGGAAGAGGGTAAGGTAACTCAAAGATCTAAGGTGAAAACTAGTACACCAAAGCCTAGATCTTTGTGATACACTTATACCATAAAAGCTAGTTTTAACTTCAATGAGTTGATCCTAGAAAATTAGAGGAAATCTCTCTAGATTATGAAGAAGACAATATGAACTAAGCAACTTAAGATGTAAAAACATACATGAATTGCTAAGTACAAAATGAGGACCAAATGGGCAGTACAACATCACCACATGGTTCTAGTAGGATAAAATATGTTCTCAGACTCAAATCATAATTGATACATAAGATGACTTAAGTCCACTAAGATGATAATGTGATTTTGAGTCTAATAAATGGTCCTCAATCCAAATGGAAAATTGAACCCAAGTTAGAACAAGTTTAGTGTGCAAATGGCAAACCCAATTTGACATTCCAACCCTTAAAACTTAGAAATGTTAAATTTTGAATGTGAATTATAAATGAGGGACTTAAATAAATTGGGTAAATGTTCTAGAATTAATTGGATGGCATGACTGTGCCAAAGGGGGTGATATGACATAAAGTTTTTGATAATAATTTGAACAAGGAAAATATAAATTTTCCAACTAGGTAGTGTAACACCTCCCTTGTTCAAAAATTTTGAGGAAAATGTGCTTTGGTTAAGTTCATTGAGTTAACAAGCAATTTTAGACACAAATCAAGACCAAGTAGGCTAATGACAAAAAATAATCATCTTAAGTCTAAACTGACAAGGTATGGTAAAGTGGAGTTAACTAAACTAGCAAGTTTTTGATCATTCTAAATGGATCAATTCCATAATGACTTTCATGCCAAATGATGAAAAAGAAATACACTTTAATTGGGTGTATGTGGTACTTGGCTTATTGGAAAAAAGTCTGACCATTTTTACAACCACTACATCCATCACTTGTTCAATCTAGTGCAATGTCCAAAGTGCAGATACGTCCCGTGCTTTATCCCTAGATAACTTGTGGGAGGGGATGAAAGCCCCCTCACAAGCTAATTTTACATAAAATAAAAGATATAATAGAAAGACTTTAAAGTCACCTCAAGATCACCCAATACTATTGTGAGTTTTTGGGAAACAGTTTAAGTGATATTCCTACTATGCCTTAGACTAGGCATGCTTGCAATAAGGATGGCACTTTTGATTCCAAAATTTCCCTAAAGGAGATGGATGGAAGATCATACACACAACATCCCTCTTTTTACCAATAAATTAATTAATCACCTATTGCATACAACTTGACAAATGAGTTCAATTTAAGCACCAAATAAGAGATTAGGTGATGTTATTTTTGGCCCTTGGCCTTAATTTCTAAAATGGTAAAATATTACACAAAAAAGGCCACATGAAGCAATAAAGACCTAAGTTCATTTTAAGCCCAAATTGAAGATTCAAGACTTAACCTAGATTCATGATTAAAACACCTAATTTAAAATGTTGTAAGAGTTATGATGTGTTTTAAGCACTAAAGGAAATGTATCTAAGACTTAGCTAAATCTTAGGTTCATTTTAAACACTAATTCAAATGTGTGAAATCAAGCATGTTCATTTTAAGCCCAGATAAAAGTATGTTTGGTTAGTCAAAAGCATTCAAACCAACTTCCAAACTACCCTTTTAACATATAAGAACATAATTATAAGGGCATTCTTTGAAGCACTTAAGAGTTTGAGAAAATGAAATTAAAAATTTACCTCTTGGGTTGATAGGTGAGTTGGGTTGATAGTTGAACTGGTTTGACAGGCGAGTTGAGTTGACAGGAGAGTTGGGTTGACATAAGAGTTGGTTTGACAGGTGAGTTGGGCTAGACAGGTGAGTTAGGATAGATAGGAAAGTTAGGGTGAGTTGGACTGCATTTAAGTGATTTGGACCAAGTTGGGGTGAGTTATGATGAGTCAATTTGAGTCAAGGCAAGTCAAGATGAGTTAGGGCAAGTTGGGCTGAGTTGGGGCTGAGTTGGGCTAAGTCGAGGTGAGTCAGAACAAGTCAAGATGATTTGGGACCAAGTTTGGATAGAGTTGAGGCCAAGTTAGGGTGAGTCAAGATGAGTTGGGCACATAGTCAAGCTGAGTTATACAGTCCCGAGAATAAAATAGTGGCTTACAAAAAAATGGATTTTTGCTCAAATCTTTACCTTGTTTTCCTCCACACCCCAAGATCCTGCATGATAATGGTTAGTAGGTTGATGTTAGGTTAAATTTTACCAAATTTGTGTGGCTAGGTCCCACTGGATGTGCCAAAATGTAGAGAGTATTACATAACATTATTATTCAAGCATTAGTCCAATAAATTAAAGGAAAAATACATAAGAGTAAAAGATAAATGAAAGAAAGTAAGAAAACTATACCTTATTAAGTAAATCCATCCTCCAAGAGTGGCTTAAAAACATTTTCTCCCTTGATCAAGCATCCTTGTCTTCATCCACAATGGTGGGCAACTCCTCCAATGTCTCAAGAACACTCCATAAAACCAAGGCTCATGATATGAAACTATATAATTTTCCTATCAATGAATCTTGCAACTAAAATAAATAATCAAATGCAAAGGATTGTGGAAACAATTTTGTATTATAAATTTTCATAAATCAAGCTTAAAAATGATGTTCATGGCCTCTCTATTTATAGATTTTTGAGATTGATCAGGATCAACCATGACCATCCATCTCAAGATTGAGATGTGTGGCCATGAATTAATCCAATTATATAATTAAAGCCATAAATATCCCTAATAAATATTTGGGATAGAGCAGCATATAATAGGTATGGAAGGTCTTAATGAGGCATAGGAGACCCATAATCTTGATATTTTATGCATTTATGGCTTATAGATGCCACCCTATAGGATGATGTCATTTGATGATGCAGTTAATGAAAATAAATTTCTAGAATTAAATATTCATAAAATTTCTATGATAAATTAACTTAAGCTTTTGATTTGGTTTAATTAGACTTAAACATGATTAGTCAACTTTGATGGAAAACCTTGGCAATTTGTGCACAAATTAATTAAACTGGTTAAAATGTCATATTATTGGCTCAAAATTTGACTGGATTGAAATTGAAAGTCGATGTTAGATGCATTAGAACTGTATTCCCATTTAGGATGCTACCAACACAAAATAACAAAGCTACATGATGTGTACCAATGAATTATAAGAAAAGAGTGATCCAAAGTATAAAAAGGTGAAATCATCATTTTGACTCGAAATGAATTGATCAAAGTTAGGTATCACATAAAATGTATTGTCCTATCTAGGGATAATTTGACCTAAATCGGCACTTGTAAATGACAAGTTCAAACCATTTAGGGTGTTTTAATGATTTTGACCTAAAATGGGCATTTGAGTGTAATTCGAGTAAGATTGACAATTTCAACACAAATAGTGTTAGAAGTTAGATGTCTATAAGAAGATCTATTGATTGATTGTAATCTATGAAATTCTATTGATGAGAATGTTCAAAAACATGTAGATCTAGATGAAGCATCTAAGTATGATATGATGGAATAGAAATCCAAAGGTCTCATCAGATTGTGCTTGGTAGATTCTTTACTAATTAATATCCACGAAGAAACCATGACAAATAAGTTATGGAATAAACTAGGTGAGATCTACCAACTACATCTAATGTTAATAAAAAATTTGAGAAATAAGTTGTATTATTTGAGAATAGAAGAAGGTGGACAAATTACAGACCACCTAGAAGCATTTAATATGATGTTGTCTCAATTAATATCAGTTGGTATAAAATTGGATGAGGAAGAGAGGTGTCAAATTTTTCTTTGTCTTATGGGATTCTCTCATTATGGCTATAGGAAGTACTTCTATAACCTTAAAATTTGAGGATGTTGTAGGTTCTTTGATTTTTAAAGAAATGAGAAAGTTTCCATCAGTGCCAAAGAGGCCCTGAATGTTTTAATAATATCTAAAGAAAGAGGCAAGAAGAATGAGAAGCATGAGAATTCTAGATCCAAGTCTAAAGGGAGATCCAAATCTCCTAGAAATCCCAAGGTGAGATGCTGAAATTATGGAAAACATGGCCACTACTGATCAGATTGTAAAGAAGAGAAGAAGAAAAATAAGAAGCATGATTTTGATTCTAAATTCAAGAAAACAGATAGTGATGCATTCATTGTAGCCTTGGAAAACCATGTGGGTAATAATTCATGGTTAATTGATTCAAGTTCATCTTACCATATGACCTCTAATAGAAATTGGTTTTCTAAGTATGAATAATTTGATGGAGGTAAGGTGTACTTAGGTTGTGATTCTTTTCTAACCATTATTAGCCATGGTATAGTTAAAATCAGATTTCCAGATGGAAGGATTAATGTTTTGATGGTGTGTTACATATACCTAGGCTAGCTCATAACTTATTATCTATGATCAAACTAATAGATAGGAGTGTGTAGGTTGTCTTTTTTAAATCAGGTTGTAAGATGGCTAGAGGCATTATGGTGATATCTAAAGGTGTCAAGATTGGCAATTTTTACAAGGTTGATGCATGCCCAGTTGATTGAAATAGTAATTTTGTGAAGACTAAATCTAAGACTATTTTTTTGGATAAAGAGGTAATTACTATTTCTCTAGATGGTCATAGTTTCTAGGTACCTAAGGGTGCTCATTATATGGAGTTAAAATTATCTATAGAAAATACTATGTTATAAAACCAGAGACTTAGCCACATTAGACAAAAAGGTCTTAAGGACTTGAATAATTAAAACCATGTTGAAGGTTTGATAAATTACAATCTTGAATTTGATTTTTGTGAGCATTATGTTTATGATAAATAAAACCATGCTCGGTTTTACTTGAGTTCTCATAAATCTTGTGGTTTATTGGATCTTATTCATTCTGATGTTTTTTGTCCTATTAATGTTCCTTTGATCTCAAATTCCACATATTAGGTTTCATTTATTTATGATTACAATAGAATGACATGGGTTTATTTTATAAAAATTAAATATAAAATTTCCAATCATTTTAAAGAGTTTAAAGCAAGGATCAAGTTGTAGACTGGAAATAAAATTAAGTGTTTGAGGACTAACAATGGTGGTGAATTTTACTCTAATGATTCTGATAGATTTTATAAATATTGTGGTATATAGACACATAATACAAATCCATATTCACCTCAATAGAATAGAGTTACAGAAAGAGTGAACAGGACACTGATGGTGAAGGTTATGAGTATGTTTAGTGGTGCTGAACTAAAACAAAGGTTTTGGGATAAAGTGGTAGCCACTACTTACTACATAATCAGTAGGTCTCTTACATCAACACTTGTTGATAAAAATCTTATGGAAGCATGGTCGGGCCATAATCCTTCATTGAAACATCTTAGAGTTTTTGGTTGCAAGGTATATGCACATGTGCCAAAGGAGAAGTGGCCAAAGTTGGAGAACAAATCTATAAAATTTATTTTCATCTATTATATCTATGGTGTGAAAGGATACAAGCTTTGGTATCTATTAGCATAGAATTTAATATATTTTGTAAGTGTTATTTTTAGAGAAATTAAGATTTCTTGTGTTATACAATAGTTAGAGAAAATAGAAAAGAAAGAAGTGATTTAACTTCCTCCTACACCTAAGAAAGTTGAGTCAAGGCCCCAAGATAGACAAGAATTTGAGGAGATATTATCAAGCTCTAAGACTTTAGAAGAGGAGGTAGATCAATAAGAACCTCTATCTCATCTTGTTTGAAGGTCTATTAGGTGTAATCAACCACCAAAAATGCATTCTCCTAATGATTGGAGATGTATATTTTCTTTGAGTACTAACATTGATGAACTAAGATCTGTAGAAGAAGCTTTGGGTATGAATGATGTAGAGTCCTGGAAGATTGCTATGAAAAAAGAAATGGTAGATTTGAAAAATATTGATACATAGGACCTTTTATGATTACTTGAAGGACATAAGCATGTTGGATGAAAATGGGTGTTCAAGAAAAATATTGGTTCAAATGGTAATGTTTAAAAGTAAAAAGCTCAGTTGGTTTTAAAAGGTTACTCTCAGGTTGAGGGTGTTTATTATTGTGAGATATTTTCTCCTATTTATAAAATGGCATCCATTAAATTCTTGCTTTCTATTGCATCAATTTATGATTTCGAGATTGAGCAAATGGATGTGAAGATTTCTTTCATTCATGGTGATTTGGAAGAGGATATTATATGGCATAGCCAGAGCACTATGTGGTGAAAGGTAAAAGAAATTTGTTTTTCAAGTTAAATAAATCATTATATGGTCTCAAATAGAGCCCTAGGATTTGATAATATAAATTCAATACATATGTATTAAGATTAGGGTTTAAGAGATCTAAATCTAATCATTGTGTTTATTATAAAGCTAATGGTGATCATTTCCTAGTTATTTCCATATATGTTGATGATATGTTGTTTGTTGGCAATGTGAAAGTTTTGATTTTAGATCTAAAAGATCTTGGTTATAAGAGACACATTCTTGGGATTGAGATTAAAAGAGATAAACATAACAAAAATCTATGACTTGGATAGAGTAAGTATGTGATTTCAATATTATAGAGGTTTAACATGCAAGATGGTAGACCATTATGTGTTCCTTTTAAAATTGGAATGAATTTATCTACTACATAATGTCCTACATCCCCATCAGAGATGGGAGACATGAGAAGAGTGCCTAACTAGAGTGTAGTTGGAAGTTTAATGTATGTTATGGTCTATACTAGACCAAACATTACCCAAGTAGTGGGAATTATTTCCTGTTATATGTCTAATCTTGGTAGAATTCATTGGGATTAATTTAAAAGAGTATTAAGATATTTTTTGGGTACCTTATAGCATTAATTATCTTATTATGGTAACATGATTAGAGACAATCATCCTCTTGACATTTATGGTTATGTGGATTCAAATTAGGCAGGTGATGTTGATAATAGAAGATACACTAGACCTTATGTGTTTACTTTATTTGGTGGTGCAATAAATTGGATGATTAAGTAATAGGTTGTGTTCAATTTATCCACTATAGAGACAAAGTATATGGAAGATACTCATGCTTGTAAATAAGCCATTTGTATTAATATATTATGTTCAAATATTGGGTTGTAATTGGATGTCATGACAGTCACAATGTTATTTTCTTATCAAAGAACCTGACATTTCATGTTAGGAGCAAACATATTGATGTACAATATCATTTTGTGAGAAACATGGTCGAGGATAGTATGTTGAAGCTAATTAAGATAGAAACTTTGATGAATAGTGTAGATTCATTGACTAAGCCTATGAGCACAAATAATTTTAGATGGTGTTTAGAGTTAATGGACCTCTTGTCCCCTAGAAGTTAAGTTCATATTGGTACAGTTATTCTAGGTCTTGTAAGGTATTTGACAAGTGGGATAATGTTGGGAATTGAGATTTCTCAACCTTGACAAGTTAGGACATTATTTATGAGTCACTATTCATGAGCTAATATTCACAATCACAATTAATGTGATGAATTGGTGGTGGTGAGTTGGTAATGACTATGAAGGTGATATGGTGGGTGATAATGTAGGTAATGATGTGGATTATGGATGAGTTGGCATGGCCCATAGAGGAATCTACATGAGATAAAGTTGATGTGAATAGAGTGGGGTCTACCACTCTACTAAAGGGATAAGTTTGTTGTCTTTTGTGACTCACATGATTTTGCTTTAGGTACAAAATGACAAAGGGAGATATGGGGTGCATCTCTTAGTTGGCATCATGATCTTGAGTGGAGGAAAAGTCAAAAGGTGATGGAGAATCCTCTGGAAGCATGTGTGTGCACATGGGATAGTGGGGAACAAGACTCTATTATAGATTGGAGGCACATGTGTCAGTGGGGCACAATTTTGGAAGCATATGAAAGTGAAGGATGATTTATCACAAGTGGAAGATCCACTTTTGACATTTGTATAAGACAACAAAGTTAACCACTAATCATTAATAGTAAACCCACTAAGGGTGGTGCATTTTTTCCTTGCTCATGAATTTATCTCATCTCTCCTTCTCATTTTTAATTCTATATATGATTGTTCTCTCCTTTGTTATTATAAGTAAGAAAGTATCAAAGCTTGGTATGATTTTAACCTAGAGAGTTATACAAAGGCACTAAAGCTATGAAATATTTCTTCTCCTTGTTGTATACTAGTGATACTCCAATGAAGGCTTGCTCTACAAGTGTATGGTGTAATTGGTGTTGATTGTCAATAATCTATTGATCTCCTTTGGAGTGTGGGGTTTTTCTCCCGAAAGGGTTTTCCCTACATAATCATGTGTTATGGTATGTTTTTTTTTTTAATTATATGTGTTTTCTTATCATTCTATAACAAGTTCAACTTTATTTTAATATTCTCCTCTCAAGGTTTAGTGTAAGGAATTATTTCTATGATCTTGTATTCTTTTCACCTTGGACCATTGCCTTTTGACTTGCTTTTGAGTGCTCTTATGTGTGTACTTTATTTGTTGAGCATGTATTGTTACTATCTATAAATCGCCATGATATTTATTATGCATCCTCGGCTTAGATGTGATCATATTATTTCTATGTGCTTCAATGATGCATTTACATAGACATGTTTTCTTCTATATGTTACATGGTTAAATTCATAGATTTATCATTATCTTACCCTTTTGAGGTGAGCTAACTAATAGGTACTATTTTTAGCTCACCTCACATGGGGAGAATATTATTGGGGGTATGTCACAGTAACATGGCTTCTACATTTTCACAATTCTCAAATTTAGTGTGGGCATGTTTTGAAATCATGTTCTCCACACTCACATAGGATATGGACTTACACCAATTTGTAGATTCAAAGGGGGAATGCCATTATGACATGGCTTTCACACATTCACAATTTCCATATTATTATGAGGGCATGATTTGCAAGCATGTTCTCCACATTCTCTTAATATGGTACTTATAATTCACAAGTTCATTAGAGGCATACTTTGGAAACATGTTATCCACACCTACTTAGTATTCAACATCTCTAGGTTACAGTGGGGGCATGTTTTGGAAACATGTCCTCCACATTGGTACTTATATCAGTTTCAAATTTCTTTATATATAGTGGGGGCATGATTTGAAAGCATGCCCTCCAAACTTATAGTTTTTTTAATTTGCTAAAGCACATAATTATATGATTTTGATACACATTTGTGGCAAAATTCTATACATGGTAACATTTTTACACATAGATTTAGCATGACTCAAATATAAGGTGCATATGTTATGCAATTTGTGCCTAATATTTAAAAATCCAAATAAAATTTAGATTTCAAAAGTATTTCATGTAATGATACCCCACAAACTTTAGTGAGTCAATCTACTACCATAGTTAGTTCAAATTTTGGCATGGTTAGGGTGATTAAATCACGCATTCTTGTGAAGTTTTTAGTTTGGACTTGATCATACAAACTCACCCAATTATGAGTATCATTAGGTTGCAAGGTTAAGCTAATATCAACTATTAGGTGGTAACTCACTTTTGCTCTAGAGTTGGGGGCATGTGGATATATTAACTTTAAATATTTATCCATATTTATCCTAATCTTAGTTTTAGATCATTACAATGATACATATTTTATGAAAATAACTTTCCAATAGGTAAAGTGGTTACATCGACAGACAAGTATACTCCTAAACCTTGCTCTTTCAATTTCAATCTATTTAAAGTAATTTTGACCCAAATTGTATGCACTGATTATACACTATAGCATGCTCTAGATTACAATCCAATCATTACTAAATCACTCAAATCTAACTCTAGAAAATCACTCAAATTTAACTTAAGCAAACACAAGGTGTGTATACACACCTAAGTACTTATTCCTTTCCTTTAAACTAGCAATTTCGTTACTAGATTAAAAGGGGGGAAATTTATCTTGGGGGATCACAAGAACAACACCTGTTCTGATCCCACTTTGTTAGGATCTTGCTCCTCAAAAAGAGCACAGTATGATTACCAAATATAAGCAATTATAAATGCAGAAATAACCAGAAATACAAGTAACTAGAATTCACCAATAGCACAGAATATGAGAGACAATACACTATCTTGTATTAACACTTTACAAAAAAGAATACAATAAAGAGCCACCACACTCTTCCACCTTACAGAGGCTTCCCACACCTCAAGTGTACATTAATTCTTCTACAACACTCTCCTACCAAAAAATGGTCCCAACAACCAACTCACAAATAGAATTGGTGTTTACCTCTCCAACCAGTCAGTAATAACCCTGCCGGTACACCAAGCACTCTATAGCACTTCAAGTTGATCTCCCATGAACCTGCAACCTGCAATTCAACAGACCATACTCACACATGTAGATCTCCTATGAGCTTGCAACAACCTGCAACTCAATGATCTTACACTTAGAAGGAACTTCCTTGCCTTCCTTATCTTATATCTATACAATACATGCCAATGGGTCTATAAATAGACCCCAGACTTAAAAAATAACTTAGACTCTTGATTTAGACAATTATCCTCATAGCTCAAGACTCTAACTAGTCTTTACATGCAAACTCTTTGTTCACTTAACTAATTATCCATGCAACGAATAGTTATAGAACACACAGGGGACCGACGTCGGTCCCTGCTTGCCTGGTTCTGCCGACATCGGCCGACTTCCTGCCGTCGCCGATGGCCTTCTGCACTGGTCATGACTGACGTCGGTCCTGATGCTGATGCTGGTGTTCCTGGATCTCAGCAACCTTCTGTTCCTAATGTTTGCAAAGAGTTGAAGCTTTTAGCTCCACAACCTAACAATCTCCCACTTGGAGATAAACAGCTACAACCTGTACCTATACCTGTACTCCATCTAGTTTTTTCCCTTGGCTTTGTATCCCTCCTCAAGATTACTCTTGAAGACCAACCACCACAAACTTGTAGTGCAAAACCTGTCATCCAAATCACCTGCCACATCCACATCTACAAACCATGTAGAAAATAACCTGAACCTGCATAGCATGTGCACCTGCTACTAGTCCCTGTAAGAATCCACTGAACTGTCCTCCAATGGTTCTCTCCTGGATTGGCTCCAACTTGTGACAACTCCCACTACTTGGGAAAACTCAGGTTTAGTACATACCATGCACTTAACCTCATTATGTGAATCAAGAACCTGTTCTGTGAACTATCCAACCAACAACATGCTAACCGGTCTCACACAATCATCCTGAAACACAGTCAACATATGACCTACCATGTCTCTAGAACACACTCATGCCAAAGAATCTTGCTGCTCCTAGATTCTCCATGACACACCCCTGAACTAGCTTTACCTATAGTTCAGCAATACCTGTATATGTAACCCTGCAACAAGCACATCATACAAAAATAGGATAATGTAGCTAATATTATCCAACTTGGTAAAGAGAAACACAATGATCAAACCTCCATTGCCCTACAGCTCATACAAGATCATATACCCTAATCTTCCATCTCACGTATCCATTTCTACTCTTCTTCATCCTGAACATCCATTCGTCTCTCAGTGCTTACTTCCAGCTGGCCACTCTACCCAAAACACCTATTTGGTTCTCCTCCAAGGAATCACATCCTCATCCATGCCAAGCTCCCACTGTTTCCTGGATCTATCTATTCTGCTTCTTCAATAACTTCCTGGTCCTATGCCATAAGTGAGCAACAAGTAGTGTAAAGAAGGGAAATGACGAATTTAAGAACTTAATTACACCTTCAGTCCTCCATATGGGTGCTTGAGACACCTTGACAGCTTGCTGTCCACCCAAAATTCATCTCAGTAACCGATGCCAGTCACATCTCAATCTGCACCCAACCAATGTCGGTTCCCTGCAATTGCCCCCTTACCGACATCATTTTCCCCTGGCTGACACTGGTAGTTATCTGCCCTGAGTCACCAATGTCAGGCTGCACATAGCCGACATCGGTCCCTGTCTGGACACCAACGCCGATTTTCCTGCCGACGTCAGCCTCTGTGTTTTTCTAGTGAGACCTGACCTTTTCCTGTGAGCTCTTTTTTGGATCAAATCCTTCTCCAAAGCACCCTTGCTCTGCTCAGAATTCTTCTGCATCTTGTGCTGAACTCTGTCTGTCACCTTCTCCTTGAAAACCAAGGCTTTCTTGTTCTTGTCACTAACATCAAATTCCTCAAGAAACATCACCTTCTTCTTCTGCATACAAAAACCATGATCCATACCTTCCAAATCTGAAAGCATATCCTTTGACTCAAGAACAAGCATCTCCTTCTTATCTATGTGACCAAGCCTATCAAGCCACATCTCTAAATCTACAGCTGAAGTAGATAACCCAGAAAGAGAGTTATTAATACAAGTAGATAGATAAAGCGTACCTACTTTCTTACCTCTAGCTACAACAAGTGTACCCTTGGTAACCTTCCAAGAGTCTGCTGTGAGAGTTACTGTGCAACCCTCATCACCCAAACTTCTAACAGAAATCAAATTCCGCTCCAGAACTGGGACATGCATGACCTCCTTTAACACCCATGTGTTACCTATCTGTAGTTTCAGCTTCACTTTCCCTTTGCCAACAATCTGACAAGGTTTACCATCCCCTACACAAATTTCTCCAAAGTCTCCCTGGACATACTCATGAAAAAATTCCCTATGTGGGGATGCATGAAAAGAGGCACCAAAATCTAAAACCCAAGATTCTACTTTATCCAAAGAACATACCAGAGCATCCCGTGCAGCGTAATCTACAACATCTGCTTCTTCTTCATGTCGTTCATGCTGATCTTCACTTGATCTGCAATATCTCTTTAAGTGTCCTTGCTTTCCACACTTCCAGCAGGTTATTCTACCATACCTAGACTTGGATCTTCTGCCTATCTTAGACCTTGATCTCCCATGCTCTATCTTCTCTCTTTGCCTTCCTCTGCCTTCAACACTCAAAGCATTCCCTAATGACTCACCTGTGCTTTTCCTGCGTATCTCTTCATTCAAGATCACACTCACAACATCATCCATTTTCAAGACTTTTGAAGGAGACACAGTGTTAGAAACTGCCATTACCAAACCTTCCCAACTTTCAGTTAATGAACACAAGATTAAGAGAGCTCTAATTTCATCATCAAATACAATATTGACTGAACTTAACTGGTTTACCAAACCATGGAAATCACTAAGATGGCTATGAACAGATCCACCTTCCAACATTTACAAATTAAATAAACGCTTCATAAGAAATACCTTATTAGAAGCTGAGGGTTTTTCATATAAATTTGCCAAAGATTCCATCAACTCCACCGTTGTCTTACACTGTGATAAGCTGGAAATCATAGATGATGCAAGACTCAATCTAATAGATCCCAGAGCCTTCCGATCAAAAACCTCCCATTCTTCATCTTTCATATCCGAGGGTTTGTAAACAACCCCACCCAATGGTAAGTATAATTCTTTCTGATACAGATAATCCTCAATCTGCATCCTCCACAATTGGTAGTTCTTGCCATTAAACTTTTCCATCCGTAGCTTACTGTCTTCTGCCATTTCTCAACTCCCACTCAAATAGAAACCCTGTGAGTAATCTGTAATCAAAACACACTATCTAGATCTGATCCAATCTGTTAGTATCCCAACCAACAGCGCTGATACCACTTTGTTGGGGGATCACAAGAACAACACCTGTTCTGATCCCACTTTGTTAGGATCTTGCTCCTCAGAAAGAGCATAGTATGATTACCAAATATAAGCAATTATAAATGCGGAAATAACTAGAAATACAAGTAACTAGAATTCACCAATAGCACAGAATATGAGAGACAATACACTATCTTGTATTAACACTTTACAGAAAAGAATACAATAAAGAGCCGCCACACTCTTCCACCTTACAGAGGCTTCCCACACCTCAAGTGTACAGTAATTTTTCTACAACACTCTCCTACCAAAAAATGGTCCCAACAACCAACTCACAAACAGAATTGGTGTTCACCTCTCCAACCAGTCAGTAATAACCCTGCCGGTACACCAAGCACTCTATAGCACTTCAAGTTGATCTCCCATGAACCTGCAACCTACAATTCAACACACCATACTCACACATGTAGATCTCCTATGAGCTTGCAACAACCTGCAACTCAATGATCTTACACTTAGAAGGAACTTCCTTGCCTTCCTTATCTTATATCTATATAATACATGCCAATGGGTCTATAAATAGACCCCAGACTTAAACAATAACTTAGACTCTTAATTTAGACAATTATCCTCGCAGCTCAAGACTCTAACTGGTCTTTACATGCAAACTCTTCGTTCACTTAACTAACTGTCTGTGCAACGAACAGTTCTGGAACACATAGGCGACCGACGTCGGTCCCTGCTTGCCTGGTTCTGTCGATGTCAGCCGACTTCCTGCCATCGCTGGTGGCCTTCTACACTGGTCACGACCGACGTCGGTCCTGATGCCGACGCTAGTGCTCTTGGATCTCAGCAACCTTCTATTCCTACTGTTTGCAAAGAGTTGAAGCTTTTAGCTCCACAATCTAACAATTTAAATGGTATGTTTTGATTATGTAGCACCTTGGTCTTGTACACTTGGAAAAATTAGACCTTAGTTTTTTCTTTTATTTTTACACATGCCTTACTTCTATGAGCCTCACATTTACTCTATCTTGTGACCCTTAACCTATCTCTTAGTCTAACCAACCTTATATTGATGATACATACATCCCATATTTCCCATAATGCTTAAAATGTAATTATATTATACTGATACAAGTTCTGAGCATGTGTGTAATCTCCTTCCCCCTAGACACTAATGTCCAATATCGAAAGTAGCATCGATGTTATTGTTCTAGCCCAACACAAGTTTTTAGACCCATAAAGTCTTCCAATTTTAAAATAAAAAACATTAAAGTGGTTTTCCAAAGTGCATTAATGTGAGTTATCTCCTAATAGGATTGGTATAAATATAATATCAACTCTCATTCATTCCTCACTTAGCAATTGGATCAAAAGAGCACTCAAGAAGAACTCAAGTTACCAAAGGCTTTCCTATTCTACCCGATGCTGACATTAGAAAAAAGAAAAACCCAGCTATAAGTCTAAAGTACTAAAGGAGTAGTCATAAGGTCAAATTTTCCAAGTTACAAGCTAGATCACTATTATACTTGTTTTACACACATTGCATGATCCACATACAAGCCAACATGTAAAGGATAAATACATGATTTTGAGGCCATAGTTTGGAGTATTGGATATATAACAAGTTCCCTTTAATAATAGGTTCATTACAGTTCATCTTGATACTATGTGCCCACTATCCCATTTTTCTCCAAGTTCACATTGAAGATAAAAAGCTAGGGTTTTTCCATTTCACTAGGAGTGACAATCCATGACCTAGATATGAATACATCAAAGCAAAGGAGAAGCCAAATCCAAAAGCATCTAGGTGGTTACATTTTATTTGAGAATATGTTATGTACATGACACTAGAATCAGACTCATATACTATCATCGACATAACTATCCCAGGCTAACACAAGTGTCTAGAGAGTCAGAGACACTAGATCTAGAATCTAATGAGTAATCTAGAACTTTCTTCCTGCCTACTTCTTGCTTGTACCAAAGCCAAAATTATGTTAGAATTAGAAACAACTAATTACTTTATTTTATCATTTATATATCTAGCATAGCTATACTTTCCATTAATAGCCTATCTTAATTATATAAATTCAGCATATGGTACATTTGAATTTAGCATATTAATTGGCATGTTGTAGATCTAATATTCACCCATGTGCCTTATTATTTATATATCCTTAACCCTATATACCCAAGTAGGAAAGCCTCTTATCCAAATTAGGGTTAAAAATATGGCACCTTTTGAATCCTTGTATGGGTGAAAGTACAAAACTGCCCTTCGCTGGTATAGTTTGGAAAATAGATCATGTACAAGTCCAAATACAGTGCAAGAGTATAACAAATAATTTTTTGTTATATGTTAAAGGTTAAAATATGCCTATGATAAGAAAAAAATTATGTTGATCTAAAAGGCCACCAAGGGAATTTGAGGTGTTAGATAAAGTTTTCTTGAGAGTCAGACCACATAAAATCTCTATTAAATTTGATAAAGCATCCAAACTAGTTCCATGCTTTGTCGGTCCAATTGACATTGTGTAAAATATCATTTATGTTTCTTATTGTCTATATATTTTGACTTATCTATCTATAATTCATGATGTTTTTCATGTAGAATTATTGAGAAAATATATTTATGATACTTCTTACAATATGGACTAGAATCATTTCTAGGTGATGGAAGAGGAGATGATTCAGCTAGAACCAATCAAGATCTTCACTAATCATAGTATTAGACTTTGAAATATATATCTACAATAAGTGTTGGTCCAATGGGATCAAATGAATGAGAAAAGTGCTACTTGGGAAGATGAAAGTCTTTTCTGGCAGCACTATCCTCACTTTTGTAATTAGTCTCTATGATGGTGCCTCCTTTAGGGGGTGGATGTCATATATCGTCTAAACATACATTTATTTATATGGTAAATTACAATGTTTCATGATACATTTGGATAATTGTGACATTTGATGTCATTTATGTTACTTTTTTATCATTATTTATGATATTACAAATATGTTATTTTTATTTTAACTTAGTTTTAGCATTGTTTATGTTTACATTAAATCAAACTAGTATTGTTGATGTCATATTTATTAGTGTAGATGATAGTTGAATTATTGAGTTAGGTTCAGGTTTGGAACATCTCATTAGACATATGTTCCAATTCATATAGGGAAATGATAATGAAAGGTAAAAGTATGAGATCCACTCAGTCCACCCTTTGTTTATTTTCCTTGTTTTGTATCATGAGACTCAAGTATTGTGCCTATTACTTTAGCTATATATTATAAGTATTTATTGGTATTTAGCCAATTTTTCCTCTTGGTCTTTGATTATTCTCGAACATGTATACATTTATTATTTCTGAAACAATCTATGATTTCATTTTATTTTGGAGCAATGTTTTAGTTATTTTTCTATCAGACTTTAGAAAGTCTTTAGAATTAACCCATGGTTGAGAAATTAATGTGATATGATTAGAACCTCATATGAATATTGGTATAGTTAAAGACTTTATTAAAAAAGGTCATTTGAATACCTTTGGGAAGATAATGATTATGCTATTTGACATTCAAATTAATCAAATGACTTAATCATTTGATTAGGGTTTGTATGTGACTGAGAACTCACACTTTGGTCATTGTTATGATGAGTGAGAAGTGAAGAAGAAGGATGAGGATTGTGTTTTGCCTTTATGGCCATAAAACACATGTAGTTATTGAATCTTGGTTTGGAGTTATTATTGCAGTTTGATGTAACTATGAAAATGGGGAATAGAGGGTTAGAAACCCATTTTGTAAAACTATGTATTGGATGGAAATTGGAGTATGAAGTGGGAACCAGAAGAAAATGAGAAAGAAAAAGAACAAGAAGCTGGAAAGAATGGTTTTCATTCAAACAAGTATGTGTTTTAATTTTTAAATATGTTTGTTATAAGTTATGATGCATATAAACCCTAGGAGGAAAAGTGAGTTGCATGAAGGGTATATTTCCTTCTATAAACTCTCTCATCGTTCATTACAATTATTTTATTCCTTATGGTTAATATATTGATTGACTTACTTTTTTGAATGAGAATATTATGACTACTAAGGAAACCCTATGTAGGTGAGGTTGTTTGTAACCATCTCGCCCATTAGATGGAATAAGGATGAGTTTATTAAGTAATGTAAGTAGAATACTTGTTTATTTTTTTCTTGTGTGTTTTCATGTGTATACCCATATTTGTGTTTATTTGTTTACCTCTACTAGGTTGTTCATATGTGTTTTTCTGTGACCCTCAACCCATTAGACCAGATCTCATTATTTAACCTTTTTGGTTAATTTTCCGTTACAAATTTTTTGTCTATGTGTGGTAACCTATTATATCCCCAAATTGATGGTTGGGATGGGTAAGGTTACCACTAATGGATGGGCTCAAGTTATGCTTTCTTAGGTTACAAGATTAGTTTCATGGATGATAGTTTGTTATCATTGTTGTATGGTATTTGTGAAGTAGATTCACTATAGTGCCAATTATATTAAAGCATTTGTAAGATGGAAGTTGTTTATTTGTTGTATCATATCCCTTGTAGGAAGTTGCTTATTAGTTCATTGCAAATGTTAAAACATCCAGTTTTGAAATGGTCATGAAGGCATTAACTAGATGTATTCTATTTTTAAAAAAAAAATTGCATATATTGTTTTGAATTATAGTGATTAGACATGAGTTTGTAAGGATCCTTAAGGATTTAATCTATTTAGGCAGAGATAACAATTCATTTTTGAAATATTACATGCCAATTATTTGGAAGACTAATCTTTTTTATTTAAAATCTTTCTTTTTATGCAAGTTATTTTGTGTTATAATGTTGAACCATGTATGCATAACATATAAGCCATTTTTACTTTACTGTAGAGTTTGGTGCATTTACGTAACTCTTTGTCATGAACTTTATAACTATAAGGAATGGTGTTGTGTTGGTCATTTACATTCTAAAATTGTAGGATTTTGTGAGCTTATTTAATTGGTATTACTTTTTTTTAAATGGAGACATCTCATTACTATTTTACTTTTTATCTTTAGGTTATAAAAGTAAATTACAAGTTGGGATTTAGTAATTCATTTTTGTAACTCTTGCTTGGTTAAGGGTTTGATAAAAAGTTATCTTATAATTGTTTGAAATATGATTAAAGGCATTGACATTTTGAATTAAGTATTATGTGTTTTAATAAGGGCATACCATGTGGTAAAATTTTATTATACACTAGTATGTTGTTAAATAATTTGGTGTGTTGCTGTGTTTTGAAGCCTTGATTTGCTACAACTTATATTCTTATGGTTAAGGTCACTTTTGTGCATTAATGTTGAATTCTTCATAAATTACCTTAACACATTTATGACTTTTGTTACCATTATTTTTCGCCAATGAGGAAGATAGAATATGTCTATCATTTGTTTGAAAAATGTATGAGGATTATGGTTGCATGAATGAAATATGATAGTATGGAATGTTGATTATAAAAGCATGAATATTATTTTAGATATTGAAATTTTCATTGAAAACACTAAAGATAATGTGGTCAACATGTATTAGATCTTAATGCAAATGTTTTATCTTTTTTTATTGTCCCGAGTTTATACTTTTAGTTTTCTTGGCATGAAAAGATGCTTTGCATATTTATTAATAATGTTTAGAGGGATTTTAATAATTTGGATTGCATATTGTTATTTGATGTTTGGAGAAATTAAAATAACATGAGTTATTATCTTTACCTATTTGTGTGAGCTATGTAGATGGTTTTATCATGCTCTTGTTGTATGTTACATGGACATAAGCATTTGCTTCAAAATATTCATGTTTATTTCATGTAGTTGTTAATGTAACTGATAATTGACTATTCCTATGTTGTTTGTATCCTTATAAACCATAGATCATGGTTGGTGAATATGTATCTAAATTCATTTGATTTGGAATATTCACTTATTTTCAATCATATTTGAGGAACTTGTGGATTGCATGTCTTTATGGGGGAAAGTTGTGATATGTTAATTGTTATATATTAAAACTTGTAGCTTCTTCATTGTGATTCTTTCTATAAGATAGAGGATGTTGATGGAAGAAGTATTATGTTAAATTTATATATTATGTTATATTGTTTAATTCATTGGAAATTATTTAGCATTTTGATGCACTTTCATGTTATACTAGTAGAGGCAATATGATTCTTTATTAAGCATATTAGAAATAAAAATTATTTAGTAGGTATGACTCTATTTAATCTATAGTGGCAAGGAGACAACTAGCAATGTAGATGAATGCTTGAGGAGTTGGTAAATTATTATAGATTTGAAGGCTATGTAATGTATTTAATTTTTTGTGTATCACAATACACATCTGAGCATGGTAAGTTACATTTGTTTTTAGCATATAACTGGGTGATGAAGGTCTTATGTGGTATAAATATTGAAGTTGAATTGTCATGATGATTTGTATAGTGGATTTAGGAACACAAAAGCATTGATGGATGTGTTAGTGTCTTTCATGTTGAATATAGGGTAACCCTATACATAGACCTAAAATACATCTACTTGCTTAATGACTCAATAGAAACTGTTAGAGTAGGGATTTTATTTTTTCCCATATTAATTTATTATGGTATTTTTCTCTCGTTTGGAGTTTTTCTAATTTTATGGATAAACTTGCTTAGGTGTACTTGGAGTTACATTTTGACTAGATGAATAAGAAGTAACTCCCTTGACTGGATATTTTGGGTATGGGAGTTATCCTTTTATTATAGACTCTTTAAAGGCCTTTATTGGGGGAGTTACTCAGGCACTCCTATTTGTACATCTCTCTTGGTGAGTTATTGTTCCATAATATATTGGCTTTGGCTCTTATCTTATTTATGTAATATTCTCATATATGTGATTTTATTTTCTTATAACTATTATGTTGTGTACATGTTTGACGCATGCCTATCACAAATTTGTGCATTCACTTGATCCAGAGATCTTGGCATCCACTATGATATGGTATCAGATCCACTCTAGTATTCGATTGTCTAGTTTTTTTAATACTATAGTTTCATTTTAAATCATGAGATTTATTATTTGTAAATAAAATCTAGTTTTCACAATTTATTTATGGGAGTTTTTCTTCTTTGGTGGAGTCATTTTTGCATAACTGGTTCATTGGCAGCCATTATCATAGTTTTTATGGTTTATTTGTGGCTATGTGTTTTGTGTGCCTCAGAGCATTTTTTACAAACGAATTGCATTCTTCCATAAAACCTTGGGTCTAGTCTCCTTTATTTGGTATTGGCTTGTGTTAGGCCTTAGCTAGTTTTACGTGTTCAACCTTGGTTTTTCATTTCTTTCAGATGGCCCTCGACTAAAACATTTCACCTATTGAGACTACTTTTATTGCCGACCAATCACAACTACCATTCCATGCAATCTCTATGCCAAAATCAGTTAGCTCAACCTGCCTTCAACTATAGAAGGGGGCCTACAATCCACCCCCTACAACCCCTTATCATGAGTTAGTCAAGAAGCAACACAAAAGACTAATACAGTTTCAAAGGCTTGAAAGTTTCTTCCAAAACAAACTAAGTATATTCAAGTTTTCTCTAATATTTTTAGTATATTATTATTTTTTTAATAATTTGATTAAAAACAAGGTCAAGTAGGATACTTTTTTTTAATGCATACAAGGATTGGTCATATTTAGCATTGTTAGTAGATATTTATTATTGATTTTTATAAAATAATATATTATGGACAAAATTTTAAAAGAAGGTGGTATTCATTTTTTTCACTTGCTCACATTGTACTTCCTTCATTGAATGCATTATCAACTGAGTCCAATGTCCTCTTTTATTTATAAAATTTCATCTTTTGACTAATTGCATTAATTTCTCAAGATGCACTATTGGTTGAGTTTGATATCTTTTGAGCATGCATTTGTAACATTTGTGGATTTCGCCATTTCATAGTTCAGGGGAGGTGTACTGTGATTTTTTGGGTCACTCTTTACATTCTGCTTGCACTTTTATTTTTGCAACAACTTGAACTATTATTATGATTCATCTCCACACTAATGGATTTAAGTTCAATCAACCCACTAACTCCCTTTAATTATCACGAATGAAAAATCAATATGCCAATTATTCTAAGTAAGGTTTTGTATAAGATAACCATGGGTGATGAAAATAAACCTAGCATAAATATAAAAATAGTTAAGTGGTATAATCGTAGTGATGAAACATATGGGATATTATGTGTTTTTGTAGTACCTAATCTCTTATTTCACTTAGACCCTACCAAATCACCTCATAATGTATGGACCATTCTAGGTAAACTATTTGGAGAGCAATATGTGATGAGAGGTCATAAGCTTGAGAATGAACTCATTAGCCTAAGTCCTTGAAACTTTAACACCCTTCAAGATTTCTTCACTAAGTTCATGTCCTTGAGATTGTAGTTGAAAGAATGTGGGATAAAGAAAGAAGATGACCAAATTGTTCTTTTTATACTCTCTAAAATAGGTCCTGACTATTCAGTCTTTGTCTCTACTTTTCATGTCACTAAAAGTGCTTTGGGCATTGCATGAAAAATATCCTCTTTAGATGCTTTCATTACCAACTTAATCAAAGAGCAAGACAAGTTGATCCAAATGGGCACATTGAAGTCCACAAAACCTCAGACCCTAATTGTTGGGAATGGGAAAGTAAATATTCCAAACAAAGAGAAGAAGAATAATAAGGATCAAGAAAAGAAGAAAGAATCAACCTCTACAAAAACCAACTATGAACCCTTATCTTCCAATTGTACACCTAAAAAAGAGAAGGTTAAGTGTGCCTACTATAAAAAATGAGCATGATGAAATCAAGTGCATGAAGAAGAAAATAGATCACCTAACTCATCTCCTAGAGAAGAACAACATAGGTGCTCTTGAGTCCATCAAACAAAATTCATCTACCCAAGATTCTAATAAGTCAATGGGCAAGGGGGAAGAGACAGAAAAGGGCAAGGCTCTTGTAGCAGTTGTAGCTTCAACATTTTCATGGGTTATTGAATCGGGTTCTTCTCACCACATGGGATCTTCACTAGTTGATTTTTCTTCTTTAGAGCCTTGTAGCATGTCTTCTATCAGTTTGGGTGATGACACTTTTGTACCTATTGCAGGGAGATAATATGTTGAAGTGGAAGGAGGAACATTAAATAATGTTCTAAGTGTCCCTTCTCTTTCAACCAATCTCCTATTAGTTTATCAAATTACTCATATGATCAAAGGCATGAGGGTTGAGTTTTTACCAAATTTAGTTATCATCAGGGAGTTGCATAGTATAGTGGTAGTGGGTAGGGTAAATCACCAATCTAGGTTATACAATTTTTAACATTTTTCACCAAATTCTTCTCTAACAGCATTGCTCACTCATTCAGATGAAGTTAGCAAATTATGGCATGAATGGTTTGGCCACCTTAACTACCACTACCTTGAACAACTTAGCAAAAATGGCATGGTCATAGGCTTGACTCGAGTCCAATTCTCTAAAGAACTTTGTGAGGGTTTCTCTCTTGGAAATAATCTTTAGTGTTTGAATATTTTCAAGACTTCAAGGCACTTATTGAGAAACAATCTAAGAAATCCATTAAGGTCCTTTGAACTGACAATAGAGATAAATATGTTAGCAATAGATTTGAGTGGGTTTGCACCACAGAGGGTATTGATTTGCAGTAGATAGTTATTTACAGTCCTTCACATAATAGAGTTGCAAGAATAGGTCCTTGAAAGAGATGGCTAGCTATATGATTCACTCTAAGTCCTTGCCACCTCAGTATTGGGTTAAATCCATTAATTGTGCTTATTATATTCAGAATAGGGTTCCTCACAAGGCTTTGAAAGGCATAACACCCTTTGAAGCTTGGCATGGAAGGAAACCTGATGTTGATCACCTTAGATTATTTATATATCCAGCTATGGCATGTATACTAAAGAAGATATGCAAAACTACGGAACCTCAATCTAAGCCTTGCATCTTTGTAGGTTATCTAGATGGTGTCAAGGGGTACCACCTTCTACATCCAATACACATAAGCTACTCATAGAGAGAAGTGTTCATTTTTAGGAGAGTCCCAAAGACTCAAGACTTGGCACTTCTTCTCTTTCATTAGATTGACGTACACTTGATGATTCTTATTCTAACTCAGATCATCCAGAGTAGGTTCTAAGTTAGACTCTTCTTCTTCTTCTAATTATGAAAGTGAGGACAGTGATCAAAAGTATTCTACATCCACCTCTAGTCATGTATTAGAGGATGATGAGCCAACACTTGACTCACCCACATACAGGCCCCTTTAATCTAGGTAGACACTTCAGAGTGCAAGCACTTCAAAGTGTAGGCACTTGGGCATGGGATCCAATAGATGACATATGTACTCAAGCAGATTATCAAATTGGTCCACATGTTTTCTTTACTTTAGTTTTGGATCCACATACATTTTAAGAGGATTCAGGGATACCTGAGTGGGATAGTTCTATGTAGGAAGAATATTCTTTCTTAATAAAAAATCACACTTGGAATTTGACTTCACTTCCTAAGAGAAGGAAGATGATTCAATGTAGGTAGATATATTGGATCAAGTTTGCAACAGATGGGTTGGTTGATAAGTATAGGGCATGATTGGTTTCCAAGGGTTTTTCACAAGTAGTTGGCATTGACTACTCAGAGACCTTTGCATCTGTTGCAAAAATGACTTCAATATGACTCACACTAGTTATAGCTGCAACACATAGTTAAGATGTACACCAAATGGATGTGAAGAGTGTCTTTCTTCATAGAGACCTTGAGGAGGAGATCTACATGGATCAACCACCTGGGTTTGTTCATGATTCATCCTTAGTTTGAAAACTTAAGAAATCGATATATGGCCTCAAATAGGCCTCTTGAGCTTGGTACGCTAAGATGGATTCCTTCCTTCTTACTTCAGGGTTCACTAGGTGTCATTCAGGTTTATTGATATAGGTCCTTTATGTTGATGATATTTTGATCACTGGGAGTTCCTCATTGTCTATTACAATGGTGAAGATAGCTCTACAGGATAGATTTGACATGACAGACTTAGGTCTTCTACATTACTTCTTTGGCATTGAGATTTCATAGTCCGATTCAGAGATTTCACTTTCATAGCCCAAGTATGCTCTCAATCTTTTGGCTCAATTTCACATGGTTGATTGCAAGCTGTCTCCAACTCCCTTTCTATTAGGAGTCAAACTTGAGGTTGATTGTTCCACACCTTTGATTGATGCCACTCAATATCAATAGCTTGTTGGCAACCTCATTTATCTGACTCATATCAGGACTAATATTTCATATGCAATAGGCATTTTTTCATGATTCATGCAAAATCCCCATGAGTTTCACTAGAATGTAGTTAAGTGGATACTCCACTACATTTAGGGCTCTTATAGATTCAAGATTCAATACAGATTTGGCACAAAGGTTGACTTGGTTGGTTTTATAGATTTAGATTGGGTTGGAGATACTCAAAATCATAAGTCCTTTTTAGGTTACAAATTTTCTTTGGTTTTTGGTCCTATCAGTTGGTCTAACAAGAAGAAAAATGTTATTTCTATATCATCCACAAAGACAGAGTACATGGGAGTTATTAATGCAACTATTTAAGTTATTTGGCTTCAAGGGATTTTAACAGAGTTTGGCATTCTTTTCAAGCATCCCACCATCATTTATTATGATAACCAGAGTACCATCTAGATATGTAGGAATCCAGTTCATCACCAATGGATGAAACACATTGAGATTCACATATTTTTTTTTGGAAGCTTATTCATGGTCAAGTGATCGACTTGAGATTTTCTCAATGTTTAGAGCAGGTTGAAGATATCTTTACCGAACCCTTCACTAAGAACAAGTTCACTCCTCTATGAGATTTTATTGGGGTGCATTCTACATAAGCAACAACATCATCTTCAGGAAGCAGGGCGCATGGGCGGGGGGGGGCGGTGGGGGAGGGCGCGGGGGCAAGGGGGGCCAGGAAGCTTCTAGCCTCTTCACTTCTTCTATGTGTCTCTTTTGAGAGGGAGTTTTTCCTATGGGTTTCTCCTTTCCTCTACTTTATGGGAGATTGCTTTGTATTGGGTACCTAATCAGGGCCAGTTGTTGTGACCTATTTTTTACACTATCCACCTAAGTTATGCTTATGGGGGTGTTAAAGTAGGGATTTTCTTTTTTTCCATATTTATTTATTATTATTATTTTCCCCTTGGAGTTTTTCTACTTTCGTGGATAAGCTTACTTAGGTGTACTTGGAGTTACATTTTGATCGGATGAATATGAAGTAACTCCCTTGACCAACTATTTTGGATATGGGAGTCACTCTTCTATTATTGGCTCTTTGACTACCTTTCTTAAGGGAGTTACTTATGTACTCCTATTTGTACATCTCTCTTAGTGAGTTATTAGTCCTTTGAACATTGGTTTTGGCTCTTATCTTATTTATGCAATATTCTCATGTATGTGATTTTATTTTCTTGCAGATATTGTGTTGTGTACATGCTTGAATCGTGCCTATCACAAACATGTGCATTTTCTTGATCCAAATATCTTGGCATCCACTCTGATAGAAACTATAAAGGTGGAACTATACTTATAGAAACTAATTACATGAGTAATTTTCTTTGTTTATTACAATTATTTAAGGAAATTTATTGACATGACCTACATATTGGGCAAGAACCCTACACAAACTTAACACGGTATAAATCATGGTCTGCTAATTGGTAGTGTAAACCTGTTTCAAGCTATGTGATTTTATGGATTCAAGTCTGATACGGATAATGTATTTTTGAAGTTTATAAATGCTAAAACAATAAGAGAAATGAAAATAAACAAAATTCAAATTGACATATGTGATTTATTCATTGTTGAATTATAGCTCCAAAGGAATTCTAGCATGCTCAATGTATGGAATCTTTATTTGTTAAGGAAACATTACATCATTTAAATAATGTTTGGTCAGAAACCCTAATTACATTATTTAACTGTGTGTGAGAAATGTTATGAAGCAAAATGTTCTAAATCTAAGTCAGCACTTAGCTTTATGGAAACATACTCCATTTGGGAAAAGCTTATGGACTCTTTGGAGCTTCTTAACTTCAATTATGATTGAAACTTACATCCTAACTGATTGTACCATATCGTTTAATTAAGAATGGAATAATCTAAACTTGCATGACTATGAGAACTATTGTAAATAAATAATGTTTATCATTGGACAAAGCACACTAACATGGAGTTTAAAATCTCTTAAAGACTTGTTAGTCAAGAACCTTTACATCTAAGACACTTTTCCAAAACAAAACTCTACCTTGGTTATTTGAACCCATTCAAATTTGGAGGTTTGTCTATGAAGTGTTCAGGGGCATTCTCTATGGCCCTGCGTAGTTGTAAGGGGGAAGGATTTTGTAAAGACTAAAGGTTAATATGACTATCCCCAACAACTACAAGGGAATAAAAACAACGTACTCAACTTCTTTATAAGTTATTAGAATCAATTATATAAGCACGAAAATTGTTTTGGAAAACATATATCATAACATTAAAAATCAAAAAAAATTGTGGGTTAACTTTTCAAGGTTTATGACAATTATTATGTTTGTGTATTTGTAGATTATTGGTTTAAATTAGACATTATTGAGACTAGATTTTTGTTAGTTTTCCTTTTTTTTGTTTTGCTATTCTTTTATTTTGTTTTTTATTTTTATTTTTTAAATATTGTATTTAAATTTTGTGAATGTCATAGATAACGTTTAGAGCTCTTAAAAACTTTTTACTTCCCCTTTTGGTTAGGGTGGTCTCATCATTTCATTTTTAATTATTATTTTATCAATTAATGCTACCATAAAAATCCTAATTTAAATTTAATTGACTACAAAAATATAAGTATTATAGTTCATTTCATCACAAAAAAGTTTAGTGATTTCATTTTATTGTTTATATGAATATAATGTACATTTATACAAAGAAATCTAAAAAAATAATTTTATTATTCATAAAAATTTATTGAACATTTATAATTGTTTTAAGGAAACACATTCCATATAATTTTGTATAATGATACAATTAATTTAATAATTATAATTTCTGGAGACTCAGTTTTTAATACTCTCCTTTGATTAATCTCAATTTTGTGAAGCATTTATAATTATTTAAAAAGAAACACACTCCATATAAATTTGAATAATGATAAAATTAATCTAATAATTGACACTTCTTGTTTTCAATATTTTTATTGTTTGAACACATCTTATATCTCAAAACATATGTTTTCATCAAATTTTCAGATACTGTTGTCCAATTAAAATAAGAAAAAAAATACATCAAATTTTCAAATACTGTTGTCCAATTAAAATAAGAAAAAAAAATACGCCAGAGATTTTTTTTAGAGGAGAAGCTAAGCCAACTTAAAATGTCATTTAAAATGTAATATCAATTTAAATTTATAATAGAAGCATTTCCTTAATCCATAAAATAAAGACAAAATTTTATAATTTAACTTTATTTGAATCAATATTTTGGCTCACATTCCATAAACCTTCGTCACATTTTATAAACCTTCATCAAAGTAAAAAAATAGTAAGGTGTTTGTTGTTTTTCTAGAACATCTCAATGCTCTGTATACTGACTACAGGGTAGACGACACTGCTCAGTGATACTATTTGCCTCAAATTTGATAAAATCTCTGTCAAGTCAAGGTACATATATTAGGGTTCTAGTTTGATTAATAACTATGACAGCACGTATCCATCAAACTATAAATATTGATTTGGGCAGATAGAAATGTAAGGTCCATACCAGTTCAAGTCCAATAAGCTTTACATTGAAACGAATAAAATAAAAACCTGAATCCGCCTGTCCCTGCACTGTGTTTTTCTTACACAGAATAGTTATTCTGAATTCCGCCTAAAACTTCTTTTTAGGGCAAAATCCACACATTTTCTGTCGGATACATTAATCAAGGTTGTGGATCTGAGGATCCGTGAGATAAGATCCCAAAACGCGGACAAAAGTAGCAAACCCTCGCACCTCGTCAAGCGCCTCCTGGGCGTTGAGATTGGCCATGGACGCCTCAAAATCGATATAAAACACATACTCAAACGGCCTCACCGTCCCTCCACCATTCACATCCAACACTCTCAGCGCCTCGCTGCCCTGCGGCTTCACCTCCAGCTTAGTCAAACTAATATTATGCAAAGAAAAAACCGACAGAACCTTCATCAGCACCTCCAGGCCGCCCTCGTGGGCGATCACAATGCTCGTCTTCCACGCCCGGCGGCCGCCGCCCGGGGTTTTTACCCCGAGGTCGGGCGTCCGGGCGAGCACAAGAAACCGCGTGACGTTCCACGACTCGTCCTGCACGCCCCGAGCGAGGACATCCAGGCCGTAGATCTTCGCCGCCCGGCAGCTCGCGATGGCCGCCGTGTCCAGCAACCCGTCCGCGCGTACGGACTCGGCGGCACCTGCCGTGTCCACGACGGCTTCCCGGGTGACGTCCAGCCCCAGCTTGGCCAGCCCGTGGCTGCAGTGGGCTAACGCCATCGGGTGACTGATGACCCGCCGGACGTCCTGGAGCTTTACCCCGGGTGCCGCCAGGAGGCAGTAGCTTATGAAGAGCTGTATCTCGTCGACGATGTGGAGGCTGTGGTGGAGGAGGAGGTCGTAGTTTCGGACCACGTTGCCTTCGAGGGTGCCTTCCACGGGCAGGATGGCGCGGTCCGCCCGGCGTGACTCGACGGCCCAGATGGCGTCCTCGTAGGCCTTGCACGGCACGCCTTCGCACCCGGGGTGGACGGTTATGGCCGCCGCCTCGCTGAACGCTCCCGGGATCCCCTGGTACGCAACCCGCATTCTGTTTCTGTTACTCCCCAGAACACCCTCTTCGTCTGAATTAAGCCGGCTCGAAGCCGTGGTGCCGTTTACAACCAAAGGCTTGTCGCTGATCTGTTTCTTCTTCTGATTTCTGATCTCTCTGAACTTTCGCCGGTGAGAAAACTTCAGCTCCTCCTTCCGTGGCCCGACCCGGCCGTCTGTGTATTTGTTTGAGCATGGTCCTACAAAGAGTTTCATCTTGGCGTTAGCGGCAGCCATGATGGTCGTTTCAGCATTCCCTGGTGCGCTATCGGAGAATTATGTTCGACCCAGGGCCCAGATCAAGATGAATCTTATTCTATTCTAAAAGAAAATGCCTACCTTTCTTTTTTCAACGATTTTTCCAGGCGTGGTGATGAACAATAAAGATTACAATACCGTGGGAAAAACGACAGGAATGGGCGAGTTACACATTTCACCGAACCCGGTTGAGGGAAACGTGTCACCGACTACGGAAGGCGACATCCATTTGGGACTGGTTGGTCGTTCGCCTACAATTGGATGGGGCACCAACTCAATAGAGGAAACGTACGATGGGTAGGGCATGTTTCAACTATTGAACAATTAATTAGGGTGTGGTATATTAAACACAAAAGAAACAATCCCCTGAAAGAGTTGTAATTGAGTCATTCCTGTTATATTACCAAAAAACTGAGGCATGATATTATTTCTTAGCCACGTTTTGGAAAGAAATTGTCTTTAGGTTTCAAGGTGGAAAAAAAATCACGAAATGATGTTTTTTCTTCTCCTATATATGTATAATTTATGTCGTAAGTATTTTTTGGGAGGCAACTTCCATAAATTCATTTCGGTATCAAAAGATGTCATTTGTGAGTGGGTGACAACTAGGGGCACCATTGAATGGTTGGCAGATGCTCTGTTGGTTGGGTCCACCACGTGCCTTCCCTCTAAACTTCTTTAGAAGTGAACTTCTCCCAAAGGAGGTTAATCCAAGATCGGTAATGTTTGTAAGGATAAAAAACTAATAATATTACATTGAGCCCTATATATCTCTATATGGTAACAATCTAGGTGGGACTATACATGGTGGCAATGTCAACTATACTCTATGCTGAGTCATTTTATGTCTATATAACTACCCTCAAACTATATATCAATTCCTATGTAATACATATGCCTTGTCCCCAATCCCATCTCTTTGACCCTCTAGTAGGGAAGGAGAGTATGGGCTGCATCACCAACATTGTATAAACTATAACTTACCCCCCTGACCCCATTTGAACTGAATTATGGCACCCTATTCCTACCCTATTTTCTAGCCATATAGCTAGCCTAGGTGGGGAAAATGGGTGAGTTGGGGCTCAATGATAAAAATTTGATCCACTCGGGACCGAGAGTCAAGTGGAAATAGGGGAGGTAGATGTAACATTGTTGGTTTTTAATCCTTGCAAACATTACCGAGCTTGAATTAACCTCACCTAAGATAAGTTCACTTCTAAATAAGTTTAGAGGGAAGGTACATGGTGGGCCTAGCCAATAGAACAATTGTAAACCATTTAGTAGTGCCACCAGCGATCACCCACTCACAAATTGCATCTTTTGATACTGAGACGAATATATGGAAGTGGCCTCTCCAATGTAAATTATATGATCTCATAAAACCAACAAAACAATCTAATATTGTAAATTTTCCATTCAATTAAAAAATATTATACGTTTTAAATGGCTATGCTAGATAATATATCTACAATCCCAAAATCAATAAGTAAAACATGGTTATATCCAAAAAAGTCCAAAAAATGATTCTTATGAAACGAAATGGTTTCCTAAAATGCATTAGGAAAGAGGAATAAAAAATCACTTGCCAATTATATATAGCTAGTAAACAACAAATTAAATATGGATTCCAATAATAATAAACTCAAGGTAAAAAATACTCTCTTCACAGTAAAATTTTGCATATTCTAATTCACGTTATTCTAACCAAAACTAATATAAAATTTTGGACAAGAATAACACCATCCAACATTTGGAACAATATAATACAACAAAACCAACAACCTACTATTGCTTTCTAACCAGATGCCTAATCACTTAAAGAACACTGCCTCCATGGTGAAAGTATACCAATTCAACCTATGAAATATCAACTAGTCATAAGTAAAGAAAGGCCCATACAAAATGAAATAACATATAGACAATTATGCCTAAAAACTTTAACAAGTGAAGATAATATCGAGTAGGGTAGTATATTACTCATGTATCAAACCTTACAACATAGGTGAATGATTTACCAGTGTATGTAACAATTGCCCTGGCTTGGTTTGATTAATGGCATTGGGAAGATCTATTGTGCATCTCTCATGTCTAGGAAGGCAAAGTGAATCTGCATCCTCACCAAGTTTGAAGCATAATGGATTAATGCCCATACCAACCAAATTACTATAGTGAATGCGCTCAAATCTTTTTGTAATGACAATTTTAACACCCTAGTTCATAAAAGAATTGATAAAATTTAGGAATAATTTGACAATACACAATTTATACTAAAAAGAGTAGCAATTAAAATTAAGCTCGTGAAAGATATTAAGAATGGCATAAGATAAAGATAAACTAGTAGCATGGGGTCCTTTTCAACCCAATCTTTAGAACTTTCACTACCATATTTAGCTCCATCAAGAACAATTATATCATGCCCTTCATTTTAGCAATGTGCAACATAAATGTTACCCATGTGCATCACAGATATTAATACTATATTTAAATTAATAATATAAATAATATTATATACTAATTACCTTTATATTATTAATATTATACAATATTAATAATACATAACATTATAATATATTAGAAGGGCTTGAAATCACTAGGTTAGAAGCTACAGATCTTTAGTTGGATCAATCTTGGTCATTTGAAAATTGTTGCCTTGGGCGGGTCCATGGGGACTCCTCCATATGCTAGTCCTAACTTTCAAATCTCTTTTTATGACCTATTAAATGATCTCCCTTCAGTGATGCCAACAAACTCCCAAAAATCCATAGTTGAAAATCTTTTCTTGGATGCTTGGAATAATTACACAAGCCAAAATGTGAACAAATGCCTTTCTTAGGCAGAGACAAGGATACGAATCATCATAGACCAAAATATTTTGGAACCCTTAGTCTTATACCTAGAAAATCATGACTTAATCTAAAAATTTGTGGGTATTCGCCCCACCTTTAATTTCCTACACTCATGGATACAACAGAACTATGAGACCATGGTGAGTATTCTTTGTGGTATATCAACAAAAACTACTTCATTATGATTTTTTCATCTATAAAAAATAAAAACAATTCTTTTGAATCGAAGAGGAGGTATCATGGTCTAGAAGAACTATTTATGCAACCCTAGAAGGTGGGTTTCGAGCCCTACATTGAACCAATATCTATACTAGTCTGGATGTGACGGTATACTCTCTTGTTATAATTTTGGAGTTAGAAGATGTTGGACACCATTGGCCAATCCATAGGAAAAGATATTGGGGTATTTAGAGATAATTTATAAGGAAACAATATAATGTATACAAGATTATGTGTGGAAATGGATCTTTCCCAACACTTACCAACAAAGGTAAAGATTGAACAAGCTAGACTTACTTGGATTTAACAACTAGACTATGAGGCAATCCATTTTTAGTGAAAAATATATCATAAACATGGTCATCTAGCCCAAACTTGCCCCAACAATCTGAATATAAAGGATAAGGTTCACTGTGGAGTGCCAAACCCCCATGTAGAAGATTAGAAAATTGCCAATAAAAAAAACCCTAAGAGCTCTCAAAAAGGAACATCGCAACATGATGGTTTCAAACAACCCAAAAGGAGGAAGAATCAAAAGAAAAAAGATAGTAAAGAACAAACCCAACTTAAATCCTCCAATATGTATGAAATTTTTTAGACCCTTATTAACCATAAAGAAGATCAAATCATGGAAAATGGCAACAAAACAAAGAAATCAATGTTAGCTATGCCCAAACTTCTCTCTTAGCTTCTTCTCCCTTTGAGCAGATCACAGGGTCCAGTGAGATCCAACAACTTGTAATGATAGAAGCCTTATCTATGCATGGTGTTGGTGTAAATAGGGTTCTCACCCAAACTAGTTTTACCTTTGGGTTCCTTTCACACTTCTTTACTTTAAGTTTACATAGGACTTAATAGTGTGCCTATATATTTAATGCATAATTAAATGCTTAATTATGTGCACATGTTTATTACACAATCTAATCACTCCACTATGAGTGGACCATGATTTACTATGGGTTGTCTACCACTTTGTCCCCCACTTTGGTGTGTGCACATAGTGTTGACATACCCACTATGGGTTGTCTACCCCACTCTCTCTTTCCTATATATTGGGTAGTCTATTAGTGTATTTGTAATGTAGAAGGAATGTTAAATGTGGAGTAATGTGGAAATATTGATTCCAATTGAATCAATTTCATTCTATTGTATTTGTGTTGCATGATTTTTACATTCCTTGATAGAATACAATTTATTCTTCAAGTTCATTATCTAGTATAAGAGTGCTTCCTCTAGGTCTTAGAATCATGTTAAGATATCTTAGCCAAATCTTATATAGTATCAGAGCAAGTTAAGATCCTTTGGGTAGATTCTTATGGATCTATAATTATAGATTTGGTATTCTCTTGCCTTGCTAAGTATGTTCTTCTCTTGCATCTTCTTTGGATGATCCTAAGAATTAGAAAGGTGTGCAAGAAATTCTGGTTTCTATGGGGTTTCCTCTTTATGTGTTTTTATTGTAGGTACATTTTGGAGATTTTATGAGCACATCAGAGCTCACCACCATATCCCAATTGTCAAATAAACATAGAATTGCCTCCATATTTGTCGTACTTGGACATCCAAGTGCAAGTTTTTTTTTTTGTAAATCCATTTTTTGAAAACAAATGATCGTTCTTTTTCATATTGTAGTAAAACAATACACAATCACTCAAAAACATATCTAGTTTTTATGTGCCTCATTTTATTCTTTACAGAATAGTTTGAAATTAAAATTTCATTACAAATTATGAAATTTATCGTAGTTTTATTGACCACATTATTATTCAGAAGTTTTTAAATCAAAAAGTAAACATGTATGTTCTTCTTCACACAACTCTCTAACTATAAACAAGCACTCAAGATTTTTTTTGAATTTTGTGTGCTTTGTTTTTAGATTTTCATAACTTTTTGAATTTATGGATTTCATTATGTAATGCAAAAGTTATCATAGTTTTACTAACTACTGTAAAAAGCATGTGATTTTTTAATATTTTTTCTCACTAAAAAAAAGAGATTTTTCAACAGTTTTTTCTCACACAAAAATAAAACTATACTTTGAGTTTTTTAATGTAATTTTTTCTTACACAAAAATAAAATTCCACTTTGATTTTTTTGAAATTTTTTCTCATGCCAAAAATAAATTTTCATAGGTGTCCACCTCATCCAGTCACCTATGGTGGTAGGTACCCCTACCATGTACAATACATCCTTTAATTGACAAAGCCTAGTAGGTGAGGTCTAGTCTGATAGGTGGTCAGGACCCCTCATAGAAAAACCTCTTTTTCCAAATTAGTTTTATTTTTTCGTCTACATGCCCAATTAATACTGTCTCAACTTCATCCAACATTCACATTCTACCAAAACATCCTTCATTCGATGTACTTTTACAGAGTTTGTGTCTCCTCCAAGCCCCTTTATTAGTGCCTACATTCTTTAGTGGACACAAGTAAAGGTCCCTTTCTTAGCACCTTGAGGTTTTTTGTATTTTTTATCATGAAAATATTTTGTTTCCTCCATTATAAATGGGTATATTATCAAGCACTTCTATGCTAGAACCCATTTGAGGACCATTTCATGTCTCATTAGCATATCTTTTAGCTATATTTTCCTCAATTGTCTTTTCAACATTAATCACACATACCATCACACTCTGACAGTTTTAAAGTGACTAGAATATCTATAGGATGATGTTTGAGTAATGTTTGTGTCCACTCATACATCTCTGGGACTTGTGTACTTATTGGCATTATTTGGGTTTTTGATTGGGTTTGTGGGACAACTTCTCCATCCTTGTTATAGATCCATTACATCTTGAATATCTTCTTTGCAACTTGGTGATCTTTGGGTTCCCTTATCATCACTTCCACCCACTACATTAATATATACATACATTTTTGCCTTTTTCCAATTTAAAATTGAGGGGGGCAAGGTGTTCAAGTAATGATTCATCAAGTTCATTTCACTACCCATTGCCTTGGCATCTAGTGTTTACTTTGAGTGATCCACATATTCAACATTATTTCCTACATCACTTGGCAGTTGCAGCGATTCAACATCCATGCATTCTGGTGAGATGGATTGACATTCATAGGGACACTCAGATTTAACACTACTTCAAGGAGAGTCACATGAACTTCTTCCTTCATCCTCTCATAGGGAGGATTTTTTTCCTACAATTTTTTTCTTCTCTCTTGTTGTATAAAAGTAGGTGTTTCAGTCATGGGCCTAATCAGATGCTTATCTAGTTGTCTAGGTCAGATTAGACTTGTTCCAATGGGGCACATGCCTTGAATAATCCCATGGCACTCAACATTTGACACTCGATTGTGTTGGCATTACTTCACATAAGGCACAAGGCTTATATTCTCACTTGAAGCACAGTGAAGAAGGGACCAGGGTTTGTGTTGGGCTAGTTGTGCCATCATGCAACTCTATCCTTTAAGGATTCTATTTAGTGTAATGGAAGTGGTTTACTCATGGGCGCAAGCCTCTAGTAACCTTAGATTAATGACATTTAGGTGCTTGATGGGAAACTGGGTATATATTGTTGAGATACTTAGGCATACATTTGTACTTAGTCATAGGTATCAGTGTGAGGTGCAAGGTCTTACCCATACTTAGATAATTTCCTATATTGGGTACGGGAGTCCTCATGTGTTATAGGCATGCCGTAGACAAGTTAGGTTATAAGTTCACAAGAACTCAACATACATACTAAAAGCTTAAGCATTCAATCCATTAAACTTTGCACAAAGCCTTTCATCACTAAACAAAGTTCAACAACAATAAATATATAAGTCAATATAAACTAAGCAAATGCTTGACTTAAGCTGTTCAAGACCTAGAGGCTCACAAGTAAGCTTGGGCATTACAATGGGGAGCATCAAAGGCATCCTGAACTAAGCTCTAAATATAATGGTGAACATAACATCTATATCTAATCCACAAGGGTTTCTCTACTCCAATTATTTCCTCCATACTAACTGGACTCAGCTTCCTTTTATATAGCTTCATAGAACCTTAGCATCATGGGGAATGAAACACATTGATCTCTGAGTTGGCATTGGAGTACTCATTCCACCATCTCCACTACGATACCTTTAATGAGCCATAATTATCCCATGTACCTAATTTACAATGAATATTGAGCCAAAAAGGAGTTAGTTAGCCACCTACTAGCTAGTGCCACTAGATGACAAAAAAATAATCATGATAAGTGATTACCTCATGCCCAAGTATCTGTTGTGTTGGCATGGATCCTATACTTAGATAGATTTGGGGCCCAACATTACCCCTTATAAAATTGTTAGTCCATCCTTAGAATAACCTTATAGTACCTTAGGTGTATAAAAATTAGGTTCACACTCCTTTAGTTTTGCTTTGAAGTCTTAAAACCCTAAATAATGAGCTTGATTTATTATGTGGCATTGTCTACTTCTATAGAGGCGATGCTGAGGGTGAACATGATAGTTCTATCCAATTCTTTCCTAAAGGCCTATAACATTTCCTTTGCCTTAGCTACACCTCCATTGAAGATCTCTCCTTGCTCGTAGGCCTTTGTTTGAAATACATGAAGAGTTCTTCTAGGTCCTACTCTTGAGTCTTTATCTGGGTGCTTAAAGTGTTGACTTACACTATTATCTAAGTACATTCAGCCAAGCTCATAGTCTATGCTTGTGATATCAGTGTGTCCTTCTCCACCTTTGCCTTTTTGAGGTGTGCATTAATTACTAATGCCTGGATGGAGAAGTTGTAAAATATTACATCAGCCACTTCTACACCCTCTTCTATCTTTTCAAAGAGGTCTTCCACCTCTTTGAGTTTTGTGGAGATCTCTTTTTTTATGTCGGAACAAGGGTCCTCCTCTTATTCTAGTGTTAATTTCACCTTCAACCTTGGGACCATTTACTCCACTAATGCACACACCTTATCAACCTCTAAAAAATTAAAAGTGTCGATGCCATCTAGGAGGGATGGTTCGACTTCCTCCATATGCTCAGCTAGTTTCTATACCTTGAATCTTTTAGCCTTGTTCTTTTCCTCTTCCTCTAGTGTGATCTTATTCCAACTTGAGGCTCTAACATCATTGATGATGTTCCTTTGTGCTAACTCAGAAGCCATTTGGAGGAGGGTGTTAGCTGACCTTACTAGATTCATTATGTGGGGGTTGAAAATAAGGGAGTCCTACCCTTCCTCTTGTTTATCTATGCTAAGGATCACCTTTTGTGGTACCTTGAATTGAGGCTCATTTATTTAACTATCAAAGGTGAAGGATAGTATCTAGTGCATTAGTGTCATAGTAGATCTAGGGGCATATACTGCATCATGTAATAATCTTCATAAATGAACCCATTCTACACCTTCTCTCATAGGCTTAACTCAACTTCTTCTTCTTAGATGACCAGCTTCATCTACTTTATATTTTCTTCATCAGATCCAGTGCCTTCTTTGGTGCTTTCTTCTAATGTGTCTTGTTTATCCAAAAGGGGTTTTTCATTGTACTTAGCCCCTTCTTTTACTTTCTTCCTTCTCATTGGCACCAGCTTCACCCTCCTAAGTCTGTTGGGTTTTAGCTACACTCTTTGTTTCCTTTTTTAAGGTGATAATATCACCTTCCTTGTCTCTAGACACTGTTTCGCTACTTTGGTATGACTGTTGTGTAAATTCCTCCACTGTGCTAGTGGGGGCACTAGGCACCTCTACTAATTTCTCCTTTAGGGGTTCTCTCTACCTTTTCCTCATGGGCTTTCTTTATCTCTGCCTTCCTCTTTTTCATGATCATGGTTATCCTTTCCTTCTTGGACCTTATCTCCTTGGCATCAAAATTTATTGATCTCTACTTGGGTCATGCCCTTGGCCTTCATGGCCTCCCTTTTTTAATTCAAATCTAGCACTGATTCTATATGGTCTTTACTGAGGTGCATTTCCATCCATCAATGCCTCTTCTCCTCCTCATCTTGCTTAGGCTACATCATGAGTTTTATGGTTGGGTTACTTGATGGTTTATATACTTCCCCAAGCATGATAGTAGTACCACCTTGGAGAGCCTCATGAAATTCAGCTACATTGAGCTCTTCCTTTGTTTCTTCTTCTTAGATGATATGCACTTTCATCCCTCCTCCTCCTTCCTCTTGCACCCAATATGCTTCTACTTCCTCTTTCACTTCTTGTGCCTCCATATCTACCAAGGTTATTATGGGAATAGCCACTATCCCCTTGGAATTCTTCTTTATCTTTTCATTTAGCTTGGGTGATGTGATTCTTGGCATGAAGACCACATTATTTTTCTTTGTAATAAAGTGGGTAGCTTCATCTTCAAAAGTGATATTTAATTAGAGGCACTCTTATATTTCTTCCAGGGTTTCTCCCCACTTATTCTAAGGGGTTTTGCTTAGTGCCACTAGAGCCACTGACACCAACTCTCCTTCTTTATTGACCTAAAGGGGGAGGTCATCATTTTTATCCATGATTTTGCCATTATTACTTGACTTCATCTCATTTAAGAGCCTATGGATGTGCCCAAGGATGACTTATTTTTCAAAGGGATAGATGTTGATGGCATCCAAATCGTTCTCCTCATCTATTGTTGCTTTACCCCCTAGGTGCATGTATTGGTGCTTCAACCTATGTATTTTTGCATCCAGGGTTTTCATCGAGATATCCACCTATTATACAATGGGGATTCTTCATAGTGCTTCTCTAAATTACTTAGATAAAAATGCATAAGGCAATTTTAGCCAACAAGAGTGATTCCCATCTCCAAATGCTAATTAAACAATGTTGAAGTGTTTCATGATGGTCAATGTATACATTCTAAATAGACTCTGGGGGAGTTTCTCTAGGATGTGCCATTATTCTCTAAATTCTTCAATATACCATGTGCACCATCCCATTACTCAGGCTTTATACTTCGACATGAAGGTAGAGGGCAAGTGTAGTTTTGGTATTTCAGCACTGAGGAGTCATTGTGTACTAGGAAGACCCAAAGGTTGTCCTCATTAACATCGAGCATGCCAATCTCCTCCATCACAATCAAGATCAAAATGAAACCCCATCAGAAGGTCTCTTTCACCATGTGACATTCAAGCATGTTCTTTATCATGTCTTTGGCAATGAACTTGATGATGTTGAATTTCATCCCCTATGCCATGTGGTAGGTGATGCACAAGTAGGTATTATTACATCCACCCATCAGCTACCTAGGCATAATTTTTAACTCACTAACTACATAGCTACCCTCATCCCAAGATCATTGATGTCTTTGATTGGGAATGCAAAGCCTCTTTTGTAGTAACCTAGGAGCTTCCCAACCATTTTGAATTCTACATCATCTACCATCATTTGATGAATATCTATGCTTAATCTTGGGACTTTGATGATTCAAATGATGAGGTTTGTTGATAGCCTCATGCACCTCCATAAATAGTAGAAGCTATACCTATAGATTCATGAGAGGAGGAAACTCATAGATTTGTGTCACACTGATGGTTGCTAGTTTGTCTCAAATTGAGACATTAAATAGTGTTGCACCTTCTAGAGTCTTTGTCCCTATGTCTACCACTCAGTCTAGTGCTAGGTCATTCATATTGGTGGAGGTTTGGTGGTTTTACTCTTTTAGGTGGTATTTGTGCATGAATGATGCCCAATTTTCTCCCATCAACACCTCTTTGAGAAACTACATGTCTTGATAGAACATATTTTCAAGCTCCTCTAAATCAATTTGGGTGAGGCTCACCCCTTATACAAGTGATGCTATTTTTTTCATAATGATGACTTCTACTACTATTCATACTCTCTTGGCATATTTTTTCACCTAATATGGGCCCAAGACCATCTACTTTTTCCCCATCTTAAATCTACTCATGTTAAACTATGATCTATTTATCTTGTCAAAGCCTTCAATCTTCAAAAGCACTTCACATAGTTGTGAGGTCTATGATTGCACATTTGGTTCTTGAGCTTCATGTGTTACAAGTGGAAGCCTTGGCATCACTTTAATTTTTAGCTTCTTGGTTCTCGCCCAATTCATGCCCCTTTCTTTCCTCTACCAATCTCATAGGGAATGAAATTCATTTATCTACACATTCATTCATTTTTAGTGTTTCGGGATGCTTAGGGTCTTGTCGTAGTAGGGTCTCCTTTGTTCAAATCTTTAGTTCATTGGTTTTTCTCTAGTTGTTTATTCAAAATTAAAATTAGCAAAAGGTTTATAACTAAATGTAGTCAATTGTTCATTACTTTATACCTCTATTCTCATCTACCTCCTTAATTACAATTGATTAATGGTGTGGTGGTGCCTAAACTCCTTGGGATTCATTATGACCCATAGAATATATAATTTTTTTTTGTTAATTATGTATTCAATGTGGATCTTTATACCTCTGCTACCACCTCATTAACTTCTTCTAACAAATTTTTGGTAAAGTGATGTGTAGTTCAAATGGTCACTTCCTGCCTCACTTTGGGTGGATGCCAACTTGTTTTGATGATCTTCTCCTATGCTTTATTCACTTGGCGTGAACTTTGCCTTTAATATGGTAACCTGGGTGAAATGCCTCACATGTGCATGATTTAGCTTCCTCAGTCCCATTTCCTTTTCTAGTTGCACTTCTATTTCAAATGTGCTTATCTATTTTGGTTGATTTCACCACTGTTTCTTCTTCTTTACTTGCCCTTTCCTACCCCATAAAAATCCCTTATGATGGACCTCCAACATGGCATTCTTATATTATCTCTTGTGCATAATTATGTTATGTGTCTTCAATCTATATTTTTTGCTCTTGTATCTTGTGTGACCCTCTCGATTCATATTTTATCTAAGTCTTGTGAGTTCCATGTGCCAAAAAACTTAGGTGTCTGGTAGTAGGTGATTAGGAAGTATCCTAAATTTACTCACCTAACTAGTATAATTCTTGGAAGCATTAAACTAGCCCTTCTACAATCCTAAAAATGCCTCACTTATTGAATCTTATGCATGAAGATCTAGTGTGCCTTATGTCTAACTATGGAAAAATTCATGTGCCCATAACTTAGGTGTCTAGCCTCAAGTTATCAGAGAGTGGCCATGCTTGAGTCACCTACCTAAAATTATGTGTGAAAATGCCAAAAAAAATTTAATTATAGCCTCAAAGTGCCGCTTATTCACTACCACATCAAAATTACACACACACATAGAAAGGAACTTGTTTGGCTTGCACCAAATTTTATTCTGATCACTCAATACAACTAACTCATGAACAAGAGTCAATTTTGGAAGGTGAAAACACTACCTTATTACCAATATAAATTCAATCAGTTGTTGTTAAAATGCTTAGGGAATATTTCACCTAACAACGTGCATAGATTGCATGTACTAGTCTCTAAGATGTTGTGGATGATATATGGGCCCATCCACCTTATCTATAGCTTACTTAGGTTCTTGATATACTTGGATTCATAGAGAAAAATGAATTACCCTTATTTGATCACCTTATGTTTTATATCGTTGTCATGCTAAATCTTTTGGCATGCTTTTTCTATCTACTGACTCCACTTTGCTTGGGCACACACCTCATCTAAGCACTTTAATTCCTCCAGCCTTGCATTCAGTGACTCTTGGTCATCTAATTGACTAATACATGTGATGCACAATGATGGCACCAATAAATCCATTGATAGGATCACCTCAGTGCCAAACACTAGTTAAAATGGTTTAGCCTTGTTTAGGCACTTGTAGGTTGTGTGATATGCCCATATCACTATCAACACTCAATCATCCTAATCTTTGAGACCAACATCAAATATATTTGTGAGGCACATTCCCAAGATATTTTTGAATTCATTAGTTATGCCAATCACTTGGGGATGGTAAGGCATTATCTTGTGGTGTACGATGATGTATTTTGTTAGCAAGATCCACATAGTTTCATTAATGAAGTATGTGCCCCTATCACTAGTCAAGCTGTGTGGTCACCCATAAAGGATTATGATGTTCTCCTAAATTAAAATTTTGGCTCTAATGGATGTGTAGATTTTGGTCAGTATGACCTTGACCCACTTGGTGAAATAGTTAGTGGCTGCTAGAATGTACCTCATGCCTATACACCATGTTGTGAGAGTAATTGGCCAAATGAAATCAATGGCCCATTTCTCAAATGATGCTTGGGAAAGAATGGGGATGATAAGAATCTTATCCTAGTGGTTGGTCTTCCCTATGCACTGACATATATCTCATACCATGGCATAATCCTTTGCATCTTGAAATAAACTTAGCCACCACTAGCCTGACTATGACACCTTACACACCATTGTGTTTCCTGCACAATGGCCTCCTACTAATCCCTCGTGCATATCATGTAGGAAGGAATATATTTCATGTTTAAATATGCATTGATGCATAACTTCATTTTGGCCTAGTTTATATAGTTCCCCGCTAATGAGATAGAAAGGGGTGGTATGAACTATGAGTTATTTCTTTTCTTTTGTTATCATTATTTAGGGTGCTAATCCATGTGTTAGAAAGGTGGCTATATCCTCTGAGTCCTCTAGGGCATGATAGATTATGTATAATTGTGTATCTAGCATATCATAATCAATTGGCACTGATGCATCACTAAAGTTTATATGGGACAAATGGTCTAGCCCTAAGTTCTATTTTCCAAGCTTGATGACAACAGAGAAATAGAATTTTTGGAATAGAATGATTCATCTACAAATGCACCCATAGAAAATGGGATTATTTATGAGGTACTTAAGCAAATCATGGTCTGTGAAAAAGATGATTGGGTCACTAACAAATATTATCTAAATTTTTATAGGGCGTAGACCATGGCAAGTGCCTCATGCTTGATTGTAGTATAACTTTACTCTACCTTTATTAATTTAATGCTAGCAAAGGAGATGGGATGATCCATTTTGCATTTGATAGGATGCACCAAGATTATGCCAATAGTAGAGCTAGAAGTGTCTACATGGACATGAAATGGGGTCATCTAGTCAGGAAATTACAAGATAGGTGTGCTAGCCAATCTGAGCTTCATAGTTTCAAAGGCATATTCTTTTGCTTCACCCCAATAGAATGGTCCATCCTTGCACAAGATTTATTTTAGTAGCACTGCAAGATTCACATAACTCCTTATAAATTTTATATAATACCCATAGTGGCTAAGAAAGGCATGAACATATTTTTGTATGGAAGGAGTCTGGAGCTGAATGATGATTGAAATCTTCACTAGATTAATGATCAAACCATCCTTACATACGATGTGCCTGAGCATGGTTCCAAAAACTATTTTAAAGTCACACTTCTTTAGGTTTAGGGATATTTGAATCACCCTATACTTCTTAAACCTTAGGTGCATGTTATCACAATGGTCCTTGACAAGGCCATACATTATCTAGTCATCTAATAAAACTTGGAGGAACTTATGGATGAAGTCTTTGAACATGGTGATCACCACTCTAGAGAACATAGTGGGTGTATTATTGAGTCAAAAGGGAATCAAACTACAATAAAAACATCCCCATTTGATTGCAAATGTTATTTTAGGCTTGTCCTCCTCCTTAATCTAAACTTGGTGATATCTAGAGAACCCATCAATGAAGGTGTAGATCTCATAGCCTATGATTCCTTCCAAGAATTCATCAATGAATAGAGTTGAGAAGGGGTCATTGATGTAGGCAACATTTAGCATTCTATAATCGATGAAAATGTAAATGTACCTATCCTTCTTGATGCTTATCACCATTAATTTCACCCACTTACTCTCCTGTACAGGGTAAATGACCCCTTCGACTAGCATTGCATTGATTTCTATTTTACCCTTGGTGTGGAGGTTGGGATTCATCCTTTAGGGGTGATTTTTGACCAATATTGTGCTGTCAATTAGTTTTATGCTCATATTCCCAAGGCATGGGTGGGTACCCTTTATATCCTGATAATTCTTAGAGAAAAATTCTTAGAATTCCTTCAGAAAATCTATGATGTGTGTCAACTCTATGTCAGACCAATATGCACCTAAAGTAGCCATATTTTGCTCTCCTTATATGTTGATGTCCACTTTGATGGTATTTAGTGGTGTGAAATATGGTTCATTCTTCTCCTTGTGTATGTCCTTAACTTGCTGAGTTCTATTAGTTATCTCTATACAAAGATGAGTGGGGTCTTCTTCACCAGGTGCACTATCATCTACTTAGTGTATGAGCTTTCTCCTAGTCATCAATATTTTCTAGTATCACTCCTTTCAAGTTTCATCATCTTCTTTGCTCGAGTCATTTTTGAGTGATTATTCCTCAAATAAATTGGGAGCACCAATCCTTTTTCCTCAAATATGTCTTTTAGGCACTCCTAAAGGATGATGGTATCCTCAAACATTACCCTCCAAATTACTTACAATGGCTTGATAAATTCCAAGTTCTCTAAGGAAAAGGAGAAGGTATGCACAAACTTCTCCTTAAGTGAATCCCAATTGGTTATCTCTTGGTCCATCTTATTGAACACATACCATGCTCATGCCCATGTATTCAGAGTCCTATAAAAGGCATACACTCATAAGTTCTCTGGCACAATTGCACCATAGTTAATCCATGTCTCTTCACATAGGCACACATGCACCATGGGATCATAGTCACCAGAGTACACTAATATATCCAATTTCTCATTACTCCTCTCAAATCTAGTTTAAATGGCTATTTTTACCTCTAGCCAGGTTGACAAGTTAGACTTTTGTACTACCCACCAATGCACAATAGTGCTTCTCAAGGTATACACTAGTACACCCATTGTGTCTATTTCATTAGGTATGCACAATTTAAGGTCATGGATATAGTTTTCCACTCAATTTCTCCCTTCAAATTTTAGTAGCATTGTAATCTTGTCTTTGCTTAGATAGAGTACCCTCTTTCTTTCTCCCCATAGTGTGGGACCCATTATTTTGGAGCATGATCAATCTGGACCTAGCCAATCCTCATAGGATTTAGTACCTTTACATGCTCCAAGATAAATCTATGACTAATTGCCTCATAAGCCTCTTTAACCCATCGATCTCAAGTGACATTGGTGGTGTCTGAGACTGACTGCCCATCCTCCTAAGAGAGTAATCCTTGATCAAAAGGGTTGAGATTTTTTATGACTTATGCCATGATGTTATATATGGTTGATCTCATCCTACAGATCAATGATCTCTACATAGGGGGTCCTTGGTCACCTAAAAGGGGAATCACTACCCTTTCCTTGCCATTTTTGAAGGTCATATATCACTTCTTGAAGTACATATCGACATTGTTGACATAACACTATGGCCTTACTAAAATCACTAGGTAGTTATCCTATTTAGCCAACTTGATTACCTCAAGTTAGAGTAGAATTAGATACCCATAATATCTACAATGGTTCCCTTTAAAGTTTTGATTGGTTGTGCTTGGGTCTTATTGGCTATGAAGAGTACATCAGGAGAAGGCCTCAAGGCTGGCCTACCCATATTTTCCCATGCATTCTTGGTTAGGATATTAACCTCAATGCCTGTGTCAATAAGGAATTTATAGATAGACCATCCATCAATGGTGGCATTCACCAAGAGTTATTATTTATACTTTATGTTCTATGTATGCCTAACCTCTCATGCCCTTTCCATGCATGACACAACTTTAACTAAATGTTGTCTAGCATGTTCTAGAAGTAGGTTATTTAATAGGGGTAACATCCATTCTATTTGTAAGAGGCATAAGATATCTATCAGATCTTGCACTTCAACCTCTTAGCCATCTTAATTTTTTCAAGAGGCAACATCCTATGCTTCTAGTTCTCATGCCAATTGGAACCCTCCTTATAGGTTTTGGATCACACTCATGGCTTACTGTAATACATAATTTTATCATGTAAGGTCTAGATAAGGCACAAATTTAGGTTATGAATACATAATGGACTTAGGTTGGCTCAACATCCCATATTCTAGGTGTAACTTTGGTATTGGTATAACTATAAGTTGAGTGGTGAGTCTAGTCTAAGTAGTTGCCTATATTTTGATTGATTTTGTGCATACTGGCTACACCTTTGGAACCCATTTTGCCTCTTTAGACTTGTGCTTGATCATATTTACAAATTTATCAATGTTTGGCCTACCTTGGGTCATCTTTTTGTACAAGTCAGGGCATTCTTCAACCTTGTGTGTTCCTCAACAATACCCACATATTGGATGTGTAGGGTAGTTGTGTTGATAGTGCTCAGTCAAACTGCATTTGTAACATGATCACGGTGTGAACCTTCCTCCACCACATCTACCACCTCTCCCTCTAGTTCCTTTTTACATCTCATAACCTTAATTTTTTTGGCCATAACCCTAATTTCTTTGGGCTTCTATCCCTCTTACTACTGTCATTGCTTTTTGTGCACCTCTCCTTATGTTCTCATGCATCTCATTGATTATGTGAAAATCAACTATGTTATGGGTATAAGCATTGCATAATTATCAATAGGTAGTTGTGCTGACTTGACTGACACATTGAAATAAAGGGTAGTTACAAAGATCATGCACCTCATGACAAAATTCACAGCTAAGGAGAAGTGTGTGTACATTCTTTTGAGGGTAGGTATTTATATTATGGCCCTCCATCTCATAATCAATGCACCAAAACCTATTTTTATTGTCTTATGTCAAACTTACAATCAATTTTTATAGTTGAGAATACATAAATACAATCTATGCCTCCATGAAAGGGATTATTCCTATATCGATGCTCTTAACCACCTCATCTTTGAGTGTGGCTTCAAGTGATTCCTAAGGGTCTATGAATGTTTTCATGGATAATACCCTTTTTAAAGGTACTATCAATCCTTTGATAAACCATTATGTATGCTAGGAGGGGTGAATATTGTAAGAGAGCTTAGAAAGTAAAGTCTTGAATCTAGCATTGTATAAGCACATGCTCTTTGATAATCCCTAGTTGATCTCCTTGAGCATGGTGATTCTCTACTACTCAAACTCAAGTATATCAAACTCCTTCAAGAAGGCTTCCTTCAAGGTGTTTTAATCAACCATAACCTAGTTAGGATCAAACTTACTATACCAAGTATGGACATGATCAAGCAAGGTTATCAAAAAATGGGTTGCCTTGCACTTAGATTAGGTTATTCCCTAAGCGTGCCATTATAATTCACTTTTGAGCACATACTTTACAAAATTCTCCACACTTTAATACTCATGCAGACACATGGACATCTCATAATAAATTTGGGGTAGGGGAGAAACTAGTGTTTGAGGCAATTATCCCCCTAGTACTTATCCTATTTTTGGTCCTTTAAGGCTTCTAGCCACTAGGTTAGGTGCTTCAAAAGATGATGGCATTGTACTACTGACTAGTGGCACAAACCCACTTCTTTAGGATATTGCCTAGGCTATGAAAATGACATTGGATAGACTAGGGTGCTTGTACTCATGTTATGTTGAGTTGGGCTAGTGTCTTGAGGTCTATAGGTATCTTCACTTACCTCCTCATAATGAATAACTTGTTAATCACATTATTTTGGTCTAAATCTACAAAATGATCAAATTCTAAGTCAATAATGGGGTCAATTATCAATCTTCTATTTTATTGTGGGGGATATAGTCCATGAGCTTTCACCATAGGTTCAAAGGGGTATGTGCATCTGATGCATCTCCAATGGTCAATTTTTTTAGGCACCATAAACATTCACCCATCAACTATGGAACTTGTTCTATGACTTTAAGGGTTCCTTCTTCTAGGTATTGATGCCATTCAAGAGATCCTTCCCCATGCCCTTACCACTAGTTATGGGTTCTCTCAACACTTCTAGGGTCCATATCTTCTATTAACCTACATCTCCTTTTATTTTAATCCTATCTCCTAAAATCTTTGGTGTCAATCCACTTGTCCCCTTCTATTGTGATAGACATACATGTCCCCTTATTACCTATTACAGTGATCATACGTGAGAGGAATTTAAACTTCCATCTTCATGATCTCAAATCCATATTCTAGCATTATCTTATTGAGTTCAGTGTCAAGTTATTTCACAAACATGACTCTAGGCTCATGCAATAATTGATATTATACATCTTTAGGGTAGGAGTACGTCGATACTACAAACTCAAGCACATAGCTATTCAACACCCCTTGCCACCATTTATCTATGGATCTAGTCCATGTGGCATCTAATTTATCAATCCTCTCTAGGTGATCTTTCATCTACTCAAGGCATTATCTATACATTCAAATTTTGTGTGTTTCATAAGCAACCAACCATCAATACACTTGCTCTGGTAGTTATCAAAAGATAACCTTATGCAGGGCATCATACAAGTGGTTTTGGACCCACTTCCTTTTGTTCTATCCTCTACAAGTTGGACGACTTAATACGAATCTATCTTCCACTCATTCTAGCTAGAATTCAATGTTCTCGAGGGAGAGTTGAAACATTGTCCTGATGCACCATTGCAGTAATAAAATTCAACAAGTCCCAATAATGAAACCAAAATGTTGCATGAAAATAGGTGTTTCAGTCATGGGCCTAATTAGGCACTTATCTAGGTTAGATTAGACTCTTTCCAATGAGTTACAAGCATTAAATAATCCTTTGATGCTCAAAATTTGACACTTGACTATACTAGCATCACCTCACATAAGGCACAAGCCTTATGTTCTCACCTGAAGCACAATAGAGAAGGGATCGAGGTCTATGTTGGGATAGTTGTGTCATGATGTAATTCTATCCTCTAGGGATTTTGGTTAGTGTAGTAGTGATGGTGTATTCATTTACACAAGCCTTTTCTAACCTTGGATTAATGGCATTCAAGTGCTTGATGGTAAACTAGGTATCTAGTTGAGGGACTTAGGTGTAGGTTTGTGCTTAATCATAAGTATAAATGTGAGGTGTAGGGTCTTACCCATATTTATAACATTTCATATATTAGGCATGGGAGTCCTTATGGGTTAAGGGTACACCATAGATGAGTTTGGTTAGAAGTTCACAAGAACTCAACATACACACTATAAACTTAAGCATTCAATCCATTAAACTTTGCACAAAGCCTCTCATCATAAAACAAAGTTCAACAATAATACATATATAAGTCAATAAAAACTGAGAAAATTCTTGAATTAAGTTTAAAGATTCATAAGCTCATAAGTGAGCTTGGGAATTATAATGGGGTCTATCAAAGGCATCTCAAACTAAACTCTAAATCTAATGGTGAACATAACATCTATAACCAATCTACCAAGGCTTCACTACTCCAATCATGTCCTCCTCACTAACTAGACTCAACTTCCTTTTATAGAGCTTCATAGCATCTTAACACCATGGGGAATGGATCATGGCAATCATTGAGTTGGCACTAGAGGTACTCATTCTACCATCTCCACTATGTTACCTTTAATGAGTCATAATTATCCCATGCACCCACTTCCTAATGAATATTAAGCCAAAAAGGAGTTAATTAGCCTCCTGCCAGCTAACACCACTAGATGATAGATAATAATCATGATAAGTGATTTACTCATGCCCAAGTATATGATTTTTTGTCACATATCCTATACTTATATGGATTTGGGTCCCAAAATCTCTTGTGCTTGAGGGGATCATTTTGTACATGGGTACCTCATCAAGCCTTGTTTTTAGAACCCATTACTTTTTCACATTTTTAGTTTGATTTCCTCCTAAGTTTCATTTAATGAGGGGTGTTTGTGCAAAAAAGGTTCTCAACTAAGCTGATTTTACCTTTGGGTTCCTTTCACACTTCTTTGCTTTAAGCTTACTTAGGACTTAATAGTATGCACATATGTTTAGTGCATAATTAGATGCTTAGTTATGTGCACATATGTTTAGTACAAAATCTAGTCGTTCCACTATGAGTGGACCACACTCCACTATGGGTTATCTATAATTTTTTCTCCCACTTTAGTGTGTGCACATATTGCCAATATACCCACTATGAGTTTTCTACCCCACTCTCTCTTTCCTATATATTGGGCAATCTAGTAGTGTATTTGTAATGTATAAGGTAATGTAAAATGTGAAATGTGGAGTAATGTAAAACTATTGGTTCCAATTGAATCAATTCCATTCTATTTCATTTGTTTTGAATGATTTTTACATTCCTTGATATAATATAATTTATTATTCAAGTTCATTCTCTAGCATAATAGTCCTTTTAGGTCTTAGAATCTTATTAGGATATCTTAGCCAAATATTACACATGGATAGGATGAGCCAATTTTAGAGGATATTAGTATGGTAAAAACAAAAAATAATAGAGAGAAGCCAAGTCTATGGTTAATATAGATAGAAAAAAGAGTAAATAACATCTCATAAGGAGTGGGCATGAAAATTAAATAGGAACTTCTAGCACTCCAAGGTGAAAAAATGATCAATGAGGGAGTGGTGAAGTCTAATACTCCTATCTATATCAAACTTACAAATGTTAATATGATATTGAAATATTAGAGGTTTAAAAAATATAAACCATCAATTTTTTGTTCAAAGGTTATTATAATATAATAAAGCATAATTTTTGCTCATCTAAGAGACAAAAATGACTCTTGATCTTATGTGTAAAACTATTAATAAAATCTAGAGGGGAGATGATCATATGGAATTGGATACCCAAGGGGCCTTTGGGGGGATAATCCCCTATTGGAACTCTCTTGAATGGATGATAACTAAACATGTTTCTTGTAAAGGTGTCCTCACATCACACTTCAAGCATAATGGAATAACTAAGAAGGTCTTAATAACAATTTTTTGCGTGGCTTAAAACCTTGATGGACACATGGAATAATGGAAAGCAATGCAAAACATGTGACTCCTGAGGGAACATATAAATTATATTGTTTTAGGATACTTCAATTCCAAATTATCCTATTAGGACCAAGGAATCACTCCAATGCTAAACCCAGGGGACTGATTCATGATATCCCAATTTCATGATTTCATTTGGTTAACATCAGATTCTCTGGAAGTAACTTTACATGGACCAACAAGAGAAGATAAAAATTTAGTGGAAAGGTGAATCTTGATCACTTTCTGATCTTAGAAGATACTTTTTTGAAATGGGATCTTTAATAATCAATTTTAGAGGGCCCCACCTTTGATCATTTTCCTATCCTTTTATAAGGTGGAATAAGGTCAGGAAATTTCCATAAGCCTTTTAAATTTGAATAATTTTTGGTTGTAGATTAAGGGAATTCAAAATAAACTCCCTATTTAGTAGGAAGAGGGTTTCCCTCCCCATGGGACAACCACATTATACTTTCATAAGTAGCTTCACTATGTCAAGGCCTAGTTTAAATGATGGAAATGAGCTAAACAATCATATTACCAAGATCAAAGGCTCCTTTTGTTGGCTATATGAGATGAGGTTTAACAATTATTTAGGGAAAGGATCACAATTGACCAAATCAAGGAGGAGGATGATGATATGTGTAAATTAGTGGAAGATATTAATAAAAAGATGATATTTGTTGGAAGGAGAGAGCCAGAACCATGTGGCTATCAGAAGGTGATAAAAATACAAAAACATTGCACCAAGTTGCTTACATTAGGAGATAGATCAATAGGATGGAAATATTTTTGGATGAGAATGGACAATCCTTGTATACTATCATAGCTATGAAGCTCTCCTCAAATTTTTTTTCCATCCTATTCAAAGAAATTATGAGGCATGAAGAAGTATCTCAAGAAGAAATTTTTGCTGCCATTCCTTTGATTTCTTTGAAGCTAAAAACTAAGGTCTCCTTAAACCCATTGATGGAGAGGAAGTGACGCAAGATGTATTTGGAATGAGTACAAGAAAAAACCTTGGTCTAGATGGCTTCCCAATTATGTCTTTAAGACCTTTTGGGATATCTTGAAGGAAGACATCTTAGTTATGGTAAATGAGTCTAGAACTAGTAAAAGAATGCTTTGATATATGAATAATACCTTATTAATTATAATATTGAAAGAGGAGGAAGGGATACACATATGAAAATATAGGCCTATCTCCCTATACAATGTTATCTACATAATTATCACAACTATTATGGTGGTGTGGCTAAAACCATTCTTACATAGGATGATCTCTCTAGAGAAAGGGGGCATTGTAAAGGGTTGACATATTTTGTATGGAGTGATCTTAGCCAAGGAGGAAATTAATTCAATGAAAACCTATGGAAATAGAGTTATGTAATAAAATTATACATATCAAAGGCTTATAATAGGCTTGAATGACATTTCCTATAAAGAGGGATGGGTACTTTTAACTTCTCCCAAAACTAGATAGAGTAACTCATTATGTGTGTCTCTTATTCTTATTTATTAGTGATAATCAATGGCCTTCCCTTATAAATTTTTGAACTAATTATGGTATTAACCAAGGATATCTATTCTCCTTGTATCTTATTCTTTTTGTAGTGGAAGGTTTGGGAGACTCATCTTGAGGAGAAGGCAACAAGGTCTATTAACCAGAGTTAAAGTGGATGGGAAATATCTAACTCATCTAAAGTTTGTTGATGATACCGAGATGATGGGAGTTACTAGATATAATGAAGTTAGAATGATTAGGGAAACCCTTAATGTTTTCCTCAAGGCCACAAACCAAGTTATCAATAAAAAAATTTACAGTGGTATTTTTCAATCTTTATCAGAGACAACAAAAATGGATCATAGGAATCATTGGTTTTTCAAAGTCTGTCTTTCTGATGGCTTCCCTAGGTATTCTATTTCATTTTAAAAAATTGATAATGGGTGATTGGAGGAATCTTCTTGACTGGATTAGAGAAAGGATCAACCATTAGTCTGATAAATCATTAAGCTTTTGGGTTAGATTAAATTAATTATACTTTGTTATTTAGGCCATACTAATCTACAAATTATCCATTCTTACTTCCCTTCTCACTATCTATAAATATTTAAGCAAGATGTATAGAATATTCCTATGGGAATGAGGAAAATAAGATAAAAAAATGGGCCTTGGTTAGTTATTATAAAGTTACTCAACCCAAGGCAAAAGGGGGATTGAGTCTAAGAAAATCTAAGTTCAACAATGAAGCCTTGGATGGAAATCTATATTAGAGATGGCTCTTCCATCCATTATCTCTCTTTATTCAAGATCTCACTAGTAAAAACCTAAGACAAGAGCACATTCATGAGGTAAACTATTTCTCTCTAGAAGGAAATGGTTCTTTAGCTCGAAAGGCCTTAAAACTAAGATCTCAAGTTGTGAAAGATGGATTATTATAGAAAGTTGGAAAAGGAGATAAAACTTAATTTTAGATTGACTCATGGGGACCAACACCCACCTCTTGATGCTAAATTTTTGGAATTTAAACCTATCAAAACTACCTTGGAAAATAGGGGTTAGATAAAGGTTGAAAGTTATCTATTCACTAGTAATATGAAAAATAATAAGTATAAGTAGCTTAAGAAATTAGATGAGTGGCCAATCCCAATCCTCCTAGAATGAAAAACATATCTAAAAAAATTAAATAAGAACATTTCCTCACTATTAGAAACCACCATAAATAAATAGGGATGGAACCTCAAAGAGTAACCCAATAAAAGTTAGTACTAGGGTTATCTACAAAAACCATGAAGGGATTGTCCTTTATTTAGAATTTAAGGGTCTATGTAGGGCCACTAATAATGAATTCAAAATTTTATCAATAAAGTGTGCCTTATTTTGGGCTACTAGCCAAGGACACCAGAAAATAATCTGACTCATAAATATTTATAGGAACTCTAGATTTATTGAGGAACTTTATTGTGGAGACATGTAAATTGAAGGTTTATGTTATCTAAATCAAGAAACTATGGAATTAAATTGATGATGTGATACCTACATATCCTAGTAGATATCTAAATAGAGTGGATGATTACCTAGATAAGATAGGTTCTGAAAGAGACAGTGGAGTTTAGTGAAACAATAATATGAAGGATGATGATGTGAGGATCGGGTAAGTTGGAGAGTAGATCCTCCACCTAACACATATGGATACTCACAAAGAAAACACATATTAGGATATTTGTTCCTTCTGTTCATCACCTCTTTAAGCTAATATTGTAAGCTCATGTTGTGTTTGTTGTGAACTCTACTTTCCCATCTTAAATTTATTTTTCTTTAATATTATTTGGAAAAATCATTATAATATATTAATATATATTATAATATTATGTTAATATAATATATAATATATTTTACTATTATGATAATATTATTATCTAATTTATTTATATATATAATGTTTATTAAAATGAATATCTGATTATTGTTTCTTAACATTTAGTGCTCAAATGGTGGGATGAAGTCAGTGGTCATAGGTTTTGAGTGGAATAAAATGATTGATTTTCACTCTTCCACTTTAAAAAAGTTTGGTTTAACATAATATAAAATTACATCCTTATAAAAGTTTAATTATTTACAAAATTGATCAATTTAAGGCTCAACTGACTCAAATTACAAAACATTGAGGTCCTAGAGTTTATCTTGTATCTTCCATTCATCCATGTTGCTAATATATTGACCTATAGAAATTACACCAGGATTAATAACATATGGAAATGCAATACTTAGACCCCTTGAAGAAGGAACAAGGCCATAAAAAATATGTAAATAGTGAAATATTTCAAGATGAGCTAAGTGGTAATGGTGAGGGGTAATAACAAGCTATTTTAAGGGATATTTTACACTGACCCCAGATTCATGGAAATTATTATATTTGCATGAATAACAACCATGGAAAAGGGGTTTGCATCTTGCAAGGTGGTATCATAATTTTTTGGTTATTTTCTATTGTCAAGGGTGGGCAAGGATGTAATGAGATTTGATCTGATTGCAACATAGCTCCATGTCTCATCTATAACTCAAATCAACAATGAAATGTTGTTGATGGCAAAAAAATATATTGAGGTCTCAAAGTTTATCTTTTAGATTTCATTCATATATTATGCCAATATGTTGACACCTTTACTATATTTAGTATCATATAGTAGAGGGCCCATATTGTACACCAAGGTTATATTTAACATAGTTATTTGCATTTTTACAATGCACCCATAACAAAGGAGTCTACAACTTATAAGGTGTGAGCATATTTTACAAGTCATTTTCTATTGTTAGAGGTGGATGAGGCCATCATGAGAGCTGATTTGATTTCAACATAACTCCACATGTGATGTATGACTCGAATTAGTGTTGCACTAACACTTATGTTGTGTAGATTAAAAATTTCATTGGTAATAGAGGCATTGGTACATGGTCTCTTACCCATCAATATTTAAAAAAATAAAATTCTAAAGTTGTATATATTGGTCTTTATATTATCCCTCTTCATATTTTGAAGTTAAGGGGCTTTGTAGCCTTATAGGCTACCAGCTTCCATCATATTAGTTATAACAAAGGGGCTCATGAGTCTATCCAATCCATAGTTTTTGAGATGGGTACATACTATTCATCAGCCAAAACATCCCTAAATTTAAGGGCATTTCAAGGATTGTATAGAGATGGGCCAACACTCTCACTGATCTAAGAGAAATATTGAGTCTCTTATCCCAATTCAAATTCTTCTTTCTTGGACTATGAAGAAGATAAGATGAACTCCTTTCAAGTATATGACCATACACCATCAACTTCTCTGATTTAACCATCATAGTATGCCCTTAGCGGAATTGAGTTTTCATCCCTAAGTCTACCAAAATTATTAATTGAAGAAAGAATGATTCCAATGACATTGAGAACACCATCAATTACTTGATTTTATAATTTACTATCATAATATATAGTATATAAGTTTAATATATATATTATATTATTATACAATCTATCAAAACATTAATATATAGTAAAACATTTATATTTATATATATTAAAGATAATATATAAGATAATTGAACATATATTATAATATTATATATATATTATAATTAATTTTATTATTATAATACATATAAATATAAATATTATATTAAATATCATATTTTTTATTTTTTATTATAATATCATATTGTATAGTAATTAAAATATAATATAATATTTATATTTATATATATTATTATAATAATATTCCTATTACCATTGATCAAAATCTATAAGGACTTAAATTGAATTATGAAAAAAATATTGTGGAAAGTCATGCAAGAAACAAAGAAATACCCCATTCTTAATGTGATAAGGTTTTCCTCCCCTAGGTTAAGGGAGGTGCTAGTATAAAAACACTGGATATTCAAAATCTCGCTTTGGGAACCAAACTAATCTAGGGCATGCCACCCTAACTAAGGCAACATGGAATAAGCTATAAAAAATACTTAAAGGATTTTTCACACTTCAATATCCTAAAGGTGGGAGACCCTCCCAATGGTTCCCACCTTTGGTATTTAATTCTTAATTATCACTTCATCATCAAAGACCATGTCTCATTGGTGATCACTGATAGGTACCTAGCTAATTTCTCAACTGATTCTTGAAATGGCAATAAACCCATGAGAGAACTGTAAGATTTTGGCAAGGTTTAGGTGAATTTGAGGCATATATGGGGTGATTAAGTAAGAGATTATATTGAACCTAGTGTAGAGGCAAGTCTGGTTCATTAGAAGTGGAAAGCAGTTTTTATACCAATTTCAGAAGTCAAGACGTAGTTGACAAACATCTTAACTAAGAGAAATATTTTCATCAGCTCCAAGATTGATATGGTTCAATGGGTTAGATATAAATTTGGATGGTATGATGTTAACTTAGGATACAAAATGGCTAAGTGGAGCCCTTTTTTGGCTGGACTAAAGTCCTGTATTGGAATAAAAATAAACTTCCTAAAGTCACAGCCTTTACATGGATCGTAATTCAATGTCACATTTTAACCCATGATTGCTTATAGAGGATGGGATTTATCAACCCTTCTAGGGGTATAATGTGTCTAGTAGAAGAGGAAGATGCAAATAATATCCTTTCCATTTGCCCATTTGCAATGCATGCTTAGAATTGGTTGTGTCATAAGATTGTCTAGCATTGGGATGAAATTGAATCATTGTTACAAGATTTCATCTCCTGGCCCATGGGCTTTGGGAAAGAGACTTCTCATGTCTATGGAAACATGTCTGGAAATTTTGATATGGACTATTTGGGAAGAGTGAAACTATGAATTTTTGAAGATTGATCTTATTCCTTTGGCAAGGTAATAAAAAAAGATGAATTAGCTATGTTGGAGGTGGACTATAGTCATGCACATATACATAAGGGTTAATTTTCATATTGGGACTCTTAGATTATCTCCTCCTATCAATGATTAAAATTTCCTCCTATCAATGGATTGGTTATGTTGTCAACTATTGCTAATCATATAGGGAATATGGATTAGATGATTCCTCCTCTAGGGATGTTCAAACTTAAATTTGATAACATCGTTAGGGGGAACCCTAGAGTATCAAGGGATGGTTGCATCATTTAGGATTACATAGGATAACTCATTAGAGTGGCATCAAAAAATCTAGTGGATGGAACCAAAATGAAGTTGAGGCTACAACCTTGGTGTTGAGACTTGAATTTTATGCCAATATAAGAATGACCAAGTTGTCATTGAGGAAGAATCGATGGTCATCATTTAGGACACGAGGAATGGGAAGGCTATAACTTGGATCTTAAGAGATATTATGAATCAATCACATGAATATCTAGCTCATTTAAATGATTGGGTAGCCAAACATTATTTCTATGAATCAAGCTAGGTGGATGATGAGCTGGTAAAAAAGGGCATTGATCAACCTCAAGATTTGATTTACAATAATGACTAAGTTATTTGGGACTTGAATGTTTCCTCATGATTATGTTGTGCTTAAGGATCTTAAGTTGATGGGTTATTATGATTAGTGACAACTGAATCATGTGAAATGCCCTTCCCTCATTATTTATTACCCCCATATCCTCTCATCGAATTTGATCTAATGGACATTGGATTTTTTAGCCATGGGAATCAAGTATTTCAATTTTTTTGGAGTTAGTAGGAACAAGAGGATGGGCAGGTAAAATCATGGAGAATATGCTATAGGTGGCCCTCATTGAGCCCCTCTTTCATGCCATGGTGTGAAAGAATGAGGTTGCTTTTGAAGGGTGAGTTTTAGATGTTAGGTTGAAACATATCTTCAACATTATAGCTACAAATGTATTTCATGCTATTAAGGAAGTCATGGGAATGGTTTTTATAGAGAAAAACTATAGGATCAAGGTGATTTCATTGGTGGTTTTTTTCTTTCATGTGAAACTCTCTTTTGGCTTCAATAGATAAGAAGTTGACAATGGTAATGGCTGCTAGAATGGTTTAGGAACAATTATGAGTGGAACTGGTTGATGCTGTGGAATATTTTGAGTTAGAGGATAAAGGCATCCATGTTTTATCTAGGCTAGAGAACACTAGATTGGTCCCACTTAAGGCCTTTTAGGATTTGGAGGATCAATTTGAAAACTTTTTGGCCCTCCTAGAATTTCTTTAATCCCAGCTTCAAAACCTTGGTCCCTCTAGCTGTTGGGTGTCATTACTATATTTGGGGGCCTTTTTATCTCTATCAACATTATTTATGGTGACTCTACATGGTAGGAAATCCTTAGATTTGGTTTCAATAGTTACGTGTCTATGGAGTTGGGTTGGTTACTATATGTCAAACAGAATCGACACCCATGTAGGAACACTTAGAGAGTGTGAGAGTGATACCTAGCCTAGGTGGGCATCTCAATTTGAAATGGGCGGGGAAGTCAACATGGAGGTGGAAAAACACATTGTCATAAGGGATTGATGTGGAGGCTTTGGTTGTGGAGGAGGGATGAACTATTGTTCCTAGGAATATTATGGTAGCTGGTGGTTCTTATAAAAGTGGGGGTAAAGAAAATGGTGGTGGCATGGTAGTGGATGGGGGTTATATGTAGGCCATGTGTTTTGAGTGGTGATGGGATTGGTGTGAGTCAATGGGTGTTTTGGATTTAGTCTCGTGCTTCAGGCTTGGTATTTTATTTGGTTTTTTGTTGTATCTTATTGTTTCTTCTTTGGTTCTCTCAGGATCTTGATCCCTTTTAAATTTTTGGGGTGTCCTTGTTATTTGAAAGGATTATAATTTGGCTTCCTGGATTAATAAAATGGGTGAGGGACCCTCTAACCCTCTTTACCTAAAATAAATAAATAATATTCTTATTATTAATATATCATATATAATATAATTATATATGAATATATTATATAATTATATTCTTATATATATTATTGATTATTATCATATATTTTTAATATTATATTTATAGTTAGTATAGTTATTATTAATAACATAATTTAAATAATATTATATACTAATTGCCTTTGTATTATCAATATTATATAATATTAAGATATTAATAATTCATGACATAATATAATATTATAATTCATAATATACTTTTATTATAATATTACATTAATATAATATGGAATATATTACACTACTATGATAATAATATTATCGAATTGATTTATATATATGATGTTTATTAAAATGAATATTAAATTATTACTTCTTAAACACTTTCTGCTGAAATGGTGGGATGAGGTCAATAGTCATAGGTTTCGAGTGAAGTACAACTGCTAATTTTCATCTTTGACTTTAAAAAAGCTTGTTTTAACGTAGTAGAAAATTACATCCTTATAAAAATTTAATTCTCTACAAAAGTGATCCAACTAAAATTACAAGACATTAAGGTTCAAGAGTTTATCTTGCAGATTATATTCATCCATGTTGCCAATATATCGACCTAGATAAATTAAATCAAGTTAAATACTGACAAAAACACAATACTCATAGCCTTTGAAAAAAGGACAAGGCCATACAAAACATGCAAATAGTGAAATATTTTAAAGTAAGAGAAGTGGTAATAGTGAGGGCCAATAAAAAGTTATTTTAGGGGATATCATACACCAACCTCATATTAATGGCAACTATTTGATTTACATAACCAACACCCATTTCAAAGGGGTCCATAGCTTGCAAGATGGCAATGTATTTTATTATATATTTTATATTGTTAAGGGTGGATGAGTATGTAATGAGCACTATTTTTATTGCAACAAGGATCCATGTCTCATCTCCATAAGAGAAATGGAGGAGTGTAAATCAATATGACATAATATATTAATACTAGATGAATGTATTGAGGTTAATATAGATTACATAGGATTGATTTTTTTAATGTATATAAAGGATAATAATATTGGTAGGATTATGATACCTAGTATTTTAAACAATGTCATTGATGTGGAGACAAGACATTAAAGTTTCCAAAGTTTATCTTGTAGCTTCTATTTTCCTATACTATCGATGCATGATTTCTATGAATTTTTGCCTATGAGAAAACTTTAAATCCTTCCATGGCCTAACCCAACCATTTTTGTATTTATTTGAACTTGGTCATATGAAGAGTTTCATCCTGGCATTATCAAAAACCATGATGATCATTTCAACATTTCTTGGTGTGCTATCAAAAAATTATGTTTGATCAAGGGCCCTAAATTAACATGAATCTTATTCTATTCTAAAATTAAACCCCCACTTTTTCTCTCTAATTATTCTAGGATTGATAATGAACAATAATGATTAAAATACCATGGAAAAAATGATATGGATGGGTAAATTACACATTTGACTTACCTCGATTGATGAAAATGTGTTATCGACTATACAAAGTGACATCCAAGTAACAAAAATTTAGGAGTGGTTGGTAGTTTGCCTAAAATTGGATGGTGTACCACATGCTTTAATTATTAATATTGGAATGATTCACATTATATTAATATAAAATATAATTATATAAGGTTATAAAGTAAAGTATCCAGACACATCACAAATCAAACTCCCTATCGAAAAAAAATCTGGCTTCAAAACAAAAAAAATAGTCAATCAAATCATGACCCAAAAAACTAAAAATAAAAAAAAGCATATTTTTACACATAGGCTACCAACCCAGGAGGTGAAGGCATAGGATAATCCTTGGGAAGCACCAAACAAGAAAATGGCTCCACATCAGGAATCTCTAGAGCATTCCATCCATCTAAGAGGTCATCATGATTAGTGATAGGCAAACCATCAATTGACTATGAAGGAACAACAGTGCTTATCAAAGATCATTATGAAGGACCAGGATCAAAATTTCCATGAAAACTAAAGCCGCCCCTAGAGGGTGGTGAGGAAAAAAGTGGCCCCTACTTCTAGACCAACTTTTGGTTTGATACCTCTTGGGAGGAAGAGGTGGAAAACTACAGGGTGGGCTATAAGGTAAAACCCTAATCATGGTGCAAAGGGTGATCCCACATTGGTTGAGGATATCCTATAGGTGGTAGAGGTCTAAAGACATATTTTATAGTTGGGCTCAAATATAAAAATAGATTGAATAAATAACAACTACCTTTTCATTAATAGAAAATGAAATTTCATAGGTCTCATGATTAAAAATAACATAATTCTTGGATTTCTATTATTGAAAGAGATTAATAGGATATAATAATTTCCAAAAAAAGGAAATAGAGGTCGACCAATTAGAAAAATCCCAAAAGCATCTATTTCCAAGAGAAAGGCTTATGATGATAAAGATTAAATAACAAATGAATCTAACACCAAGTAGATTGGGTTTTCAAATAAAACCAAAACATATGTTTAAAGGATTATATATGCTTTAAATATGGATAAAAGGGTTGGGGAAGGTAGAGGTGTAACAACCTATCATTGAGTGAATTCCTTGATAAATCAAACACCATAAAAAATGAGCCAATTTGGGCTCTACGCTAGGGTGCCACACATGATCCAGATGACAAAGCCAAATCCTGGGAGAGGACTGGAGGCCCTAATGCCTATTTATATTGTATAAATATAGAGATAATAGACTTATCACTTGATAAAGAGGCTTGGGAGAGTATATATTTAAGTGCATATCACAATTCCACCTCTAGTCTTTCTACTAGGCCTTAGGAGGTTGTAGACCAAGTTTATACATTATAACATCAGGTAGAAAATCTTGAATACAAAAAATAAAAGGTAAGTCTACATTATTTAATTTAAATCTGATTTTTTGTTCAATCCATGGAATCCAATATCTAGAGGTAACTAAATCTTGAATAGTGCAAATCCCTTTTCAAAATAATGCAGAGCTTTAATACTAGGTAATTTAGCTAGGGGAGTGGAGTAATTAGTAATAATAGGGGACCACTATAAACTATGGTCATTAAAATAAAATATTGTGAAAAAACCATCCCTACCCACTTTAAGTGGGGCTTGATAGATTCAAAAACCTTACAAATGCTTTTGACCATAAAAGAGCTAGTAATCTTGACATGAATAGTAGTGATGAGAATGGATTGGAAGCCAATATTTTTCCAACTAGTTTTACCATAGGCAAAACCCATGAAGATATAATGTTTTAAATAATTTTCCAAGATTCATTCCCTTAATATCCTTAATAAACCACTTAGCACACATGGCCATATTTTTATGATAAGTGTCAATGATGCCTATGCCACCTTCATCAAAAGGGAGGCAATACATATCCCATGCCACTCAATGAAAACCCTTGGCATCAGTATAATTAGCCTATAGGAAATATTCAAGGAGTTTTTATAGATAATCATAAGAGGCCTTAAAGGGATCCCAACATGAGGAATAATATCCATGTGTAGCAGTTAAGATCTTAGTACAAATCTAAAACTTGTCTACTAGAGATAGGGGCTTAGTGATCCAATATTCAATCTTCTTTTCAATCTTGTTGAGGACATACTACCAAACCTTAGCTAAATAAATGTCAAAATCAAAGGGGATACCCAAGAAATTTAATTCCCCTTGAGTACTCCATTACCAATTATACTTGTGAATCCACTCAAGTATAGGCATCATGCTTTGGCAAAAACATCAAGTTTTCCTCCATTATAGGCTAGAACTAGAAGCTAGATAGAAAATTTAAAGCCATTGGATAGCTTCATTAAATGTGTCCTCTTATTCTTAAAGTGTGAGGAAGGTGTCAACTACAAAGTGACCATTAATGCTCTAAGGGGTGTGATCAGGCAAAACAATTCCCCAAATAAGCCCTTGAGAAGTTCTAAATTCTAGGAAATAACCCAAGGATTTAGTGGATAACACATAAAGTGCTAGAGAAAGGGGACAACCTTTGAAAATATAATTTTGGATATCAATTCCCTTGGTTTTATGCCCATTAATAGTGAGGAAGGTTGAGGCATCATGAAGTAATGTCTACACCACAGAAATGAGGTAGGGACCAAAGCTAAGAGCCTTGAGAATGGCAAGAATAAATTACCACTCAATCTTATCATAGGCCTTTTTAAAGTCTAATTTAATAAAAATAATTCTCTAGAGAGAGGAGCGAGCTCAATCCATGCCTTCCTAGACTATTATAATATTATAAATAATATTACACCCTCAAATGAATCATGTTTTCTCTAATCTAACAATGGAAGGTAAAATGAGCTGAACATAGTTGACAAGGACTTTAGCAAGAATATTGTAAGAAACATTGAGAAAAGTTATCGACCTCCAAATAGTAATAAAATCAAGATCTCCAGATTTAGTAATGGATTTTATATTACCTTAGTTGATCATGGGTCCAAGAGACTAATTCCATAAGGCTTTTTTATATACTTGTATTAAATTAGGTCCAATAAACTCCTAGGTGGCTTTACAAAATTCACATGGAAAGACATCAAGGTTAGGGTATTTATCATTTTTCATGTAATACATAGCCTCTATGAGATCCTACAAGGTGAATGGGGAATCACAAATTATCTAATTGGTACTCTTGAGCTTGCAAGGAACCATATCAAGGCATTTTTTAAATGCCTAGAATCATTCAACAGTGAAAGGCTAAGCTTGAAAAATTAGTTTGTAGTGTTCAAAGAAATCCAAAGAGATATCAGATTGAGAAGTATATTGAGATTAAGCTACTTGAATGGATTTTATTTTCCTATGATCTTGCTTTGATTTTAGTGCTTTAAAAAAATAATTGGAGGCTTTATTACTAAATTTTAGCCAATACAACCGAGCATGAAGCTAAGTGCCTCTAGATGCATGGTTGTCTACCATCTGAAGGTGGCATTTGAGAGAGGTTAAAAGACATTATAATTTCATGTTAAAAGGATAAATCTTGAGGGAGATATAAACCCATCAAAACTCATTGAACGTGGCCTCTTTAGAAAGCTTTCTGATCTAAACAACACATTTACCATGGTTTTAGAGGAAGGATGTGGTGGAAATAATAGAATCATTCCACCACTCAATCCATATGGTGGCATATGGTGGTTATGGGTCAAGGTTCCAGATTCACAAGATTATTCAAATCATTCCAACATGACTTAGCATAAAAGTATTAAGGATAAATGGATTGTGTGGCACATTGGACTACCCGAAACTCCATTCCACTTTATAGGAAATAAGGGAGTGGTCTGATAGAATAATACTAGAGTGGACATTGATAGGTTGGCCATTAATGATGGAAAAGGAAAAATATTTTTCTCTAACAACATAAAGTGGTCAATCAATTTAATCATATGGTGATCTATAGATTGGTAGTTGGATCACATAAACCAAGATGTGGGGTTATTAGATGTTCACCACTAGAGGAGTGGTTTGTCCAAACCCCATTTATTTTTAAAATAATATCAAGCATCACATTTACCAACACACCAATGCATGGGGAGGTTACCAAACCTATCTTTAGTTTGTTTAATCATATTGAAATCTCCACACACTAGCCATGTTGTAGCAAAAAGATTATCTACCAAAGATCACCAAAGAAGGGAGTGATCAAGGCCATCATTAAGTGTATAGATGTTGAGAATGCCAAATGGATAACCATCAATGTTAAGAATAATCTAGACTACCCAATGTGAAGGGTCCTCTCCCATGGAAATAATGCTAGGGGAAACTAAAATACAAGTATCACCACATCTTGCCTCATACAAGGTGGTGATCTTGGTGGCATCATGCAAATCCTTTATAAAGATATCTAAAGGATAAAGCCAGACACTTTAACTTCCTTCAGATAGATAATATCTATAAAACTAATATGTTAACAAGTATCGTGTATAAATTATTTGTGGGTAGATTCTTTAAGAACCCTAATATTACATGATAACACATTCATAAGGAAGGGTCATCCATTTAAATCTCTACCTATCTATCCTTAAAATATGCCAATGTTACAAAGTTATTGTGATAGTGAGGATGTGAATTTATACCAACCATAATGAAGTGTCATTTGGATTCATGTTCCTCTTGAGGAGAGTTTGTGCCCTCTCAAGGTGGGATATGATACCATTGTTAGAAGGAGATACTAGTTGAGAAAACCTAAGCCATATGCATCATAACATTCTAGGATATTGAATAAATACTCTATAGGTTAAAAATAACTAGGATGGCAAGGGATAATGGAAAATTCCACTGAGAGGGTTTGATAGCTAGAGAAGAATCATCTTAAGGTGGAAGTTGGGGTGGTTTTTATGTCTTAGAGCCTAGTGAACTTTTAAGGGGTACCATGGTCCAACCATCACCTTAGTTTGTTGGTTTGGCATTCTCAATTTTGAGGAGGTGGATTGAGATGACCCATGCGAGGACAATCTTTGATGCGGTGGTCCAAAACCTGACATCAAAAATAAGTATTAGGAAGGTTGAAGTAAATAACTTTTTATGACCACTAGGTCTCCTAGACTTTAATCTTTATAAACTCCTTTAATTCCTTGGAGATGTTGACCTCCACATAGACTCACTTGTTATGGTGGGGGAAAACCACATATCTATCTCAACTATAAAAACATGTCTTATGGGGGTGATGATTTGGGGTATGAAATCCTAGAGGTGAACTGGTAGACTGGGAAGCTCAACCTAAACCAGGACGTGAAGGGTGGAATTATAAGAAACTTTAAAGTCATGAGACTAGGTAGATAGAATCATAAGCTGGTTGTGAAGGAACCAAACATTTAACTTTGTAAGGATAATCTATGTCTCAGAGGGATCCTTGAAGGTAAATAAGAAAAAATGTTTGGAAAGATTCTAGATTCTGGAGACATGGATACCCAAAGGCTCTTAGTGGTTTTAGAGCCAATTATGGAGGTAATCCTTTGAGGGGATGAAACCAACAAAGTAAGTAATAACACAACAATTTTCATACCATTTACAACATTGTTCAACAATTGTAACATGAATGCTTACCTACAGAGTGGAGGGGGTAGAGGGGTTACCTTATTGTAGACCTTTGAAACAAACTTTTGAGCTTGATTGGTCACCATTATCTCTAATTCCTCCATCAAAAAATGAACTAGAGAGCAAATAATACATAATTAAAGGGTTTACCCACTTGAAGGGATGCACATCAAGCATAATTAATGCATTGCATCCCTATAAAGTCTTGTAGAATACGCAGTTTGGGCAAGATCAGTCAATAAAGTAAGTAGGAAAACATAAACCATGAAATCCTAGTAGAGTGATTCTTAATCTCCATTCACTTTTGGCCTACCCATACTTTCATGTTTAAATTATTGAATAGTTTATTGTTAGAGTGGGGTTTATTGATGGGACATATTAGTCTTGATACATAATTTTCTACACAAATATTGAATATATATTATCTAATATTTATTTAACATTATTTGATATTCACCAAATCATAATTTAAAGTAATCATTTACATTATGAGATGTAATATTTACAACTATTAAAAATTCAATGTTCAACATATGTACATCCATGTATAAGTATTGGATCAAATTTTTTAAAGTTAGTTTAAAATATGACTTTCCCTCTAATTTAGAAAACAAAATGAAAATTATATATTAAATACATGATAAATGAAGAGTATGTAAATTTCAAACTCTAGTATGACATCATTTAGGTACCAGGTGGATGTCAAGTTACCTTGTTCAACTTCTAAGGCATTTCCATAAATGTTTTACAATGAAAGGCAAAAAATAAAAACTCTTAAGCTAAACAGACATTAAATCTATTATTAGGTCATCCATGTCGCAAAATGGCTATTCCAAACATTAGTTTGAGTCGGTGGGAAATATATTAACATAAAAGAAGCAAAATTTCTACCATAAAATGGCATCATTAAGGATATAAAACATAATTAGTGTAGCTATTATTTCCTCTCCTTCAGTGATCCACGCACTTAGGCATGCCATCAGAAGAAACTATCTCTTCGAGGTTTTAAGGGAAAAAAAAGTCACAAAATTATGTCTCTTCTTCTCCCATCTAAGTATATATATATATATATATATATATATATATATATATATATTATGTGATATACATCAATAATAGATTTTGATATGAATAAAAGTTGTCTACAATTCAAAAAAAAAATTTAAAGTATTAATTTTCTCCAACAAAACCTCATTGTCTTTAACTATGTCTTTTAAAATATGATATTATACATAGATATGCTTTGTTCCAATGTGATACACATGTTTCTTTATCAAAAAAAAAAAAAAATTGTACTATCACAATCTATCCTTACAAATTTTTGAAAGAATCCTACACCCGTACACAACATCTATAGCCACATAACTTCCTTATATGTATGCATGAATGGTTTCCATTTATCCAAATTTTATAGTTGAGAGTGAAAAACTTACTTATCTCTTTCTCATCTAGTTGATTTCACCACCAAATAAGTTATAAAATTAAACATTTGTAAATACCTGAAAATCAAGATCTCCATTATAGTCTACATGAACAAAACCTTGTACATCTACTACTCTATTTGGCCCAAGTCTTCCTTGGTAATTATTTTAAAAATATGAAGTGTTATACAAGTACTAAAGATTCTTAAAATCTATCCTTATAGATTTTAAAAAGAATCCTATACTTGTACATAACATCTATAACCATATAAATTCATTACATGTATGCATAAGTGATTTCCACATACCCAAATTTTGTAGTTGAGAGTGAAAAAATTAATTATCTCTTTCTTATCTAGTTGATTGCACCACCAAATAAATTATATGTAAATATTTGAAAATCAAGATACCCATTATAGTCTACATCAACAAAACCTTGTACATCTATTACTATATTTAGCCCATGTCTTACTTGGTATAAAATTTTAAACTATGAAGTGACACACAAGTATCCAAAGACCCTCTTTACAATAGTCTAATGTTCCTTCCCTATGTTTGACATATATATGTTAATAACTGTCACTTCATGTGAAAGTTATAGTCTTGTACAAAACATGATGTATATTAGACTTCCAATAGCACTTGCATAAGGAACATGAGACATGTCCTCAATATCTTCTTGTGTTTTATGACACTATTATATAAATAACTTTGAACCAACATAAATAGGAGTATTTAAAGGTTTTAAGTCCTACATTTTAAATTATATAATATTATCTCAACATATTTTATTTTATTAAAACTTGGATTTTTTAATTAAAAAAAAAACAATTTAATTTCTATTCCAAAAATTAAATTTACAACACCAAGATATTTCATATCAAATTAAGATGGCTTTTTAGATTTAACATACCCGATCATTTCCATATTAATTATAATTAACAACATATAATACCCCAATACATATTAATCAACAACCTACTTGATATATACATAGTGATAAACTTTTCTTTGTGCAAATCTAAGTCCTAACACATATGTATCTAACTTATGATACCATTTTTCATCCTCAGTTATTGCTTCATGGGATAAAGGGATTTATTTAACTTGCAAACCATGTCCCTTTCCCATTAACTTACAAAAATTTATAGCTTATTTATATAAATTTATTCTTCAATATCCCCATATAGGAAAAATATCCTTACATACATTTGGTCTACTTCAACATAAAAGATACCAACAAAAACTAAAATAAATATAATAGAAGTTAACTGAGCATCATGAAAAATTCTTATCAATATTAGTTCTATCCACTTGGAAATATCCCTTTGCTACTAAGAGACCTTTATACTTTTGTATTAAACTTATTATTGAACACTTATTTGAAACCATAAGTTTTTTATTAGTGAATAAATTGACTAAATACCAAGTTACAAAATTTACTTTCCTTTAAATCAAGTTCCTCCCCAAAAACATTAGGATCTTCATGCGTAAAAAATAAAATAGATAAAACAAAGGTGAAACAAAAATCTAGTGGACATACCTTTTTAGATGCCTTCATTTTCAAACTAATTTCATGAATAGCGGGGTCTAAGGTTCTCCCTCATCTGGATAATCTTCTTTATCTAATTTATATTTAGATAGAACTTCTTCATCTTCTAACTCAAATTGCACCTTTTATAGTTCTTCTTGATTTTGTTCCAAGGTTGTTCAACCTCTCTAAAAATTAGATTTGTAATATAGTAAATTTATTTTGTTTCTAGGTTCTAAAGATTGTGTTCTTTTATACTACCATTATACCCAATAAAGATACACTTATTTTCTCAATAATCTAGCTTAGTTATTTATTTTCCCTTTGGAACATGCACAGAAGCATCAGAACCAAAAGCAATAATATTTTAGAAATATGGTTTTTTAAATTAATCCATGCCTCTTATGGTTTTTTATCAAAAAAATTGATGTAGGTGATCAATTGATCAAGTAACATGTATTTGATCTTTCTACCCAAAATCTATTTTCTAAACATGTAACAATAAGCATACTAATTTTTTCCATTAGCATCATGTTTATTCTCTCTACTCTATTGTGGTGTATATGGAGTTGTATTTTTTATTTCTATTTCACATTACATTCAAAACTAATTAAACTCATTTGATAAATATTGTCTATAGTATTGGTTCCCAATTCCTTTATCTTCTTCTCTATTTAGTTTTCTATAAGTTCCTTATATTCATTAAATTTATTGAAAACCTTAGATTTCCTCTAGAGGAAGTATACCTATGTTTTAAATAATAATTCATCTATAAAATAAATAGAAAAAATATATTTTCTAAGTGACATAACAAGAATAGGTCCAAATACATCACTATTCATCAATTGCAAAACCCATCTTCCTTTGTACCACTAGTGGGGATCTTTACTTATTTTTTAAAAAATAATTTAAATGATGCTCGTAAAAATAAAAATCTAAGGGGAAATCATACATTCAGTCTACCATACCTTTAGTGTGAAAATATCAAAGTCATCTCTCAAATATTTCCCGTCATTCTAGCCAAAACATTATCTTCTCTATTGAAAACATAGGGGTTTTTTGTTGCTTCATTGTTAACCAAGTAGGAATAACACTTTTTACATCTATCACTCAAAATGTTGGCACAAAGCTTTAACAATGTTTTAGTGTGGACTACTCTTTTAAATAAAATTTCTCTTTGAACCATATTACATTTATATTTTTTTAATATTAGCTACACACATCACTCATTTTTTTATTATTGTAAAATTGATTATAAAATATATGTATCAATGATGCAAAAACACTTATAAAGTTATCAAAATATAACTAGTTATGGTGGCATCCCCCCAACATTTTAGAAAATACTAATCAATAAGGCAATATAAAAATGACTCCAAATAGGTGGCCCAATAAGTAGGAAAAACAAATAATAAAGAACCAACATAGAACTAACACCCAAAAAGTGGCACAATAGTCTTAAACGTTATTCACCCTCTAATAAGTAGTGTAGTCCATCTCATGATCCTCATCTAACTCTAGGTTAATAGGTCCATTTTGCTAAGATTTTATTCAACTCAGGTCCCAAATGAATCTGTCTTGCAATCGATGGTGGGGGATATCTATCAACTTTTTCAAGGAATGATTTCATATTGTTTGCTCTAACATACTACATAAATTCATCCACCTCTGTATACCCTCCCTTTTCAATGAGTTTCCTCCAATTTCTTTGTGAATACATTAACATTATCTTCAACTAAATTCCAAATAACCTTTTTCTCATCATCATCTGTACCATGGGAGTGGAGTTCAGGGGAGTAGTTTGCAAATCATTTTTATTATTAGAACATAGGTTAAGATCTATGTCAAGAGGGGCCAAATAATCCTTATCTTCCTTAATGAAACAACTATCAAGACCATCATTTTGAGCATCCTACACCATATCATCATTTACCATAAGCCAACTATTTATCCCATTTTTTTCTGAATCTGAAGAGTTCACCCAATCCTACATAGGATTATCTTCTTGTTCAAAGTAGGATTATTTTATACTATCCCACTCATGCTAAGTTATTTTAACTTCTATAAACGACTCATGAAAATTTTCCTAATCTAGGTGTGAAATCATCTTAGGGTAACTACCTAAATCAATCAAATAATTTGAATTGAGTTTGAGCATTCCAGATCTTAGGAACTATTCTAGCCATGCTTGAGGCACCTTTAGTTGAAGAAATATTTGGAAGGAAACAAGATTAAGGATGACTTCAATAGAAAATTTATTAAGCACTTTAGCTTTGTGTTGAAATACCTCTAATTCCTTTGCTTCCATAGAAACCATAAGATCTTAGTTGAAAAAATGAGCCAAAATTTATGACAGAAAGGGTAAACTTTGACTTTAGAATAAATATATCCAAAATCAATATTTAGACAATTAATGTCATAGTCAAAAATAAAATTCTAGCACTTAAAACAACATTTATAGAGGTTAGAAGCATAATTAGATGAGAAGAAAATATGTTCAATAGTTTTAAATTCTCTACAAAAGGAACAAAAAGGTTGGCCTACTCCAATTTTACTCAAAACAGATCTGACAACAATATTATTATAAATCAACAACCATCAAAAAAATGATTTTTAAGTTCAAAATAAGAGGCCCATATAACATAAAATCTAAAAGACCAAACACGTAGAGGATCATATACAGACTATATATGATTAAGAGTGAGGTAAGGACTTTGGAAAAAGAGAGCTTGTTGTATAACATATGAGTGGAAAAATCAAATAGGGGGGTTCATCCACTTAACACTATCCCAAAATTCTCCATCCTCATCCATGAAGGAAATGTTATTATTCCCTTGCAATGATTTTTTTAGAAGACTGAAAGTTATGCACTAAGTAGTAGGAATTTGAAATTTGACTCTAATTTCTGACTAAGATGCCCATCTAGAATTTGAAAAAAGATCCTTGAAAACTGTCGACCCTTTTGTGAACCATTTAAAGGAAGAACAACCCCTGGTGAGAGAAATAAACCTTCTGTTAATAGATAGGTTCCACCAGATAGATCTATAACCTTGATATCATGACCCAAACTAGCTGAATATATGTTTTGCAGTGATAAATTGTTTAACAAAGTCCCAAGCTAACCAAATGAAATCAAAAATAGGTAAACCAACCAATTTGATATAAAAAGGACTAATGAGGAGATCTTCTATATTCAATCCTTCCCAAAGTTGTTTTCCTTTAGGAAAGCCTTTCAAAATGTTATTCTTGACCAATATTTTCCAACATTCATCCCCTTTGAATGATCTGATTATCCATTTTATAGAAAGGGTTATAACTTGTATCCTTAGATCCTTTAGACCTAGACCCCCAATATTTTTTGTCTTTGAACAAAATTATCAAGGGAAAACATGTATTTTCCTTCCTCCTTTTCCATGAAACCACATAAAATTATGTTATTATTCTGTGAAGCATATTAATCTGAGTCTTGTTGAAGAGCCAACAAGAGGAATAGTAAATACTATATGAGGAGAGAATTTTTTTGGAGACTTGAATCTATCCAAGTAAGGAAAGTAAGTGTCCCTACCATTTTGTAATTTTCTTATTGATTTTGCCAAAAATACACTCCCACATGAGGTTAAATGAAGGGGAAAGTGCAAAAGGAATACCTATATATCTAACCATTTCATCAGGTATTTTCCATGTCCAATCAAAATTTGAAATATAGTGAGACAGGGAATATTTATACCCTAGCATATATGATTCATGTATGGCCACCTTTGAACCAAAATCAAAGCAATAAATATCCAATCTTATGGAAACCTGACTCAAGTTATTTTACTCTGGTTTAACAAATAGAGTAGTGTAATCAACAAATAAGACATCAATTAAGACTTCTTCATTGGGCAGAGAGATGCCTTTGAAAAATGGTCCAATATCAAAAAATCTGATGAGACAGTGTAAGGCTTCAACAACCAACACAAATAATGATGGGGAAAGAGGACATCCTTATTTAATGGAGTGTTGAAGCTCAAAAGATTCAGTCAATTCCACATTCATTTCAACAAAAAATGAAGCATATTTAAAGAAGACATTAATCATTATGCAAAATATTTTTTTAAAATCAAAGGCTCTTAAAACTCTTACAATGAAGGGCCATTCAATTATATCATAGGCTTTTTCAAAGTCAAGCAGAACCATGTCAACATCTTGATTAGATTATTAGGACTAATACATCCCTTCCAAGTTCATAATCAGATTCTCTAAAATGTATCTTCATTCAACAAAGCTATTTTGAGTCTTAGAAACAATAGAGGGTAATAGAGAGGAGAGTCTCTTTGCCAAATATTCACTAGGATCTTGTAGGACACATTAAGGAGGGTAATTGGTCTCTAATTTTTAACCAAAGAGAGGTCACCATCCTTGGGGATGATTTTAATTACTCCTCTATTTATGTTAGGGCCCATGGTACCAACATAAATAGCTTCTTTAAAGACCTATAAATAGTCTTTAACTCAGGAATCCTTATGGCTTTGCAAAATTCATTAGGGAAACCATCCATTATAGGTGCTTTATCATTCTTGAGTGGGTCAATGGTTATTTTTATTTCATCCAACATGATTTCTTCATCAAGTGGAATTTATTGAAAGCATTACACTTTTTTTGGAATGAAAGCATCAAAAATTGCCCTATTTTGTTCAATGAGAACATTAGAGCCATTAGAAAGAAACAAACTAGAATATAATTCATATAATGCTTCTTTTATACTGTAGGGGTCCTAAATAATCCAAACTTGAACCTTAATGTCATTGATTTTGATTATTTTTTACTTAGCTTTCAAGAATTGAAAGAAAAACTTAGAGCATCTATCTCTAACTTTAATCTAGGTCAATCTTGAGTGAATCTACACTCCCTAGCCAGGTAGCTCTGGGATTACCTGACTTGATGCTTTAGGGAGTTAAGCTCTTCTAATAGTTTATCATTATCTAGTTCATGTTGGAGATAGAATTCAACATGTCTTTATTTTTATTGAGTGACCCTGATAGTATTCCTATGCATTTTAGCCCTTATCTAACCATACATTTTAGCAAAGTTTTTAGAAACATCCATACAATAATTACACTAATCAATTCTAGATCTAGAGTAGTAGGTGATTTTACCTATATCCAAGAAGACTGAAGACCATCCATACACACTTTGTCATAAAGATGAGATACATTAAACTTTTAAAGTCCTTTGAAAGATGAGGTATTTTGGTTTTCCTCAAAATTCAAGGAAAAGTTCATTTCTATGGGGCAGTGATCAGAAATTGTGTAGGGTAGAACATTCACCACATTACCATCCCTATTTGGGGTCACTAAAAGTGAATCCATGTTCAAGTAGAACCTATCAAGTATGGAGTCCTATCTTTTATTATTTATTTAATTGTTACACCAGGTAAATTGAATTCCTTTACTTTGATTTTTACCTTTTTTAAGTGGATCAAGGATTCTATGTATTCTATTAAATTTATACCAAAAGAGGAGTTTATTACCTTTCCAAGCCTAATGATCACCTTCAATTTTATCTTCTTTCTCTTCCACCATGTTAAAGTCTTCTCTAAAGATTTAGGGGACATTTTTTAAGTTATTGGCAATCCAATTCCACACATCAAATCTTTCTCTATAATTATTTAGAACATAAATATTACACAATCTAAAACACTAGTTTTAGCTTTCTAGCAGGACCCAAATAACTCTATTATAGGGGTAGATACCATGGTAAATAATGCATTCCTTATTGTTAGGGTGAACCAAGATAGAAGATCTTTCTTTTCCTCTTTGGTGAATATTAGAAAAATGAGGTGCATTAGGCCAAATGATATTAAGGACTAAAGATAACTAGGAGCCCATAATCTTAAATTTTTGAAGACATAAAAAATTCAATTTATCTCTCAAGTTCCTAAACTATCTCACAATGGGTTTTGTATCAGGGGATTCATGGCCCCTAACATTACAAATTACACTCCACATAATTCAAGGGAGCAGGGGGGTTGGTCAATTAGATTGACCATGGGGCTTACCCTTATTACCATATAGTCTTTTGAAATAGTTTGGAACATTGTTTTCTTTAGCCTTTTTCTTGAAATCAGGGTCATGACCATCGAAAGGGGCCTCTTTATATTTTTTTTATCTTTAACTAGACAATGATCCAATGGCGTGGATACCAACTCTATTTTAATTTTTTTACCACCCCCTTTAGACATCTTATTTTCAATAATATTTGGGTCCTTGAGGGATAAGGGTACACTCACTAATATATCCATCTTAGACTCAAATTTATCCAGCCCTTCTTTCTCTAGAGAAAAGGTCATGGGGGAAGAATCATTTCTAATTTTACTGATATTAGATGAGGGTAGGCTACTAGGGTTATAAATACAACCAATAAGAGGTTCATCTAACAAAACCACATATTCCTTAGAGAGAGAGTTTTATTGGCTTCTCTATTCAATACAAGCATCAACCAAGTTATTTGATAGATAATTGATCACATTTGGTATATAATTCATCATATCAATAGAAGGTAGTGGGGATTTAGGTGACTAAGGAATGGATTGAGAATCAATTTTTCCAATCTCATTTGTAAACTCTATAGATTTCCCCCAAAGCCTCCTCAGGGGGGGAATTGACTTTCAGTGGTTCACTATTGTACATAGGGTTTTCAAAGACCTATAAATCATCAAATACAGAATCTTTTATTTGAGCATATTGACCCATTTTTTGATATGAAGGTTTTCTTTATTAACCAACATTGGGAAATGTTTTTTGAGGTGCCCACATTTTTTACAAAATAAATAGGTGTTTAAGCCACAGAACCCTCTAATAGAACATGTATGGGAAATCCCTTTAATTTTGAAGTTAAGGGATTATATATTATAACCCTAACATTCATATGGGATAGTGACCCCCTAGTATCCTTAATTATCAAGACTTTCATAAGGGGTTTCAAATCCTATGTCATAAAGTTCCACAATTGGATATGAATGCTCTCAATGTCTACCCATATATGTGCAATTTTAAAAACAAGGTCATTGTAGTCCATATCTAGGCTCTAAGTGACTAACATAAATATAGATTGACCTATGTTCCATAAGGGTTTACTAATAGTCCTTCACTACATATTAGAATTTTTAAACAAAAGCTAATGTACATACCCAATTTCTTACCCCAAATAGAGTCGAGCCAGTTATTACAGAAGTTCCTAGAAGGAAGAGAATTATTGTTAAAGTAAACAAAAAATTCCCAACATTTTTTAACATAATTTTTTCTTGCTCAAGATCATTTTCCATGGAAACATTTAGAACAATAATCAAGGAATTATTAGGGGCACTTAGAAATTTGGGATTCATCCCACTCCTAACCTCCATGCTTCCCTTTGCACATGCAATCGGCAATGAATTTTGTACCTTCTGAGTTCTTTGCCACTTCTTCCTACCACATGACTTTGCTGAATAGTCTTTTTGATTGACCAGATGCTCTTTCTTCCACTTGAGATGGGAATTATTAACTATCCTTATGCTTTCACACATTATCAATCCCTAGAGAACCAACTAGCTCATTAAAGCCACCATTTTCACCTTTCTCATGTTCAAGGCCATCAATGTTGATGGTTTCCATATACAACAAAAATTAATACATATCCTTTCAAAATTTCTAAAGTCCATGGGATGAGGATTTAGACAAGGGAAACACGTGATGGTATGGATAATAAAATAATAGACACTAAGTAAAGATAAAATCAAGGCCTAAATTGAAAATCCATTATAATAATAAACAAAATTAAAGCATGCAAAGAAATAATTTATTGAATTGACCACCATAGGCACCAAGAAGAGAATAACATGAAGAAAAAAGGAAATAAAGGTAACTAAGGTAATTAGCCAAGAGAGAAATTGAAACACCATCAATGGAGGATGACTCTTCAGCTCTCCATTACAGAGATCCAAACTTCTCTTTCTTTCTTATATTTGTCTATCATCACATCACTCATTTTTATTACATATATCATATTTATAGACAACATTAGAATATGAATAACCATGGCCATGAGGGATTTAACAATTCTATATTTTGAAATTGACCTTGATTCTATCACATTATATGATCAAATATCATGATTCATCTACCAAGAATACATCACTTGTATTACATTTTTCATATTATATAAAAAAAATCTCTATGGGATGCACATGAAAAGAATTAACCAATTCAATCAACCTTTCATCATATCATGAGTGTTTACTAAAATATTAAATGCATAAATCTCTTGATTATTCATTGTAAGTTTTCATTTATGTAGATGAGGCATCATCAGGTGCCTTACATATTTTTTCAATTTAAACTACTTATGAAATTATCTAGTTTTATTGTATCTCCAATATTTCTTCATGTCTTCCTAGAGACTTAGTTTTACCTCTAATTTTTTAATCCCCTGACATGTTTTTATTTAGTTCTTTGGGTAGACCTTAGATAAATAAGGAATCCTTTATTTAATTATCCTCCATGATTTTTCACCTCATTTATTATAATATAAAACTTATGACTACATTCTCAAGCTTTAATATAGATGTAATACTACTAATGGCCATAACAAGCTTATCTCATGAATCTATGAAAGAAGATAAATAAGTATCATCTTTATTATTAATCCATTTTAATATTTATTTAAACTACTTGAATTTCCACAGTGTTAAAAGCATTCATGCTATTTACCATGGAGTCTCCATCAATCATCTTAAGAGAATACAACTTATTTTCAATAAATATTTTGTATACTAGATACTTTATTACATATAAAGTTATTAACATATACCATATATATTTGTCACTCTATTCTCCTTGTAATTTCAACAACATTGAATTTAAAAGATAAAATATGATTTAACTCTTCACCTTTCCATTAATATTTTCCCAATATTTTGTCTTCATATGTGTGGGTTATTTTTGTAACACAATAATCCACTATATTTATCCATAAGATGATATTTAATCTTAAGCTTCAATAACAAAGATGATATCGATGCCTAATATTCTCATCATTTTTATTCACATAAAATATTCTCCTACATAAATATCATAATTAATAAATACCTTTCATAGGGCCAAGATGCCAGACTCTTTAAAAATAGCCAAACCCTTGATTTAATACCAAATTAAGAGAAAAAGAGTAATGATAAAACATTGGAGGAGAAACAATTCTAATATAATACTAAAATATACAAAAAAAGTATTTTTATAATATACATAAGATATTTACTTAGGGAAATCCCTTTTGTGAAAAAAACCAACAAAATACATATCAATTATTTTACTAACTCAACCATTCATAATAAAATTAAGCATTTCTCATTCATGTATTTAACCTTAGTCCATTTGTTTCTATATACATGCACATAACCACTAAGCTATAGTATAATATAATGGTTATAAAAACATGGACTTAAAAACCACCCATATAATACCATAGGTCTTAAACCATGTGGTGAAACTACACATAAATAAATAGAACCACCCATTAAGATCCCCAAAAGTTAAATGTTCTCATATATGTCACTGCATCTCTAATATAAATGGTACATGAGTAATATGAGTTATAAATAATGTATAGGATTAATATGATCCACATGGGAAGCATGTGAGCAATGTAATCAAATTAGTAATATGCCCCTCATGGTATAAATGTAATAAATGGAGCATAAATGATAGGATTCCCCACATAAAGAAAAGATATAATAAGTGTAGTAATATAATGAAATTAAATAGATAGTTCACACCAATGGAATAATATACTACAAAAATATGAGTAGATTAAGTTGGTTCACAACAATAATTAATGAAAGAATAAAATATTCAATAAATATGACTAAGCCACTTTGAGGGGGCAATCTCCATAACATGCAATAGGAACATAATTTTAAATATTGTCCTAAAAAACTAACCATTTCCTCTTATTTATTCTATAATTAGTCCTTATTTATTCCATAGGATGACCCTACTATCAATATATAAAAATACATAAATGTGACAAGATAATATGGAATGTTATGTAAGCTACAAGTTGACCACACATATCCATAAACATGCTATAGGTTGATGGAATATCATGCCCCTCCATTTCAAAATAACATTGCCCTCAACATTACATAACTATGGATGTTGATGAAAAAAATATTCATCCTCCTAGATTGCATCTTCATACTTTAGGTTCTTCCACTTGATCAAATACCCCTTAATCTCTCTTATTCTCATCCTTTTATTTTGTGTGTAGGACCTCCTCAGGTTTTAGAATGACTTTGACTTCTTCATATAATTTTGGTAACTCTGTTTGGGTAGATACTCTATCCAATTATATTATTTAGAAAATATACATGAAATACAATATGTATGGGGCAGATCTAGCTTGTATGTAACACTGCCAATTTTTTCAATATATTATAAGGGCCATAATACTTAGGGGAAAGTTTGTTATCATTTTTATAATTTTTTAGAGACATCTTCATATATGAATGTAAGCACATAAAGACCCAATTACCCATGTAATAATTCCTCTCACCATGGTGTTAATCTGATTTTTTCTTCACTTTATTCTATGTCATTTCCAAATTCTCTCTTAGACTAGTTAGTACCTCATGTTGATGTTGAATGTGTGCTTCAACAAATCAAACCTTAGGTTACACCCACAAGAATAAAGTGATGGATGAGATTTGATAACCATAAAGGGACACAAATGGATATAGTTGAAATAGGTATGGTAGGAAGTGTTATACCACCATTATGCTAATGATAGCTAATTAACCCACCATTCTTTTTTATCTGATGCAAAATAACAAATGTGCCCTTCTAGGAATTTTTTGACCACTTCTATTTGCCCATGAGATTGAGGATTTTAAGGATAGATATGATAAAGAGTAACCAACCATGAAAATAAATCAATCCAAAAATTATTGGTGAATATGGAACCATGATTACTTACATGATCCTAGGAGTACCATCCAGCTTTTGAACTGTATCCAAAAAACAAGTCACTAATATACTAGATATAAATGGTTGTGACATGGAGAAAAAATGATGTTATATTGTGAGACTATCCACATTTTTTAATAAAGGTCAATGACAAGATTTTATTGGGTCCCATCCTAGTTACAAAAAATTAGCACAAGGATAAAAGGAGAAAACTATCAGAAACAAAATCACATGTACATTACAAACAATTGTTTAAACATAAATAATAAACAACCAATAAAAGAACTTGAAAACTAAAGATCACTAAGTATATATCCATATCCTTTAGTACAATATTCCTTTCTTTAATAATATTTTTGAGGAAAACTTTGATGTCCCCTAGCATGATGTTGTTTAGCTCCATATTCTTCCCTTTCTTTGATCCCTTGATTCTCTTATTTGTATGGACACCACTTTGCTAATCTTTCCTTGTATTAATCATTTCTTTCAAAACAATTATATTAGAAACACAATTCTTGATAGGCACCTTACTCATTTATTCCAAATTATGAATGACACTTTTCATCTTGTTCCTTTCATCATCTAGATTATCCATTCTAAATTCTAAATTTAGTAATTTAGAAGTTACACCTTCACCTTTATCAAACCCACACATGCTAGATCTTCCTTCAACAAAAATATTAACATTAATATCCTCAATAATTAAAAAAATAGACTCTTATGGAGATTAATATCCATAATCAATAATTTAATCCTCTCCTGAATACTTCTAATTTTTGCTTCTTCTTCCTTGTCCTTCCTCTTACAATCCTCACCCATAACAATAACCAAAATATATTTCTACAGAGCACCCTCAAACTCAACCTCAATATTCTCCTCCCCTACTTGATTATCTTCTATCATAATATATTACTCCTCATCCTCTTAATCCTCCTCCTTTACATCCTGATGCTTAGATTTTGAAATAATAAAGGCCCTCTCTTGTTCATAGGAGTTTTAGATCAGGTAGTTGTAGGGGAATGTGAGGAAATCTTATTGGTAATGGACTTATGAGAAAAACCTTTCCCCTTCAATTTTAAAATGATTTTCCATTTTCATAAATAATAAAAAAATTGAAATTAGATAAAAGGATGCATCTTGAGGGACTTTGCATATCCATATAAAAGGAAAATGAGGGCCTAGTACCTTGGTAAAGGGGCTTTCCATAATTGAACTTCATTAATTGAATGGTCAAGAGACATTGATAAAAAAAGGATAAAATTATAGGAAAATTATTCCTAAAATTATTTAAGATGGAAAAATGGTAAGAAAATACCACACCATACCTCCATTCTAGTGTTAAATACTTCATAATATTCTTTGCAACTTCATGGTAGGGCACAAGAAAGAACTCATAAAGAAACCCACATTTAAAAGGAAACAAATCTTCATCAGGATCCATAAATTGATTCATATCCTCCACTTCTCTCTCTTATTCTTAAAATACTTCCTCCCACTAGTACTCATCCCAATAACATGAGCAATTACTCATCCCAATAACATGAGCAATCAGGTCCTCTATTAGAAAAATTGTAACATCCCTCATAGTCTTAGTTCTAACATTCCAACCTTTAGAAAAATCAATAGAAAGGTGGGTATCATAGCAACAAATACGTTCCATAAAATTATAAAACCCCACACCCTCAAAAATTGGATAAACATCCTTGTTTTTCTTCACAAAACCCATAATAGAAGGTTTAGTTGTGCATAAGTCACCCCCCGTAGTTGTCATAGTGAACTACAACCAACTACAATTTGTCTTACCCGAATTAATTCTACATATCACCATTTGGAGATGAATTATTTAAATGATAGTCACCTAAAGTAAACTTGTACACAACTCATCATCACACAAATAAAAAAAAACCCCAAAATAATGCTTCCATCATTTGCCATCATTTCCCATGCTTAACATTAAGTGCATAATACCATTAAAGATATTAAATTTACTTCCACCATGAAGGCTTTGCTTGATACAAAATCTTAAGAAGTATCTTTCTAAAATACCTCCAATGTTACCAAAATTAAACCAAATACTAAAATTAACAATCCAATCCACCATAGTAATGTTGGTATGAGGATTAAAACCCATATAAATAACATTATATAAGAGTCATTTCTTCATCAATAAAATGAATTATTTCCTCAGGTAAATTAAAAGCATTATACCAATTGGTGAATTCATTAATGTTTACACCTTTATTGGCCAACCAATTAGCTCCTCTATTACCTTCCCTAAAGGTGTAAGTGGTTCTAATATGTTAAAAATATTTCATAATATCAACAATAACATGAAGAATACAACTAATAGTAAAAATAGGATTATGATTCCTAAGAATAAAATTAACTATATTCATGCAATCCCCTTAAATACAAATATTAATCTCACTCACCTCTTTGGACAATCTAACACCCCATAAAGTTGTTAGGGATTCAACTGCATGCCTAGTTTGAACACCAAAATTCATAGTAAAATATACAATCCTCCTACCATTATTATCCCTTATATCCCCTAATCTTACCATTTATTTCCTTTAGAATAACCATAAAATTTTAATTTAACCCAACCCAGGGAAGGAGAGATCCATTTATTAATTATTGTTTGTTGTTTTTTATGAATCTTAGAAGGGTTGAGTATCATAATAAGTTACCACTTAGCAAGAATATCCAAATCAAAATCATTGATTGTGTTGTCCTCCTTCACCATAAGACCAACAAGGTTCTCCCTCAAAATATTAGCCATCTTGAGAGACACAATTTCAAATTTATTATTGATCCCCTTAAAAATTATAGAATTTATTTCCTTTCATAACCCCAAAACAATATGGGGTAAAGTCATAACCCAAATAGATTTGAGCATATCATTCTTGAAAGGATTATTCCATTGATACCATAATATTGAAAGACAAGTAGGTAACACCCAAGCCATGCCAAATTTTTAAGTAATAAGGCCAAACATATCAAAATAAAAAAGACAATGCAAAAAAACATGAGAAGTAGATTCAACATTATCTTCACAAAGGACACACCAATTAGGAATGTACAAACCCATTTTTTGAATATTATCAATAGCAAGTGTATACACATAATATTTTAAAACTTTATCAATTAATGATGCTTTCTATCTTATAGGAACCCATCAATTCTTAATCTCTCTAAGTGCACACCCTATTGGGTACACCGAGAAATGGGTAGGTAGACTATTATGCTTCGTATGACTATTATCCCTTATTGACACTTATTACCAATCTAACAATATCCTAAAAACATTCCCCTAAGCTATTAATCCTCTTTTTCACACTCCTCTACTAATTTACCACCTTCCATACCCATTTTCCTAACATAAAACCCATTTTTATAGTTTAAATGATTATGTCAAGTGGGTTGACCTTGTACTCTTATTAGTGAAACTCATTTAGGGTCTACATCGGCTCTTAGCTAACAAAGCCTTTAACCTAGTGAATTTTTGTTAATAATGATACTAGGTAAACTAGGTTGAACCTGTTAGCTAAAACTTTAATAAGGGTTTAGGGTTAGATGAACTTATATAAACACATCCATTATATCATTATTAGAGAGACATCAAGAGTTATTATTCATTTACGCTTCTTTACAATCTACTCTTCCACCATTCTACTTGAGGAGTCTTAGCTTGGGGTTTTTATTTGGAGAATCTAATCTTGTGGAGAAGTCTTGGATGCTTTGGCCTTTCTCAGTGATCCTTACAAACCACAACATCCTCTTGTGAAACACCTTTAGCCAAAGGAGAGACCGATTCTCAATTGGTTCATCTTCCAAGTAAATATATCTAACTTTTCTCCTCTCTTTAGTAGATATAAGTAGAATAAGTAATGGATTTTAAATAATATTACTCTTCTTCTCCATGAATTAAGGGTCTTATCTATACATAGCTTAATAAAGATTATCATATGCATGATTAATTTCATTTGTTTATCAACACCCATATTGTGCCATGAACTTTGGTGAGCACTAGATTATATTTTTACTTTACTTGTTATTATTTTAGTGAATATGAAAACATAGGACTTAGTTAGGGTTATTGCATATTTTTACTTGATTGGAGGCTTTAGAACCTTCCCTATTGATTTTATTGTAGTAAGAGATCCCATAATTAGGTCTAGAAGATTCACATATTGGTCATGTTATTGATTATCTAATGTATCCCCAATCAGAAGTATAAGTAGGATCTATCTTCTCTGAGCTAGGATTGAATTATAGATCTGATACATTTTTTATTGCATACATTTTGGTGAACCTAAAGTGAACATAACCCTTGTAGGTTTTTTTTTCACATTTTTGATTTGCTATCATTTTATTTATTATTATTCTATATTTGTGATACTAGGTCGATAGGGCTGGTATAGTCTATGACTTCTATGTGCAGGTTTAACACATAGTCACATAAAAATGACTCTGTTCTCTCTATGTAGGTCTTCATCAGATATAGGTTACTAGGTCAAATAGGTCAAAATAATACTCTTATTTATATTTATAATATCAAAATAGGTTGAATAGGTCAACATAGTAGTCTAGATAGATTAAAAAAAACATAGTATGTTAACCAGGCTAGTATAGTTATCTTAATAGGGTTTAACAAATAGGGAATTATAGAACTAGGTTGACCGAATTGACACAGTTGGTAGAAATTACAAGTAACATTCAAGGAACTTCAATAGAACTTTCACAATCCTCAACATCTTCCAAACTAGCAAGGTTCCTCTCTCTCTCTCTCTCTCTCTCTCTCTCTCTCTCTCTCTCTCTCTCTCTCTCTCTCTCTCTTTCAATTCAATTCTTCCTTATAGTTCTATTTTGCAAAGTTTGCAGTCCTTAAAACTACAACCATACAACAAACTAGGTCAACCTGGTTGACCTAGTTATATATTATATCTTTTATTTGAAATACATGGTTGACTTGGTTGACTTAGTCCTTAAGGAGCCTTGATTTTGAAGTATAATAATGACATTTTTGACTCTGTTATGTAATGTTTGCATACACTGTCATCTAAACTAAATATGTACTATGTTTTAAATTGGGAATTAACAACTATATGATAGTAATTACTTCACACTTGCACTTTTATTTATTTTCATGCTTAGATTAATAACATATTTTAATTAGGTGGTTTTTCAATATACCATCTATTTTCACTATTTTTCTCTTTCTTGCACACACTACCAAATCACATAATTTCAAAATGCATTTAAACATTTGTCTACCCAAGGCTTACCTACTTGGATTACATCACCAAAGGGGAAGCCAAATTGGTTTTTTGGCCAAGTATAAACATGTAGTTAATGGTATATATTGGAAACTCACCCAACACCCTTATCATTATAGGATTATAAAGTGAGGGGGTAGGCCCCAATACTAAGCTAGTACCATTGCCAACATAGACCCTTTTTAGCCTAAATTACCTAAAACCATCCATAGATTTATTTATAGATCCCTAATTTCAGATAACTTCTCTATCATACTTAAAATAACACTTTATAATAATCTAACAACATTTGGGATATCCATTTAGCTAGCATTTATATTTTAGTTGACTATTTTTTCTTTGATCATTGTATGTTGTATTGAAAAAACTTGCATTGTATAATATTGGTGTAAGGTTTTATGTTGTGTGCCTCAATTGGATCATTCTCATTAACCCAATTGATTATGTGTTTACTTTAATTTCTTTCTTTCAATTTACACTGCAAAATATTTACCTATTTTTAGTAAACTATCATTCTATTCAACACAATCTCTTATAGACTATTTTTCCTTCCTGCAGTACTAAGTCAATCCAATTAACTCTATATCTCTTTTACAAATTAGGTTATAATAATAGGTTGACCTGGTTATCCCTGTATCTTTATCAAGCTATGTTTTTCCCTCGTTTGCATTACTCAGTCAACCCAATTGACTCTGTACTCTTATTATTATCCTATCTATCTAACTGAGTTTTTTGTTTCTCCTTCCTTAGCATTCTATTAATTTTATTAAATCATCATGAAATCCTCTATCAAAATCTTCTTGGATAACTTGAATCTATTTATACCCTATATGCTATTCTCTTTGCTTCTTATCTTTTCTTATATTTTATTTCTCTTTTTAGCTGTTGGAACATCTTGAAATTCCCATCCACATATTAATCTAGCCTTCGGGGAATCTTGTGATTCCCACCCACATATCATTTTAGATTTTGGGGAATCTTGTGATTCCCATCCCTACATCCACTTACCCTTTGGAGCATCTTTCGATGCCCACTCTTATTCTCCATTACATGCTACCAAACTAATTCAAATTCAATAAGCCTTTTGAGACACAAGCTTGTATCTCATATGATCATCCTTGATATAGACATTAGTGTAGGATCCTTCCTTTCCTTCCATGTTTTCTATCTGCTATATATTGTGGTGTATATGGAGTTGTATTTTTTCTTTATGTTCCATATTACTTTCAAAACTAATTGAACTCATTTTATAAAAAATGTCTATAATATTTGTTCTTAACACCTTTATCTTCTTCTTTATTTAGTTTTCTCCAAGTTCCTTATATTCATTAAATTTATTGAAAACATTAGATTTCCTCTAGAGGAAGTATACCTATGTCTTAAATAATAATTCATCTATAAAATAAACATAAAAAATATATTTTCTAAGTGACATAACAATAATAGGTCAAAATACATCGTTATTTATCAATTGCAAAATCCCATTTTCCCTTGTACCACTAGTGGGGATCTTTAATTAATTTTAAAAAAAAAAATTTAAAAATGCTCATAGAAATCAAAATCTAAGGGGAAATCATACATTCAATCTACCATACCTTTAGTGTGAAAATATCAAAGTCCTCTCTCAAATATTTCTCATCATTCTAGCCAAAGCATTATATTATCAATTGAAAACATAGGGGTTTTTAATGCTTCATCATTGACCAAGTAGGAACAACAATTTTCACATCTATCACTCAAAATGTTGGCATCAATCTTGAAAAATGTTTTAGTGTAGACTACTCTTTAAAATAAAATTTCTCTTCAAACCATATTACATTTATATTTTTTAAATATTAGCTACACACTTACATCACTCATTTTTATATTATTGAAAAATTGATTATAAAACATATGAATCAATGATGTAGAAAAACATAAAGTTCTCAAAATATAACTAGTTATGGGGGCATCCCCCCAAATTTTAGAAACATACTAGTCAATAATGAAATATAAAAATAACCCCAAGTAGGTGACCCAACAAATAGGAAAAATAAATCATAAAGAACAAACACAAAACTACTACCCAAAAAGTGGCACAATAGTCTTAAACTTTAGACACCCTCTAAGAAGTAGCACAATCCATCTTATAATCCTCATCTAAATCTATGCTAATAGGTCCACTCTACTAAGCTTTTATTCAATTCAGGTGCCAACTGAATCTATCCCACAATCGTTAGTGGGGGATATTTATCAACTTTGTTAAGGAATGATTTCATATTGATTGATCTGACATACTCAATATCTTCATCCACCTCAGTATAACCTCTCTTATCAATGATTTTATCCAATTGTTTCATGAAGAAATTAACATTATTTTCAATTAATTTCCAAATAACATTCTACTCATCATCATCCTATACCATGGGAGTGGAGTTTGGGGGAGAATAAGTTTGCAAATTATTTTTATTATTAGAACATAGGTTAAGATCTAAGTCAAAAGGGGCCAAATAATCCTCAACTTCCTTAATGAGACAATTGTCAAGACCATCATTGTGAACATCCTACACCATATCATCATTTTTCATAAGCTAACTATTTACCCCACTTTTGTATGAATCTGAAGAGTTCACCCAATCCTACATAGGATTATCTTCTTGATCAAAGTAGGATTATTTTATACTATCCCACTCATACTTAGTTATTTTAACTTCTACAATTGACTCATGAAAAATTTCCCAATCTAGGTGAAAACTCATCTTAGGTTATCTACCTAAATCAATCAAATAATTTGAAGTGATTTTGGGCATTCCAAATCTCATGAACTATTTTAGCTATGCTCAATGCACCTTCAGTTGAAGAAATATCTACAAGGAAACAAGATGAAGGATGAATTCAATAGAGAATTTAGTAAGCACCCTAGGCTTGTGTTAAAATACATCTAAGTTCCTTTGCTTCCATAAAAACCATAAGATCTCATATGAAAAAATAATCCAAAATTTATGAAAGAAAAGGTGAACTTTGACTTTAGAATAAATATATCCAAAAGCAATATTTAGACAATTAATGTCACAGTCAAAAAAAAAATTCCAACACTTAAGACAACATTTATATAGGTTAGAAGCATAAGGAGATGAGAACAAAATATGTTCAATATTTGTAAACTCGATACAAAAGGAATAAAGAGGTTGGTCTAATCCAATTTTACTCAAAATAAATCTGACAACAATATTATTATAAATCAACATCCATTGAAAGCATGATTTTTAGGTTGAAGATAAGAGGCCCATATAACATCAAATCTAAAAGAAAAAACACATAAAGAATCATATACAGACTAAATATGATTAAGAGTGAGGTAGGGGACTTTAGAAAGAGAGAGAGTATTGTATAACATATGAGTAGAAAACTCAAACAGGGGGGATTCATCCACTTAGCACTATCCTAAAATTCTCCCTCCTCATCCATTAAGGAAATGTTATTATTCCCTTGAAGTATTTTTTGTAAAGGGCTGAAAGTTATGTGCTAATTAGAAAGATTTTGAAATATGACTCTAATTTCTAACCAAGATGCCCATCTAGAATGTGAAAAAATATCCTTGAAAACTCTCAACCCTTTTGTGAACCATTCAAACATAGAACAACCCCTGGTGAGATCAATCAACCTTCTACTAACAAATAGGTTCCACCAAATAGATATATAACCTTGACATCATGACCCAAACTAGCTGAATATATGTTTTGCAATGATTAAAGGTTTAACAATGTCCCAAGTTGACTAAATGAAAGCAAAAATAGGTGACAACCACTTTGATAAGAAAAGGACCATTGAGGAGATTTGCTATATCTAGTCCTTTCCAATGTTTTTATCATTTAGGAAATCCCTTAAAAATGTTATTCCTAACCAATATTTTCTAGGGTTCATCCCCTTTGAATGCCATGATTATCCATTTCATATCAAGGGGCCTTGTATCCTTAGATCTTTTAGACCTAAACCCCCAATATTTTTTGGCTTCAAAAAATTGCCAAGGGACAACATCTATTTCCTTCCTCCTTTGCCATTATACCACATAAAATTTTGTTATTATTCTATGAATCATATTAATTTGAGTCTTATTGGAGAGCCAACAAGAGGCATAGTAAATACTATATGATGAGAGAATTTTTTGGTAGACTTGAATCTGTCTAGGTAAAGAAAGTAAGTGTCCCTACCATTTTGAAATTTTATTATTGATTTTGTCAAAAATCCACTCACACTTGAGCTTAAATGAAGGGACAAGTGCAAAATGAATACCTAGATATCTAACCATTTTATCAGGTCCTTTCCATGTCCATCCAAACTTTGAAATCCAGTTAGGAGAGAAATATTTCAACCTCAACATATATGATTTATGTATGGCCACCTTGGAACCAAAAGTAGAGAAATAAATATGCAGTCTTGTGGAAACTTGACTCAAGTTGTTTTTCTATAATTTAAAAAATAGAGTAGTGTAATCAAAAAATAAGACATCAATTAAGACTTCTTCATTGGGAAGAGAGATGGCTTTAATAGGAGGTCCAATATCAAAAAATCTAAGGAGATAGTTTAAGGCTTCAACATCCAACACAAATAATTATGGGGAAAGAGGACATCCTTATCTAGTGGAGTGTTGAAGCTCAAAATATTTACTCAATTCTAAATTCACTTCAATGATAACTGAAGCATCTTTGAAGAGGATATTAATCATTCTGCAAAACTTATTTAAAAAGTCAAAGGATCCTATAACTCTTAAAATGAAGGGCCATTCAAATCTATCATAGGATTTTTCAAATTCAAGCAGAATCATACCAACATCTTGATTAAATTATTCAGACTAATACATCTTTCCCAATTCATAATCAGATTAACTAAAATGTATCTTCATTCAACAAAGATAGTTTGAGTCTTAGAAATAATAGAGGGTAACAGAGAGGAAAGTCTCTTTTCCAAATTTTTCTTGAGGATCTCGTAGGATACATTAAGGATGGTAAATTTTCTCTTGTTTTTAACCAAAAAGAGGTCACCATCCTCAGGGATGAGTTTAATTACTCATATGTTAATGTCAGAGCCCTGGGTACCAAAATTAATAGATTCTTTAAAGATTTATTGACAATATTTAACTAGCCATTCATTATTGGATTTGTAAAATTTAGTATGGAAATCATCCATTCCAGGTGCTTTATCATTCTTGATCAAGTCAATGGTTAATTTTATTTCATTTAGCATGATTTATTCATCAAGGAAGCTTGCTTGCAAGCATGAAATTTTTTGTGGAATGTAAGCATCACAGAACACCCTATTGTATTCAATAAGATCATTAGAGCCATCGAAAAGAAAAAAACTAGAATATAATTCATATAATGCTTCTTTTATACTACAGGGGTCCTAAACAATCTAACCTTGTACCTCAATGCCATTGATTTTGATTCTTTAGTGCTTAGTGTTGACACTTGGATTTGTATCCCTAAGGAGATTCCTAGCTGTCCTCATCCAACTGGCACAATGGAAACATCCCTCTTGTTGTGGGTGATAATATTGAGATATGAATCTCTAGAAGGGCTAGTTCCCTTAATGCACTCTTTGAAGCACTTCTTAACTATCAACTTGTGGATGAAAAGGGTTAAGAAAATAACTAATAAATCCCAAAATACATGATGCACCAATGTTTAATATCATCTAATTTTAATAAATATCTATTAATTAAAAACAAACAAAGTCTCTCTCACACAAAAAATCACTACTTAGGATGCATTGTTACATCAATGTTTCATATGTTATATTAAAGAAGATATTTGATACTTAGGAGAGTAATGGATGATTCCATGAAGGGATACAATCATAAAAAACTTATAAGACACCTATACACTTAGAAAATAATAATAATAAATACCTTTAACAATAATATTTTTGCATATTTGATAGACAATCAAAAGTAGCATGCTATAAAAGAAGATCTTTCACTAGACAAGACCAACAAGATTGCAAGCAATACTCAATAATACAATATGTGAGTGGAAAAATCACTTATCTATTTCTTCAATAGTCTTTCAAGTATAAATTTAGATATATTTTCCCAATTAACCAATGGAGGATACCAAAAAGAAGCAAAAGAGTCCATATTTATAGCTTTTGAGAGAGAGGCAAAGTAAATGAAGTCCAAAGGTTAGAAAGTCCAATTGTCCATACAGGCCATGAAAATTGTGAAAATTGGCATAGATATTCCAAAAAGGGTTAAAATTTTCATGATAAATAATCATGATTTGAAACATGAAAATTCAAGAGGTCCAGTTGTCCATACATGCCATGAAAATTATGAAAAGTGGCATAGAACTCTTAATCCTAGCACAAAAAACTATCTTCATAATTTGTGTCTATTTGAACATCCCAATACTAACTATGGATAGGTCTAATGATTAGGATGAGATGAAAGGACTTAAAAAATGAAATTCCATGCATTGGTTTTGATCCTACTCATTTGGTAACTCCTAGAAAGAAACAACCATTGCCTGTAGTCTTAAAAACTCCCTTTTCTACTACCCTTCACATTTGTATTCAAAAATGACTTCAATTTCCCATGTAAATATATGGGATGAAGTGAAAAAAACTTTTCAAGATTATCCATGTACTTATACTCCTAAAACTCACCTTAAAATCACATCTAATTGAGGTTTCCACATTTTTCATCCTTGTGTTCACTATGCCAGTTTTGATTGGCTGAAAGGAGAGCTCTAGTTAGGAAACTTAAAAGTTTTTTGATAGAATAAAATGTATATATGGAGATATAATAGTATCTTCCCTATAAACTCTATTTCATCTCCTCAAACCTCATAGAACCTAAAAAACATAGAAAATGGTGAGAAAAAAACTATTTTTCATGTTGTCCATACAATTTCATACATCTCATTTGCATTTGTGAGATCCTTAGTGATTCCTATACATGATAAAATATGTTTCCTTTCAAAAATATTCCATTAGTGTGGATCTCTAATATAATTTTCCTCTTTGTATCATAACTAGGGTTTTAGTAGGGTTTTAGGTAGTTCTAGGTCTTAAGCTTTGTTCATACAACTTAAAAATATAACCTACCTCCAAATTCCACAAACTTTATTCCAAGTGACCCTAATAAATTCCATAAATTCCTTTGATTCAAATTAATATATTTTTAAAATATATGAACTTGACAAGTTGACCTCTCAATTTGGCTCTCCATTTTCTCGCATGTCTAAGCTATTTCTAGGTTTTAAACCATCCTCCTACAAGTTTACCTAATTTAAAAAACATATAACTATCTAAAAAACTACATAAACATGTTACAACCATTTATAATATTAGAAAATTATTAGGATGGATTATTACATATGTCCAAACTTAATTTACACTCACCAATCCATCATATGATGTCTCAAACACTCCTTTTCATCCTTTCTCTCTCATTTGATAATTAGGCCTAGTGGGAACTCGCCTAATTTGATTGTATGCATGAAATATTAGGTCATTTTGAAGTGTTATAGATTTATTTTAGTGTTAATTATCTTACATAAATCCTCCATACTCATCAAATAATTTTAATTTAATGTCCTAAGACTTCAACCTAAGTTCTTTCACTGATTTTCCCAACTTTTGCTTGGTAGACCGAAGTTCTGAGTGGCTGACCTCTGAGACAAAATAGAGAGATATATCCCTTATCCCCATGGTAAAATGAGAGTTTTTTGAGTTTTATAATTTCATAATCAGGATTTTTACCAAAGTTAAAGGTCATAATCCCTCATTTAGGTACCTAACCAACTCAACTTGTTTTAAAAAGGGGCTAAAAAACCCTATTTTCTTGCATTTTAATCCAAATCCGGCTGTAGGTAACCTTTAAAAACCAATTTAATGTATATAATATTCCTATACACGTTTATAACCTTTAATTTTTGCTCATGGATCTTATTTAAATCATACAAAACCTTTCTCCTTAGTGTATTCTTTATGTTTACCCTTTGAACCAAGTGTTTCCTAGCTTGCTTGTATGGACTGTAGTCCATTTTCCAAGTGAGGAATGAATTTGAGCACCTTATCAATGTATTGGGTATGTTAGGGAATATATTTTATCATATTTAATAATTATATAATCATTTTAATCTTCCTTTCCTCTCTAGATAGTTCATACCTCATTATAGCCCTTGCTTGCATAGACCTTACTGCAGGTGAAAATAGGGGTTTGAGACCTTATGAAAGCTTGTTTACTTCCTTGAAAAGTTATTATGACCACTAATAAATTATAATTTAGTTAATTATTCATTTTATTTATCATGACTATGCTTATATTCACTATACCTATGCACTAAATAACCAAATTGGGCCCCTATCTGTACCTTAACTAAGATCCCCTACCTATAGGTTGTTTTAGATGTCCATGGTGTACAAAGGTATTATTAAAACCATAAAATATCCCTTGATATGTGTTTGAATTCATTGACTTTTTTTGACTATCTTAGGCCATCATAGGTAATCAAAAACCTTGACTGGTTGTACTTAAAGCTAACTGGGACACATTTGTTGACTATGCCTATAGGTTGTTTTTTAGTGATTGGGTTTATTTTTGACATTAGAGAGTCCTCCAATATCCTCTTGAGATCATAAAATTTATCTTGCACGTATAATCACATTAGTGTCATATTTAAAATTATTAAAACACCAAATAGGTCACTATCTATTTTATCTTAGTTGACTGAGACATTTTACCCTTTTTAACCTACCTATAGGTTGTTTGACTTTGAAAAACTTGTATATGGTGTGTGTGAATCCCCCTTAAATATCCTGAATTCAAAATTTTTGAATTTTATTTAGTTAATGCCTTTAAATTCCTTTCAAAACACCATCAATACATGAAAATTCATTGTCTAACATGCTTATCTGTAGGTAAGCATCTTTCGTACAGGGTACATTTCAATGAATTTATGGGATTACAAGGGATCCTTGATAGAATTTCTTGTGCTTTCAAACGTTTGAACTTATTTAAATTATTTAAAACATCCTATCCATCTAAATTTCCATGTTTTCTCCTTCCAAGTAACAAAAGGTCATATACCCTTTAGGCCTGTAGACTTCAATAAAGTATTTTAATGCTTTCTTAAACATATTCGAGGCCTTCAAAAACTTATCTCCTTTCACTCTTTGAATTAAATATTTGGAATAGGTGTAGTAATATTATAGGGATACAAGGTTCCTCCATTTATATGAATTGGAACCTATATGATATGTATATAATAAGGTTCACAAAAACCCTTGGATCTCTATTTTCCTATTTTAGGAGCTGATTCCCAAAAAAATTAGTCATCACATTAGAAAGGTTTCTCATGACTAATTTGTCATTATATCACATCACACAAGTTTTCCATGGTATCTTAAATATGAAAGGGATATATATAGGGTCTAATTACATGTTTTTACACTCTTTTGAACCTCTTAGCCCCTATTTAAGCTCTCTTATAGGTGAACATATGACTGAGCAGGTAATTTACTTAGGAATATGTGAAAAGAGAACACGAATGGACTCAAAAGACTTATTAGAACATTCAAAACATATTTTAATCCTTCATTAATAAATTTTTAACTAATTTCCATATCATTCACCTCTTCATATGTCAATATGATGTCATCATGAGCCTATAGATGGCCTTTTAGACTGTGTGTAGGTAGAGAAGGTTGATTTGAGCAAGAGTATGTTTTATAAAAGCCTCCTAACATAGAAAATGTATTTTAAATTATTAAAATTAATGTTATACCTAAACAAAAATTTAAAAACAACCTCAAACACCTTATTCGACATGAAAAAAATCTACTTGTACATGGAAATTAGCAGCCAAGGGCATTTCATGATTGAGATGGCTTGGAACATGAACACATGGTCAATTTTATACCATATTTATCATTAAAATTAAAATTAACTCAACATATAGAGTCTTAAAAGAGAAAAAAAACCTCCACCACCACTTCATACATATGGAGAATAAACTTATGTGTGGGATTCAACTGAAACTAGACATGAAGTTGGCAAATGAAGAGAAACAAGCTTACAAGATAATCATAGAATGTTGTGGTGAGATAAAATCATGAGAGGAGGAAGTGATATAGATAATTAACTTTTGAAACTTCATTTCACATATGTATGAGACCACTATAGAATAAATACTCAGCAGATAAGAAACACTTCAGCTAAAGCTGCTCATAGTGACACCTCTTGCATCATAGGCCAAAATTGCTCAACCAAACATTATGAATCATGAATCCATGAATGGATACCATATGATAAGGAATTATAAATACTATAGATCCAACATAAACAAATAGTTTATACATATTTGGTAGAAATTGAGCAAACCTATAGGGTGCACTAAACAACTATCAAATCTACATAGTCAACTTGTTAGAAATAGTTCATAAAGAAAAATTGATAATTTATCAATTTATTTATATTAAATTAAGGTATTAAATTTTTAAAAAAACTCACAAAATAATTTTTTTTGAAACTATCTGTGCTTTTGATATTGAGCAAAAACCTAAGGGTCACTCCAATCTGCCAAGAAGAGCAAAAATGTACAAAATGATTTTGGCTTCAAAATGGAAATTATAGAGAAAAAACATAGATATGACTACTATTAGGTTTTATGTATCTCCAAAAAGCTTACCGATGTGGTACACTTCCTAATAATTTGTACAAGTGCCATTTTCCCTCTTTTTTAGTTGATTTCTATAATTTTAGTTAGGGAGCCTACAAGTATCTGATGTAACTGACATGTCAGACATCTAAAATAACTTCTTGGATGTTTTACATGAAAGTGAGACAGCTAATAACCTTGGGAAACATGCCAAATTCATTAATGACTCTCAAAATGACCCGTAATGGACAAATTAGCTAATGTGACTAAGATTGAAGCTAATGTGACCTCAAATGACATCATTATTGGAAATATTACCATTGATGTCAAAGATCTAGAATTATTGATGATAAAGGCCCCATTACATTTAACGGTGTTTTTAATATTCATATCTTGGCTAATGTGAGTTTATATTTATTTAATATTAATGAATATATTTTTGGTTGCATATAAGTCAAAAGAGGGCCCATGGAGAAGTCAAAGAGTCATGGGGTAAAAGAAGAAAGAGGAATGGAATGCATTTTCTCATGAAGAGTCATATTGAGGAATTCCAAGAGTCACCATGTGAAGACAAAAGAGGTATGACACATTTTTCCATGATGAGACACTTTTAAGAATATGAAAAGTCACCAAGATAAAGACAAAAGAGGAAAGGATACTTTTGCTTATGAAGGGTCACCATATGACTTTTCAAATGCAAGGATACGAAGGGTCATGCAAGTTTGGTGCCATTTTCCATGAGGATTGAAGGGTCACAAAGGGTGAATGCCAAAGGTCATTTGGAAAGCTATAAATAAAGGGTTCAAAAGCCATTTGTAATATGCAAGAGAGTACATAGTTTGTATTTGTTTTCGAAGAGAGAAAAGAAGGAGATATTGTAGAGTTCTATCATTTGTTGAGTAAGCAACATTGAAAGATAGTTGTGTTTTATACACAAGAGGGGTTGATGCTCCTATGTGTTGGTGCTCACAAATAGTTGCTATGTTGGTGCTCAATAAAGGGGTTGGTGCTCTTGCAAGTTGGTGGTTGCTAACTTTGTATTTTGAGTTGGTGCTCATTCATATAATTTATGTTGTTCTACATGGTTTTTCCCACTTTGGGTTTCCACGTAAAATTTGGTCTCTCTCTTTCTCTCTCTCTCTTGTGTGGTGCAAATTATTATTTTAGTTTTATTACATATATTGAATGTATGATTAAGTGGTTAAAGAAAATAAATCAGATTAATTAAAAAGATATATAATATACTGATTCACCACCCCTCTCAGTATATTTTGTATTTAACAATCATATAATAAGTATAGTTCCTATGACAACATATTAAGACCCCTTTAAATGTTTAAAACCAAAAACATTTCATAGGGGTGCCCAAATTTGACTAAGAAGTCGAATTTGGTCAACACTTAGATTTCAAGAATCGAAAGAAAAAATTAGGGCCTCTTTCTCCAAGTTTAATCTAGGTCAGTCTTGAGTGAATCTGCACCCTACTAGCTAGGTAGTTATAGGATTTCCTAACTTGGTGCTTTAGGGAGTTAAGCTCTTATAATAGTTTATCATTAGCTAGTTCATGTTAGAGAGATCAGTCATCTTGTATTAATTTATCTTGAGTGACCCTCAAAGTCTTCCTATGAATTTTAGCGCTTATCTAACTATACCTTTTAGTAAAGTTTTTAGAAACTTCCATATAATATTTCCACTGATCAATTCTAGACCCAAATTAATAGGTGCTTTTCCTAATATTCCAAGAAGACTGAAGACCATCCATACACACTTGGTTAGAAAGATGAGATAGATTAAACTTGTAAAGTCCTTTGAAACATGAGGTAGCTTTATATTCCTCAAATTTCAAGCAAAAGTTCATTTATATGGGGTGGTGGTCAAAAATTGTGTAGGGCAGAACACTCACCACATTACCATCCCTATTTGGGGTCACTGAAAGTGAATCCTTGTTCAAGTAGAACCTATCAAGTTTGGAGTACTATCTTTTATTATTGATCTGATTGTTACACCAGGTAAATTAGATTCTTTTACTTCCATTTTTACCTTTTTGAAGTAGATCAAGGATTTTGTGTATTCTCTTGAATTTAGACCAAAAAAAGAGTTCATTACCTTTTCAATCCTGATGATCACCTTCAAGTTTATCCTATTTCTCTTTGACCATGTGAAAGTCTCCTCCAAAGATCTAGGGGACATTTTTCAAGTTAGTAGCAAGCCAATTACACATAGTAGATCTTTCTCTATAATCATTTGGAGCATACATATTACATAGCCCAAAACACCAATTTTGGTTTTCTAGCAGGACCCAAACAAATCTATTATAGGGGGAGATACCATGGTCAAGAACACATTCATTGAGGTTAAGGTGAACCAAGATAGAAAACCCTCCTTTACCTCTTTGGTGATTAGTATAAAATTGAGGTGTATTAGGCCAAATGAAATTAAGGACTAAATATAACTAGGAGCCCATAACCTTAACTTCTTGAAGACATAAAAACTCTAATTTATCACTCGAGTGCCTAAACTGTCTCACAATGGGTTTTGTATCATGAGATTCATGGAACCTAACATTCCAACTTATATTCCACATAAATTAAGGGAGTGGGGGGAGGGGGGACGGTGGGGGGTTGGTTAATTTGATTGAGAATTGGGCTTACCCCCACCACTATAGTGTCTTTTAAAGTAGTCTATAACTTTGTTTTATTTAGCATTTTTCTTGAAAGTAGGGTCATGACCATTGAAAATGGCATCTTTAGATTTTTTATTATATTTAACCAAATAATAATCTAGTGGGGTGGATACCAACTCTATTTTATATCTTTTACCATTTCCTTAAGACATCCAATTTTCAACAATATTTGGGTCCTTGAGGGATAAGGGTACACTCACTATGTAGTCATGTAAAATGCAAAATTTCGTTACTTAAGCATGGCTAGTGACACCCAATCCATAGGTCCTCTTAATTTCTTGCACAACCCTTTTAGGCTTTTATTTCATCTATTCATAGTCATCCATAGCCTTCTAGACTTAACACTTACAAACCTAGGCAGGGCTTTTAGGCCCAGATCCATCCTGAATAGGAGTGCTGAAACCTAGGGTATTCTCATTTTGGTTTTATTTTCCAAGTGCATTTTGGTTTCTAACGATCACATTTTATCGAATCATTATCCTTTTCCTTGGTGAGCTAATGCAAATTGATTTAAACCATAATCATTAGATTCCTTATAAAAGGCCATTCAAAGTCCATTTAGAAGGGTTAACACTCATTTACAAGAGAGAAATAAGAATACAAGTAAGTGCACTCAAGTAATTTTCCCTATTCTCTACATACAACCTTATAATATCATTCCAAGCTTATTCAAACCTTTGCACTAGTCCCTAGCCATATGAAGTACACCCTATTTTGAATCTAGTTTCATTTTCATACACATTGCACCAAACACATCAATGAGAGAACTACATTAGCTTGATCCCTCCTCAGAGTATTGGCATATAGGCAACATGCCTACACATAGGGTGTGAAGTGTGTCTAGTGTATCCTTTACATAATAACCCCTTCTATCTCTTTCCTAAACTTCCATTCAAGTTCAAGCATAAAGAGCTTCTAGGGTTTTTGAAGATTAAAATAGATGCACAATAAGCTCCATAGACTTCCAAGCTGTGATATTTCACTGACAGGGTAACATATACGTATCAAGTAGAACATAAAAAACTTAGATCACCTAGATAATAGCACTAAAAAATGACTACAGTGCCAAACAATAGGGTGTCCCACTTTTAGTGTTCTTATCCAATCTATAAATGAACTCTACGATCCTATTTGCAATAGTTTCCTAGTCCTGTTCCTCTAGTATCAAACATTGTCTCAGTCCAAATAGCTTAGAATAAGTTAAGTCATATTTTCTCTCATTAATTACTATTTTAAAAAAAGACAAAAATACAATCTATTTATACAAATTAGTGGCTTAATTATTACACATTATTTACTAATTTTACTACTCAGACCTTTAACTAAAATAGGAATAAAAACCATAATTATTCCCAAAAAGGTTAAATCATTTGGTGAACCCAACTTACTTTGAATTTTCCACAAAAACCCTAGAAAACCTAGGGTAAATTATTTTTGATTTTTTCCCATAATTTATTGATTTTTTTTATATTTAAAAATAAAAAATCTAAAAATTAATTACAACTTTATCAATATATTTTATAAAAACCCTAGTTTGCACATACTAGGCCCTTTTTGCATACAAACACATTCCAAACACTAGGAAAAATATAGTTCAAATTTTATAAATATTTTATAATTTTTTCTTATATTTTTAAGGCAAAATTATACAAATTTTCTATAAATTCATATTAAAATTTTAAAATTATCATACTAATTTTAAAAATTCATTCAAAACCCTAGTTGTATCAACTAGCTCCTAGTTATTTTCTAGTAATTTTTCAATCATTTTTTAAATTTTTAGTTTCATATCAAAATTATAAAATCAATTTGAAATTCAAAAATTCATATTATTTTGCATAAATATTTTTAAAAAATACTTAGTTTCATATACTAGCTGCTACTTTGGTTCTTGAGGTATCACCTTACACAATTGTACACTCAGTATCCTTTTTGTGCAAATTCCAATTCACTATTATTCAAATTTTACATTTATTATATTTATTACTTTCCCTTTTTTACAGCTTATTTCAAAACATTCAAACACATTTCAATTTTTTTCCTATTTTAACAATGGCCCAATATACTAGTTTTGATGAAAATAATAAAAGAGAACTTCAATGACTCTTAACCAAACATCTGAATATGCAAGATGACATGCTTAAAATTCTATAAGATGAGTAAAATAAGTTAAAAATGGTCAATCTTCTCAAACCATATAATATCTAGTTGCAAATGACACTTCAAGGGAAACTATGTCTCAACAACCCCCTATAATAGCCCAACCTTCTTCTATGCCACTAACTACAACTAGTACATCCCTATCTCCTAATGTGGTAGTCCTTATGTAAGAGATAAGATATATTCAATCCAAGGTGAAACTTCTTGAGCAAAGTGTCTCTAGAACTTCACAGGCATTAGATTCTTTTGCTTTACTACACAAACTGTTAGCATGTCACATTGCTTCTACACCCTTACCACCAGGTTTTGTTCAACCCAAGCTCACTCTATAGGATGGTAAGGGTGATACAAAGACACATTTATGAGATTTTCACATAGAATTCTTGGACTATGTACCCAATGACTGACTACTTACCAAGCTATTTCCTTGGAGTCAAAAGGATTATGATTTACAATGGTTTTATAGTCTAGCAAATTAGTCAATCACTACATTCAATCCCTTAACAAACATGTTCCTAGCACATTTTAGTATCAACATTGGTGATAAGATTTCTTATGCACAAATTTCATAGCTTAAATAAAGGTCAAATGAGCCCCTCAAAAATTATGTTCTTAGATACAAGACTATTTTGGCTAAGCTAACTAGCCCCATGGTCGATCAAGAGTTACATGACATCTTTAAATAGAGCCTTCTACCAGTATTGCATGAATTTATTATTTTCAAAATATTCTTTTCCTTCATTGAATTATGTCATATACTAAAGGAAAGAAAAGTCAAGCTAATTTCAATGGGCAAACTTAAGTACTCAAATATCTTAGATACAACAAACAAGAGTAATAACAAAGTCCCATACAAGGTCAAAATCAATGACAACAAGAATCATAATCAACCAACAATCAATGTGGCTTTAGAGTCCCCTCAATGTTTGGTTTTACCAACATCTCCTTGTCGTGCATTTACTAATCTACCAGTTGCTCCAGCCAAGGTTTTACAATAGTTATTAAAATGTAACATCACATCTCTCCATCTTATTTGGGAAGTTGACCCAATACAAACTCATCCATAGGGATATGATCATAATGAATTTTGAAAATTTCACAAGGCACTAGGCCACACAACAAATAGATGTATTAGTTTGAGACATAAGATACAAGACTTGATAGATAATAATCTATTTAATCTGGGTACTTTAGTTGTGCCTCCATAAGCAAAGCCAACATATTAAAAGCTAACATAGGATAAAGATTTGAAAATATTCTCAGATCTATTTCCACAACACTCTAAACAAAACAAACGGGGCACATTAGGTGTTCACCATACATACCATGCACATCCTCCACCAACTACATACTAGCCACCTTCAATTGAGTCACATCTTTTAAGTGGTATGATAGGTGTGTATGATTCTATAGTTTTAGCTAGACCTATGATATCCTTCTTTAATTAGGAGATTCTGGAGGATAATTCAGGTTAAAATGCACTTTTTATCAAAGCACATATTCATAATCAACCCATTCACAATGTCTTCATTGATAATGGTTTCAGTGTCAATGTGTGCACCATTACATTATTATAGCATTTGTGTTATTTAGAGTAGGATATTACTCCCATAGATACAATTATTAATATATTCAATGGGCACATACAAAGTTCATTAGGTGAGATTACACTTCTTATATAGGTTTTTCCCACACATATGACCACACATTTCACCATAGTTCCCAGTGCAAGAGTTTTTGACATGTTATTTGGCTAACCATAGATTCAAAAAATTTGAGTAATACCATCTATAGTTCATAGATGTGTGAAATTAATTCACACTAATCAAATTATTATAGTTGGTGTTCTATATGAGTTACCACTCCCACTTCAAAGCCATCTCCTACTTTATAGCCACCAGTTTCAGTTTCTACACTAGTTACACTTTCTCTACCAGTTTCAGTTTTTCTTCTAGTTTAGATTCAGACATAGTTGAGGCATCCATCACTAGTACAAAGAGTTCATACACCTCCATAGATCTAGGATTCTAGATATCTTTTAGCTACAACATTCACACTTAGATCAATAACATTGATACCTCATGCTTCTAAACATAAAGCACATTTTTAGATAGCACCTTCTCCTACTTTAGATGGGTCCCTAAGAGCCTTATAATTGCATCCACTTCTTAGAGTTACAAGGAGACTCCACATTCAGTTTCCATTTTAGAGAGTAGTTACAATGTACATAGATTTCAACTCCATAATATTAGACATTCAATCATGTCTCATGATCATGCATGATTTATTTGTTTGATATCGGACACCATAATAGGGAGTCTCATTCGAGACTCATTGATTAGTATCATTTCTTCCTAGTTTTTCCTATATACAACTTATTCCCAAAAATACAAAAACATTCAAATATATAAAAATACTAAAAACATTTCTATTATATGCATCATCCATGATTTACATTACTACTATCATGCTAGGACTTACATTTGCTATTTCATGTTATTGTATGTTGATTTATGTACATTACCATGCTTCACTTGATCTTATTTGAGTGTGGGTAGTGATATCCAGATACTTTATTACTTCACTCTACCCATTGAGGGGGCATTCCTAATTCTATATTTGAGATACATATCAATATACATTCCCACTAGGGTTATCTTCTACATGACTACACCATCCAGGTTATGTCATTCTTACACTACACAGTCTAAGTTATCATACTAATGTACGTTACTTACCAGATTATACATATCACCATATCAGCATTTCACTAGTATCTAGCATTTATGTATCTCTTAACATATGCCTAGTCTTGTACTAACATGTCTTATATACTTTCACTTCTTGCTTTGATTAGTTAAATGTGTTTGTATTTCTAGTTTACTTGGTTTTATTCCTTGATTATCATAACTTGATGTGATTGCATTTCTAGTTCCAATTTCTCTTCTTGTATGTACCTTAGGATATTTTCCAATGTCCTTTGATTTTGTTTCATGTATGTGTACCTTTGGACATTTTCCAATGTCCTTTTTATGTACTCTTATATGTGACAATCTTTTATTATTTCAAATTCTATGTGTATGTGGCATTTGAACATGCCTTGTATGCTTGCTTTCCAATTTGAATTACATATGCCCATGTCCCTTATTTTCTTGGCCCTTTTTCCATTCATGTTTGCTTATATTCTTCTTAATTTATGCCTTGTTTGCTTGTTTTATTCTCAATTTTTGCAATGCCATGATCCATATCATGCATTTACCTTGATTTCTTGGATGCCATGATGGATATCATGCTCCATCCCTCCAACTAAAAACTAACAACTAACATTTTCAACTATATTTTAGTATATTACACAAGCTTTTATATTTTTATATCTATCTAGGCATACCCATGTTGATATACCAATCTCTCAATATAAACATTTATATATCTAGAAATATCTTGTCAAATATCACTGTTATATCATGTATCTATACAACTTAACATATTTGCATGACTCTTTCTTCTAAGGGGAGTCATTACAGGTTCATCATTCCTACCCTCAGAAGAGGGGGGAAAAATAGGAGTTTTGTCATAGATATCAATTCTCCTAGAATCCAAAACAACAACATTTAGATCACCTAGTTTAGAATCTAGAGGTCAAACCAGTCAGAATAGAACATAAAAATAGTGACAGTTCTAGATAAATAATTAGTTTTAGCACAGGGCAATACCACTAGAAATGGAAAACAATGACAAACATAAGGGTGTCCTCATTTTATCACTCTTGTCAGGTAGAAAAACACCAAGGTTTTCCAGTAATAGGCAAATTTTCGAGCTTAGCTATAGTTTTTGCACATCAAGATCAATCAGAATTAGTAATTTTAATACAATTTTCTTAGAGAATCCATAAATAGGGGGTATCATGTGAAATATGATGGTTCTCACTTTTAGTTTTAGATTAGGAGGTTGACATAACTTCTAGATCAGAATCCATGTTCCAGACACCAGTGATTGGGGGTAATGTGTACACCACATTAGTCTTCTTTTGTTTTTGAGTTCAGTTTATTACCTAGGCATTCTCAATAGTTGTGTGCCTTACTTCATCTGTAGGTGGTTGGCATCATTTTTAAGTTAAACTTTCATACAAGTTTAAATTTTTGAGTACTTGAGTTCTCGACTTAGGTTTCACATAAGCATAGTTCATCAATTTTAGAGTGGATTTCATACAAGCCTAACCTCCATATTTCAAAATGGCCAAGAGTGGCCTAGTTTCTAGCATACATTCATGTTATCCACACCACATTATCATATTTTTAGAACATCCATGGGATCCATGAGCCATCTCATATGACATCTATTTTATGTCGGTAGCACTTCATAGCTTCACTTCATGAGGCGATGATGGAGCAAAAGGGTTAGCCTTTGTATTCTTGAACCACCTATTCAGAGAGATTGGACACATAGTTCAGACATCAATTAATACACACATGATTCATTAAATTAATTTAGTTCACAATGATGGAGCCAAAGGGCTATCCTTTGCATTCTTGAGCCACTTTTCAAGGAATTGAGCACTCAACTCCATTTGTGATATTACTTTTGATTCAACACATACTCAACATCATCCAACACAATCCAACATCACAACAAGTTTTGTATTGGTTCACATACCCAGTGAGGTGTATTCATTCCTTTTTCTTATGCTTTATCTTACTAAGCTTTATAAATTCTTATTTTAGATATAACATATCTAGTAAAAATTGATCTACTCTATGTTTTTCATTGCATATTCACACTTCATAGTGTGTTCTCTCTATGTACATCCAACATCACACAACTTCATGAGCTTCTCCCTTACAGGTAAGTTCAAGTATGCTTTCTACTTTCCTTTATCCTAGTATTTTTATTTTATATATCACTAGAATAAAGGGGTAAAATGGAGTCATGTAAAATGAAAAATTTGGTTACTTGATCATGTTTAGTGACACCCAATCCATAGGTCCTATTTTCTTGAACAATCCTTTTAATATTTTCTTTCACTAATTCCCAGTCATCCATAACCTTCCAAACTTAACCCTTACAGACCTAGGTAGCTCTTTTAGGCCCAGATCCATCCTTATAGACCTCTTTCCCTCTAGACAATAGTACCTAACTTGGATAGGAGCACTAAAACCCAAGGTGTCCTTATTTTGACACTGTTGTCCAAGTGCATTTTGGCTTTTAACAGTCATATTTTCTTGAATCCCTATCCTTTTCATTGTTGGATTAATGTAAATTAATTTAACCCATGACCATTAGACTCCCTATAAAGGCCATTCACATTCCATTTAGAAGGGTCAACACTCATTTACAAGAGAGAAGAAAGAATACAAACAAGTACACTAAATAAATTTTCCATATTCTCTGCATACAACCTTCCAATATCATTCCAAGCTTATTCAAACCTTTAAACCAGTCCCTAGCCATCTAAAGTACACCCAATTTTACATCTAGTTGCATTTTCATACACAATTACACTAAACATTTTAATGGGAGAACTAAATTAGCTTGATCCCTCCTTGAAGTATTTGTATATATGTAGGATGCCCACACATGGGGTGTGAAGTGCATCCAACATATCCTTTACACAATAACCCCTTATCTCTCTTTCTAAAATTTCCATTCAAGTTCAAGAACAAAGAACTCCTAGGGTTTTTGAAGATTAAAATAGATGCACAATGAGCTTCATAGACTTCTAGGCTTTGATATTTCACTAATAGGGTAACATAGACCTATCGAGTGGAACCTAGAAAAAATAGATCACCTAGAAAATAATGCCAAAAAAGGACTACAACACCAAATAATAGGGTGTCCCACTTTCAATTCTCCTATCCAATCCATAAATAAACTCTAAGATCCTATTTATGATAGTCTCTTAGTGCTATTCCTCTAGTTCAGACCTTGTCTTAGTTTAGACAACTAAAAATAAGCTAAGACATTTTTTTCTCATTTATTACTATTTTTAAAAAAGACCAAAATATAATCTATTTATACAAATCAGTGGCTTAATTATTTTACATTATTTACTGATTTACTTTACTCCAAACTTATTTATTAATTAGGATTAAAACTCCATTATTATAAAAAATAATAAAACACACTGATATATCCATCTCAAACCCATATTTATCCAACCCTTCTTTCTCTAGAGAAATGGCCATGGGGAAAGAATCACTTCTAATTTTATGAATATTGGTTGAGGGTAGGCTATTAGGGTTAGAAATAAAACCAAAAAGTGCTCCAACTAATAAAACCACATATTCCTTAGAGAGAGAGAGAGTTAGACTGGCTTCTCTGTTTAATAAAATCACCATCCAAGTTATCTAATAGATAACTGATCACATTTGGTATAGATTTCATCATATCAAAAAAAGGTCGTGGGGATCTAGGTGACTGAGGAATGAATTGAGAATTATTTTTTCTAAGATCATTTGTAACCTCTATATGTTTTCTCCCTAAAGCCTCCTCAGGGGGGTATTGACTTTTAGTGGTTCACTATTGTACATAGGGTTTAAAGACCTAGAAATCATCCAACATAGAATATTTTTTTGAGCATATTGACCTTTTTTTACAATGAAGGTTTTCCTTATTAATCAACATTGGAACATATTTCTTGAGGTGACCATATGTTTTACAAAAGAAATAGGTGTTCAAGCCACACAACCCTCTGATAGGACAGGTATGGGAAATCCCTTTAATTTTGAAGTTAATGGATTCCAAAAAATATCCAAGGATCCTAAGGAGATTAGAAACCTAAAATTCATATGGTCTAATAACCTCCTAGTATCCTCAATTCTCAATAATTTCTTGAGGGGTTTCAAATCCTAGGCATAAAGTTACATAGTTGGATGGGAACGCTTTCAATGTCCACCCATCTATGTGTAATTTAAACAAAACAAGGTCATTATAGTCCATATTTGGACTCTAAGGGACTACCTTAAATATTTATTAACCTACATTACACAAGGGTTTACTAATATACATTTTCTACATATTATAAATTTTAAACACCCTTTATATATCATTTGACAAATGCTAATGTATAAACCCAATTTATTACCCCAAATAGAGTTGAGCTAGTTATTACAAAAGTTCCTAGAGGGAATAGAATTATTATTTAATCAAATAAAACAATCTTGACATTTTTTAACTTGATTTCTTCCTACTGAATATCATTTTCCATGGAAGCATTCAGAACAATAGTCAAGGACTTATCAAGGCTAAGGTGCTTATCAATTTGGGCTTCATCCTACTCCTACCCTCCATGTTTCCCTTTGCACATAGAATTGGCAATGAATTCTATGCCTTTTGAGTGATTCACCACTTATTCCTAATGCATGTCTTTGTTGAATAGTTTTTTTGATGGACCAAATGCTCTTTCTTCCACCTAAGATGGGAAAGTGCTATGCCCTTAACTATTAGCATGTCTAGGGATATGTGTAGTTGACTTGTGGATTGCATTACCATTTTACATATTAGTATAAATTTATTTATGCATTAATATACTTATTAGGTTGGCTTATTGGTGGCACATGTCCTTGTTAAACTATATATAGGAGGTAGGGTTAGTTATTCATCACATATTTGAGTATTCATTCTTATTGAAATCATTTTGGAGGTTGTCCCCTCGAAGTGGATTATATAATATTCATATTTTATACTATGTTTCCATGTAATTGTGATATACTACTTTATATCTACTTATTTGGTGAATTAATATCATTCTACGTGGTAATAAAACATCGATTTGGCCCATAATCAAGTTAAAAACCCTAGTCTTGCAATTTGAATATATCTTACAAATAGGTATGAATTTATCTACATTATTTTTAATAGAGTTTCAAAATAATTTAAGTAAGTTATCATTAAAATGTTAGATCATTTGGATCTGTGTTTCAAAATTTATTATTATTTTATTTTTTTCATAAATTTGCTTCACAACTTGTAATTTGTATAATTTTTCAAATGTTTTTATATTTTTGGAAACCTTGGAAAAAATTAGTTTGGGTCTCTTATTTTATATTTGTGATTTGAGGCTTAAATATTTAAAAAATTTGTGGTCAAAGTTGGGTCAATGGGGAAAAATAAGGTTCACCATCAAGCCTTTGTATGGTTGGTCCTAACACCCATAGATGGAAGAAAGGGAAAGAATCCCCAAAAAATCCTTTAGGGATGACATGGAGTCTAAATACTCAAATATGTGATATATTAACACCTATTTGTAAGATATATTCAAATATAGTCAAATATAGTCGCACCTATTTGTAAGATATATTCAAATATAGTCAAATATACATGGCCTAATGTAGAAGGATGCACAAGTCCAAAATCAAATATCAACAATGAAAGGGGAGCTTAATTGCATGAAAAATTAGTTGCGTCAAATCATGAAATAATTGTCTAACATTTCATCTCATTTACCACTAAACAACCCTTCATTTTTACTTTTAGTCCTCCTCTTAATACTAGTACTAGCAATATGTGTGTAAAACTAATGTTACAAAAATTAGACTTGTGCAAGTTTGATGGTAAGGATCCACTCACTTGGATCACTCAAATTGAAATTATATTTTATTTACACCAAACACCTATCTCTCAAAAGGTGGTTGTGGTATCTATGTATCTATAACTTGAGCCATTCATTTGGTATTGTTGGTTTTGTGCTCAGAAGAAGAAGATTGGTGTTCCTATTACATGATTAGTAGTATGTGATGAAATGATGTCTCATTATCAACATAATGTTTTTGAAAACTAATTTAACGAATTATCCAAACTAAGATAAATAGGAATAGTGAAGGATTATATTTATCAATTACAAAATCTATCCTTATGTGTGGAGGATATCACTGAGGCAAATTTGACTGACCTTTTTCTGGGTGGACTACAATATAGTATTCAATTAGAGGTTCATATGTTTAACCCCACAAATGTATTCAAATCTATACCAAGGGAATGCTTGGTAGAATAAAAAGAGATGATCAAACATTATCCTTTTCCTAATAATCAGGAATGCAGCTTCCCAAATCAATCATGGCCTCAACCTACTAGATTAACAGTGCAACAAATTGAGAAGTGTGCCAAAGGGTTGTGTTATAGTTATGAAATTAAATGGAGAAAAGGTCATAGATGTGCTAAAAATAATTTATTTTACATTAAAGGGACTGATGAGGATGAAAAAGATGATGAGGCATCTGTTGAGGGTTTTGAAGGACCTGAGGATGAAGCTATAGATTCTCAACTTACTATATTCTACCATGCCCTTGCAAGTATTTATAGTCCTCATACTCTTAAGGTGGTGGGATTTATTAAGAAACAAAAGGTCATAGTATTTATTGAATTAGGTAGTACACACATAATTTCATCAATAGTAAGTTGGTTGCTCATTTGAATCGTTTCATCTATCCAACCCTAAAATTTCAAGTCATGATTGTTGATGGTGGTATAATTAATTATTTTGGAAAATTCCATAGTATTAAGTGAGTAATGGGGGACTATTTTATAGATTCTACTATGTTTTCTATTCCTATGGGTAAGAGTGACATTATTTTGGGAGTATAATAGCTCACAACATTGGGTACTATTGAGATGAATTTTCATGAACTATTCATGCATTTTTATTTTGAAATCAAGATAGTGGAACTACAAGGATTAAAATTTAAATATCCACAAATGGTTAGTTCAGATCAGATGACCAAGATGTTGAAAAAAGGTGTTAAAGGATTTGTGGCATGCTTGTTTTCCATTGATGTTCAACAAACTAAGGAGTCTACCCATCCTGAGTTACAACAAATATTGGATGAGAATTTAGTTATTTTTGGACCCATGCTAAAAGGTCTTCCTCCTAGTTGTACTCATGATCATGCCATCAGACTCATTCCTAGAAGTATTCCACCCAACATTAGACCATATAGATATCTTTATGCCTAGAATAGTGAAATTGAAAAAAATGGTACAAGAGTTTCTAGAGGTAGGTACCATTCACCATAGCCAAAGTTAATATTCTTCTCTAATAGTCATGGTATGAAAAAAGAATAAAACTTAGAAGATGTGCCCATATTATAGAGAGCTCAACAAGTTCACTATAAAAGATAAGCTTCTTATTCTTGTAATTGATGATTTTTTAGATGAATTACATGGTGTTATTTATTTTACCAAATTAGATCTCCACCTAGATATAATAAAATTTGGATCTATGAGGAGTACATTCCTAAAACAACCTTCTATACTCATGAAGGCCATTATGAATTTTTGGTCATGCCTTTTGGTCTCACCAATGTGCCATCTAGCTTCGAGAGTTTGATGAATACAATTTTTAGGCCATTTTTGAGAAAGTTTGTACTTGTGTTTTTTGATGACATCCTTATTTATATAAAAAATTGGGAAGACCATTTGCATCATGTGAAACAAGTAATCTCAGTTCTTGAGAAACATTAGTTGTATTCTAAACCATCCAAATGTGCTTTTTGAGTTTTGGAAGTGGAATATTTAGGTCATATTGTATCACATGAGGGAGTAAAAGTTGATCCTAAAAAGAACCAAGCCATCATGAAGTGGCAGATTCTCAAGACACTTAAGAAACTAAGGGGTTTTTTGGGGCTAACTAGTTATTATCATAGGTTTTTCAAAAACTATGGTAGTATTACAGCACCACTCACTTCCTTGTTGAATAAAGATTCCTTCTAGTGGAAGATATAGCTACCAAGGCATTTTAACAACTAAAAATGGCTATGTGCACCACCCCAATATTGGCTAATCTAGATTTTTTTAAAACTTTTGTGGTTGAATGTAATGCATTTGGATATGGTATGGGTGAAATACTCATGCAAGATCATAGGGCCATTGCCTTTGAAAATTTTCAACTAAAGGGTAAAAATTAGTTCAAACCCATCTATGAGAAAGAGATGATGGCTATTCTACATGCATTGAAACAATGGAGACCTTATCTATTGGGTCATCACTTTAAGGTAAAGACTGATCATGATAGCCTTAAATATTTTTTGGAACATTGGTTATCCTATAAAGAAAATAAAAAATGGTGACCAAAATGCTAGGTTTTGATTTTGAAATAGTCTACAAGAAATGAAAAGAAAATGTGGTGGTTGATACACTATCTAGGCGAGATAAACATAAGGAATCAAAGGTAACCTTGGGCACCAAGAAGAGAATAACATAAAAAACAAAGGAAGCAAATATAACCAAGGTAATCATCCAAGAGGGAAATTAAAACACCATCAATGGAGGATGAATCTTTGTCTCTCCATTACAGAGCTCCAAACTTTTCTTTCTTTCCTATATTTATCTATCATCACATCACTCATTTTTATTACATATATCATATTTATAGACAACCTTAGAATATGAATAACCATGACCATGAGGGATTTAACCATTCTATATTTTGAAATTAAACTTCATTCTATCAAATGATATGATCTAATATCATGATTCGTCTCCCAATAATACAATACTTATATTAGATTTTTCATATTATAAAAAAATCTCTTTGGGAGGCATATGAAAAGAATCACCCAATTCGACCAACCTTTCATCATATCATGAGTGTGTACTAAAATATTGCATGTATAAATATCTTGGTTATTTATTTTAAGTATTCATTTATGTGGATAAGGCATCATCAGGTGCCTTACATTTTTTTTCAATTTAAACTACTCATTAAATTGTCTAGTTTTATTATGGCTCCAATATTTCTTCATATGTCTTCCTGGAGACTTAGTTTTACATCTAATTTTTTTTGTCCCCTGACATGTTTTTATTTATTTTTTGGGGGTAGACCTACCATAAAAAATTAATCCTTTGTTTAATTATCCTCCATGAATTTTCACGTCATTTATTATTATAGAAAACTTGTGACTACATCCTCAAGCTTTAATATAGATGTAATACTACTAATGGCCATAAAAAGATTATCTCATGAATATATGAAAGAACATAAATAAGTATACATTTTTATTATTCATCCATTTCAATCTCTATTTAAACTACTTAACTTTCCAAAATTTTAAAATCATTCATACTCTTTACCATGGAGTCTCCATCAATCATCTTAAGAGAATACAAGTTATTTTGAATAAATAGTTTGTATACTAGATACTTTGTTACATACAAAGTTATTAACATATACCATATATATTTATCACTATATTATCCTTGTAATCTCAACAACAATAAATTTAAAAGATAAAATATGATTTAAATCTTCACCTTTTCATTAATATTTTCCCAATCTTTTATCTTCATATGTGTGGGTTATTTTCCTAACACAATAATCCACTATATTTATCCATAAGATGATCTTCCATCTTAAGCTTCAATAACTAAGATGATCTATATCCCTCATATTCTCATCATTTTTATTCACACAAAATATTCTCCTACATAAATATCCTACTCAATAAAGTCCTTTCATAGGGCCAAGATGCCCAACTCTTCAAAAATAGCCAAACCCTTGATTCGATACCAAATGAATAGAAAAAGAGTAAAAATAAAAATTTGGAGGAGAAGTAATGCTAATATAATAATAAAATATACAAAAAAAAGTTTTCTTGTAATATACACAATATATTTACTTAGGTAAATCCGTTTTGTGAAAAAAACCAACAAAATACATCTCAGTTATTTTACTAACTCAGCCATTCATAATAAAATTAAACATTTCTCCTTCATATATTTAACATTAGTCTATGTGTGTCAATATACATGCACATAAACACTAAGTTATATTATAATATAATGGGTATAAAACCATGGACTTAAAAACCACCCATATAATACCATAGGTCTTAAACCATGTGGTGAAACCACACATACATAACTGGAACCATCCATGAAGATCCCCAAAAGTTAAATGTTATTATATATGCCAATTCATCTCTAATATAAATGGTACATGAGTAATATGAGTTATAATTAATGTATATGAGTAATATTCTCCACATGGTAAGTATGTGAGCAATGTAATCAAATCAGTAATATGCCCCTCATGGTAAAAATGTAAAAAATGGAGCATAAATGATAGGATTCCCCACATAAAGAAAATATATTAGGAGTAGTAAGATAAGGAAATTACATATATAGTTCACACAAATGGAATAATATACTACAAATATATGATTAGATTAATTAGGTTCACAACAATAATTGATGAAAGAATAAAATACTCGATAAATATGACTAAGCCACTTTGAGGGGGAAATCTCCATAACATGCAATAAGAACATAATTTGAAATATGGTCCTAAAAATCTAACCACTTCCTCTTATTTTTTCCCTAGTTAGTCCTTAGTTATTCCATAGGCCAACCTTACTATCAATATAAGAACATAGAGAAATGTGACAATATAATATGGAATGTTATGTAAGCCACAATTAGACCACACATATCCATAAACATGCTACAGGTTAATGGAATTTCATGTACCTCCATTTCAAAACAAAATTTCCCTCAACATTACATAACTATGGATATTGATGCAAAAAATATTCATCCTCCCAGATTCCATCTTCCCACTTTGGATTCTTCCACTTTATCAAATACCCCTTAATCTCTCTTATTATCATCCTTTTATTTTGTGTGTGTAATACCTCCTTAGGTTTTATATTCACTTGGAATTCATCTAATCTTTTTAACTCTATTTGGGTAGAAACTTTTTGTCCAATTACCTTATTTAGAAAAGATACATGAAATACAAGATATATTGGGTACATCTAGCTTGTATGCAATACTACAAATTTTTTTGATATCTTATAAGGGTCATAATACTTAGATGAATGTTTGTTATAATTTTTATGATTTTTTAGAGACATATTATTATATGAATATAAGCACATAGAGACCCAATAACCCATGCAATAATTCCTCTTCGAATGGTGTTAATCTGATTTTTGCTTCATTTTATTTTGTGTCATTTCTAATTTCTCTCTTAGACTAGCTAGTACCTCATGTTGATGTTGAATGTGTACTTCAACAAATGGAACCTTAGGTTTTACCCAAAATAATGAAGTGATGGATGAGTTTTGATAACCATAAAGGGACATAAATGGAAATAGTTTGAATAGGTATGATAGGAAGTGTTATACCACCATTATGCTAATGGTAGCCAATTGACCCACCATTCTTGTTTATCTAATGCAAAATAACAAAGGTGCCCTTCTAGGAAGTTTTTGACCACCTCTATTTTCCCATGAGATTGAAGATGATATGGAGATATATGATAAATATTAACTAAACACAAGAATAAATCAATCCAAAAATTATTTGTGAATATGGAACCATGATTACTTACAATGATCTTAGGAGTACCATGCATCTTTTGAACTATATCCAAAAAATAAGTCACTACTATACTAGATATAAATTATTGTGACAAGAAGAAAAAATGATGTTATATTATGAGAATATCCACATTTTTTATTAAAGGTCAATGACATGTTTTTATTGGGTCCCATCCTAGTTAGAAAAAATTAGCACAAGGATGAAAGGAGAAAACTATTAGAAGCAAAACCACATATACATTAGAAATAATTGTTTAAATATAACAAATAAATAGCCACTAAAATAAATCACAAACTAGAGATGACTAAGTACATATCCATATCATTTAGTACAAGATTCTATTCTTTGATAATATTGTTGAGGACATCTTTGATGTCCCCCACCATGATGTTGTCTAGCTCCATAGTCTTCCATTTATCTGATCACTTGATTCTCTTATTTGTATGGACACAAATTTATCGATCTTTCCTTGTATTAATCATTTCCTTCAAAACACTTATATTATAAATATAATTCCTGATAGGCACCTTACTCATTAATGCCAGATTATGAATGGCACTTTTCATCTTGTTTTTTTCATCCTCTAAATTATCCATTCTAGATTCCAAATTTAGTAATTTAGAAGCTACACCTTCACCTTTATCAAACCCACATGTGCTAGATTTACCTTCAACAAAAATCTTAACATTAATATCCTCAATAATAAAATAAAATAGACCTTTACAAAGATTAATATCCATAGTTAATGATTTAGTCCTCTCATGAATACTTCCAGTTTTTGCTTCTTCTTCCTTATCCTTCCTCTTACAATCTTCACCCACAATAGTAGCCATAACATATTTCTACAAAACATCCTCTAACTCAACCTCAATTTTTTCTTCCCTTAATTGATTATCCTCTAACATAATAGATTACTCCTCATCCTCTTAATCCTCCTCTTCCACATCCTCATGCTCAGAGTTTGAAATAATAAAGGCCCTCATCTTGTTCATAGGAGTTTCAGATAGGGTAGTTATACAGGAATGTGAGGAAATATTAATGGTAGTAGACTTATGAGTAGAACCTTTCCCTTCAATTTTAAAATGATTTTCCATTTTCCTAAAGAATCAATGAATTTAACTTCAACAAAAGGACCAACCTCAAGGGACTTAGCATAGCCATATAATAGGAAAATGAGGACCTGGTTCTTGGGTAAAGGGGCTTTCCATAACTATACTTCATTAATTGAATGATCAAGAGACATTAAAAAAAATGATACAATTATAGGAAAATTATTCCTAAAATTATTGAAGAGGGAAAAATGGTAAGAATACCACACCATACCTCCATTATAATGTTAAATACTTCATAATAAGCTTTGTTACTTCATGGTAGGACACAAGAAAGAAATAAAAAAGAAACCCACCTTGAAAAGGAATGAAATCTTCATCAAGATCCATAAATTGATTCATATCCTCTTGAATCTCGATGGGTTTGTCTTCTAGGTAAGTATCTCTAAAATTTTTCCTCGATTTAGTAAATAGAAGTAGCATAAGTAATGGATTTTTAATAATATTACACTTCTTCTCCATGCATTAAGGGTCTTACCTATACATATCTTAATTAACATTCCCTTATGCATGCTTAATTTCATTTTTTTAATAACCCCCATATTGTGCCACAAGCTTAGTGAGCACTAGATTAGATTTATACTTTACCTATTATTAGCTTAATGAATATGAAAACATAGGACTTAGTGTTATTGCATAGTTTTACTTGACTGGATGCTCTAGAACCCTCCCTAGTGATTTTATTGTAGTAAGAGATCCCCTAATTGGGTCTAGTAGATACACATTATACTCATGTTCTTGATTATCTAATGTATCCCCAATAAGAAGTATAAGTAAGATCTATCTTCTCTAAGCTAGGATTGATTTATAGATTTGATGCATTTTTGATTACATACATTCTAGTGAACATGAAGTGAACTTAACCCTTGCAAGTTTTCTTTTATGTTTTTCATTTTCTATCATTTTATTTTTTATTTTTATATATTTTTGATACTAGGTCAATGGGTCTAGTATAGTCTCTAACTTCTATGTGCAAGTTTAACAAATAGTCACATAAAAATGACTCTATTCTTTCTATGTAGGCCTTCATCATACATAAGTTACTAGGTCAAATAGGTCAATACAGTACTCTTATTAAGCTCTATAATAGAAAACTAGGTTTAATAGGTCGACATAGTATTTTAGATAGCTTCTAAAAAACATATTAGGTTAATTATGCTGGTATAGTCATCTTAATAGGGTTTAACAAATATGAAATTATAGAACTAGGTTGACCCAATTGACACATTTGGTAGAATTTGCATGTAACATTCAAGGCACTTCAATAAAACTTTCACAATCCTCATCATATTCAAACCCACCAAGGTTCCTCTCTCTCTCTCTCTCTCTCTCTCTCTCTCTCTCTCTCTCTCTCTCTCTCTCTCTCTCTCTCTCTCTCTCTCTCTCTCTCTCTCTCTCTCTCTCTCTCTCTTTCAATACAATTCTTCCTTATAGTTCTAGTTTTCAAATTTTGCAATCTTTAAAACTATAACCATACAATAAACTAGGTTGACTTGGTTAACCTATTTATGTATTTTGTCTTCAATCTGAAAGACTTGGTTGACTTATTCCTTAAGGACCCTTACTTTTGTATTATAGTAGTGACATTTTTGACTCTATTCTTTAATGTTTACATACACTATCATCTAAATTGACTCTGTAATGTGTTTCAAATTGGGATATAAAAACTATATGCTAGTAATTACTTCACACTTTCACTTTTAGCTATTTTCATGATTAGATTCACTAACATAGTTTAATTAGGTGGTTTTTCAATATACCATTTAGTTGCACTATTTTTCTCTTTCTTGCACACACTACCAAATCACATAATTTAAAAATGCATTTAAACATTTATCTACGCAAGGCCTACCTGCTTGTATTTCAACACCAAGTGGGAAGCCAACTTGGTTTTGTGGCCAAGTATAAACATGTGGTTAATGGTATATATTGGAAACTCACCTGACACCTTTATCATTGTAGGATTATGAAGTGAGGGAGTAGGCCCCAATACCAAGCTAGTGCCATTGCCAACACATAACCCTTTTAGCCTAAATGTCTTGAAACCATCCATGGATTACTTTTTAGTTCCCTAATTTTAGCCAACTTTTGTATCACACTTAAAATAACACTTTAGAATAATCTAACAACATTCAGGATGTCCATTTAGTTAGCATTTATTTTTTAGTTGACTGCTTGATCTTTGATTATTGTATGTTGTATTGTAAAAGCTTGCATTAGACAACATTTATGTAAGGTTTTGTGTTATGCGCCTCAATTGCATCATTCTCATTGACTCAATTGATTGTGTTTACTTTCATTTCTTTCTTTCAAAGTATATTGCAAAATATTTCCCTATTTTTAGTACACTATCATTTTCTTCAACATAATTTATTACAAACTATTTTTCCTTCCTACTTGCAGTGCTAAGTCGACCTAATTGACTCTATATCTCTTTTGCCAATTATTTTACAATAATAGGTTGACCTGGTCAACCTTATACCTTTAGTAGGTATTTTTTTCCTAGTTTGCATTGCTAGGTTGACCCAGTTGACTCTATACTCTTTTTGTGGTCCTATCTATCTGACTCAGTTCTCTATTTTTCCTTCTTTAGCATTCAATTCTTTTTTCTAAAATCATCATGAAATACTCTATCAGAATATTCTTGGATAACTTGAATCCATTTAGACACTATATGGTATTCTCTTTGCTTCTTATCTTTTACTATATTTTCTTCTTCTTTTTAGCTATTAGAGCACCTTGCAATGCCCATCCAAACATTAATCTAGCCTTTGGGTCATCTTGTGATTCCCACACACATATAATTTTATATTCTAGGGAATATTGTGATGCCCATCCTTACCTCCACTTACCCTTTAGGGCATCTATCAATGCCCACTCTTATTCTCTATTACATTTTACCAAACTAATTCAACTTTAAGAAACCTTTCGAGACACAAGCTTGTCTCTCACATGTTCATCCTTGATATAGATGTTAGTGTAGGATCCTTACCTTCCTTCCTTTCTTTCTATCTGCTTTCTATCTATAAATTTTTATAAGATACTTACATGGGTATCTCCCTCTGTAACAAATCTTTATTTTCACAAACCTTAGTCCTTCCTTTTGGTATTTTGGTTTCCATTTTTCTCATGAGTTGCATTGTAAAACTATGGATAAGACCTGGTCTTCCTCATGATGTAATTTTATCCTATTTTTTTACATATTTTTAACACACTTTTTGACACCCCTTGGATTTATCTTTTATAAGTTGCAGTGTAAGACCATGGATAGGACCTAGACTTCCTAAAAAATACCATCTTTTTCTTATCCCAATTATTTTTCCCATACTTTTTGTCACCCCCATGGGTCTCTCTTTTATGAGTTACATTGTAAGACCATGGATATGACCTAGCCTTCCTCATAAAATCCATTTTGTTATTCCTTTTATAGAATGTGTTTTGTAATGGTTACAAGTTGTAATATTTATTCTTAGCTTTAGTTTTTAGCTTATTTTATAGATATAATTTCTATGAAAACCTGTTTTAGCATGTTTTCCTCCATTTACATCATTCTTATAATAATAAATCATAGTTTTCTATCATTGTATCCCTTTTTCACCCTTTGTCACATTTTTTTTAATTTAAAATAATTCAAATTGTTTCATGTTTCATTCCTTTCCTTTTACTCCATATTGGATAAAACAAGGTCAAAGTCAAGATAGCACTTTTATTTCACCTAGATTTATGATACTCTTATACACCATACTCTCTAGAGTTCTCTCTCTTAACAACCAAGTCTAAGTATTCAAATAAAGTTCATATTTAGCACCCATGTTTATTTTTCCAAATATGTGTGGAGGAATATAAAAAGACAACAAGATAGTTAAAATCCAAATCATTTGAAACAAAAGGCAATGATATACAAAATGAGACATACAAATCTCAAAATTCAAATTCACACCAAAATATGTGATTACAAGCACATCTCCTATCTCCAATCAAATCTCAAAATACATAATTGACATCACACTAGATCCAAGGTCCATTGGGGTGTAGTAGGATAGTAGATTGGAATATGAAAATTCAATAAACTCTATGGTGATACCTAATTTCTTACACAAATAACCAATCTTCACATTAGATTGATGGATTTTTAAGGTGTCCTAAGGAATGAATAACACATTGTGGTAAGGTAGGTCTATTTTAATTTTCATGCATATAGCCTTCGTGGGATGATCTACATACTTCATTTTTTGATCTATGACTTTTGTGGCTAAGAGAAGTTATTCAAAGTCCTTAATGTTGAATGCCTTCTTGATTTAACAAACCTAATTTGAGTGTCTTGACTTTGATAAAGAGTTATTATACCTTGGGTTTTCCTTCATTCTCCCCTCTACCCATTTCATTTTCCCCTTGAAAAGAAAATTGCGATTCTAAATCTATTTTACCTCTTCTTTACTTCCTTATTCTTCACATCTTAAAAACATGCTAACATTACTTTATTTCAGTTTTATCTATCCTTAGAGAAAAATAATATGCTTGAACAACTATGGATTACTTTGTTTACACCATGGCATTCATTTCTAGACATGCCTTGATTTATTTTACCATTTGTCATTATTGTACCACCCAAATTTGTGGAAATCTAAGTCCATTTATACTTTCATGCATATTTTTCCATTGATGATTGAGTAAGGATTGTTACTTGTCACTCATCAATGTTGGTTTACCATTTTTTACTTGCCCATATTTGTGTAAGGATTATTAATTCTTTTATATTGATGTTTGATTATCATCCTTTTTGACATGTATCCTTGGTTTGACTTGGTGAATTTTCCTTTCTTACTTAAGGTTACTTGTTTGAGTTTTTTGGTCTTTATTAGCCTTGGATTTTTAGTTACCTAATGTAATCTAAATTTTGACTTCATCATTTGGTCTAACATAACACTTATCACCCTAGTTTTTAAAATTTCCAAGTACATCCCATTCACATAGCACCAATTATCATGCCTATCTTGCATTTGTTTGTTTTTGCTCTTTAGTTTTGTATTTTTGGGTTTGTTGAAAGCAGTCTCTATGCCATCCATAATCAAAACTACAAACATAGTAGACAACCATCCAGTGATAAAGGTAAGTCAAGGTATGCATCACATTTGCTTTTCAATTATTTCCCTTTTAGTCACTTAATTATAGTTATTTTTACTTTAAAATACTATAAATGTTTTTAGCCTCAGTGTTGTGTGTTACTATGTTCTTTCTTGAAGCACCATCTCCTATTTCACCTAAGTGATATGTGATGAGATTTGAATGTGGAATATATATACACATAATATTCTCAAACTTTATTAATTACTGATGATTTTTATCTTATAGGAATCTATCGAGTCTTAATCTCTCTAAGTGCACATCCTAAGGGATACACCAAAAAAGGGGTGGGCAAACCACTGGTGCTTCATAGGATTATTGTCCCTTATTACCACTTATTACTAATCCAACTAGCTCCTAAAACCATTCCCATAAGCTATTACTCCTTTTGTGCACACTTATCTAGTAATTTACCACCTTTTGTATCCCTTTTCCTAACATAAAACCACTTTTGATAGTTTACATGACTAGGTCAAACAGGTAGACCTTTTACTCTTATTGGTGAAACTCATTTAGGGTCTAGGTTGGCTCTTGGTCGACCTAGCCTGGGACCTAGTGAGTTTTTGTTAATAACAATACTAGGTCACCTAGGTTGACCCTATCAACTGAAACTTTTAGAAGGGTTTAGGCTTAGATCTACCTATATAAACAACTCTATTTCATTACTATTAGATATACATCAAGAGTTATTATTCATTTATGCTTCTTTAAAATCTACTCTTCCACCATTCTACTTGAGGAGTCTTAGCTTAGGCTTTCTACTTAGAGAATCTAATCTTGTGGATAAGTTTTTGATGCTTTGGCCTTTCTTAGTGATCCTTACAAACCACAACAACCTCTTACAAATCACCTTTTTCCAATGGAGAGATTGAGTCTCGATGGGTTCATCTTCTAGGTAAGTATCTCTAACTTTTATCCTCTATTTAGTAGATAAAAGTAGTATAAGTAATGAATTTTGAACAATATTAATTTTCTTATCCATGAATTAAGGGTATTACCTATACATAGCTTAATTAGGATTCTCTTATGCATGTTTACTTTCATTTATTTACCAACCCCCATATTGTGCCACAAGCACTGGTGAACACTAGATTAGATTTTTACTTTACTTTTTAGTAGTTTAGTGAATCTAAAAATATAGGACTTAGTTAGGGTTACTACATAGTTTTACTTGACTAGAGGCTTTGGAACCCTCCCTAGTGATTTTATTATAGTAAGAGATCCCCTAATTAGGTCTAGTAGATCCACATTTTGGTTATGTTCTTGATTATCTAATGTATCCCCAATTGAAAGTGTAAGTAGGATCTATCTTCTCTAAGTTAGGTTATAGATATGATATATTTATGACTGCATAGAGTAAGAATATTGTTTTGTAAAACCATTAAAAAAAGATATTTACCTTAGGAATTAAATTTTTATTCCAAATTTTATCCCAAGGGAAACCATTAAGAATATCTCCTATAACCACTTTATAACCAGTTTTCATATAAAAAAGACCATACAAAAATTATTCCCAAATGAGTTCATCCTCCACCACAGAGTTTCCAACAAAAAAATCCTCAAAATAAAATTAAGATCCAAAATGATCCTAACCTGGTCAACACTAACATCTTCCTAGTTTAACACTATCAAATTTTTACCACCCCTACTATTGCCAATGTAATTCTAGAGTGTCTCCCCATATTTAATTTTTAACATTTCACAAATATCAATCCAAGGAGAATCTTATTATAGGTATTGGCTAAATAACCACTTATCTTAAAAAAATCACTTTATCACCTCTCCTAATTTTCCATCTAGAACCCTTTCTGAAACATTTCCTACACTTAATCAACCAATTCCAAAAATAAGAACCATAAGGAATAAACTCATCTTGTAACCAACCCATACCATCCTAGATGGTTAGATATTTATCCATAAGAACCTTATTCCATAAATTTTTGTATTTAAGAAACCTCTAACCAGGTTTAGAAGTTAAATAAAAATTCATAGTTATAACATTTTAAATACCCCACTCACCTTGATAAACAGGATAATAAACTTTGTGTTATAAATTTAGAACATAGAGCAATATTAATGAATTAAAGATGAAAATAAAATGTAGAAAATAAAGGACAATAGAGATATAGATTTAACATGGTTCACGTAATATGGGCTACATCCACACATAAACAACCAGTCATTCTTATTATTCAATCCAACAAATGAAAGAAAAAACTTGCAATACAACCACCGTAAATATCCTCTTCACTCACACACAGTGTTTCACCATAATTATAATGCCCTCATATCAAAAAGGAGGGTTACATATAGGGAAAACATGCACAAACATAATTTTTACTATTATATTTACAACCTGATAATGAATGGTCCATATTTACTACAAAATTACAATATTTTATAATGCATTTTTAACTAAAGTTTACTTTAGGGGTGATTTACCCAAACCCCCACTAGGGGGGATTCCAAGTAGGTGTTTCCCCCCCAAACCCCCATGAAGACCATAGTGGGAGGGGGCGTTGCACCCCATAATCCCTCTATTAGGAACTAGGCATTATAATAAGATCAGGATCCAGTATCCAACATTTTGTCTCATGTAACCAATGGAAACCTACTTATTTCCTAAAATAAAAACCATAAAAACCTCCTTTGAATCCTCTCAATGTTATCCAAAATAGACTTTGGAACTTTGAAAATGGACATAAGGTAGATAGGAAAATTATGAAGAGTGCTTTTAATCAATAATAATTTCCCAGTCTGACATAACAATGTGACTTTCTACCTTGCCAATTTTATTTGAAAAATGTCTAATAAAGAAATGAAAGTCTCCATAGGTATCTTATCCAAGAAACTATGAGATATAATCTCACAATCATGTAGCCTAAACTTATTATCAAGTCTTTTATTGATTATAAATCTTTTTGTTTCAAAAAGTGATGTTTGACATGATGAAGGTTTTTAAATATTTCATTTGTGTACATAGTATAATTCTTTTTTAAGGTGACTATGATATTTATCCCCATTTAGTATTAAGGGGGAGTGTTATAGCATTTAATCCTAAGTGGGATTATTGTCTTTTAGCCTTGATAAAGTTATTAAATAATAATAATAATAATAATAATAATAATAATAATATTAATATTAATAATAATTTATTAGCATGAGGTGAAAACCTTATGAAAATAAAAAATTAAGTTATAATTATTTAATGAATTACCAAACTCTAAATTAAATAGCTTTATCAGGATGGATGGATTCATTATTTTTATAATGGTCACCTCCCTTGATATTTCACTATAAATAAGATTTTATCCCTATTTTGAAACACTCAAATATGGAATTACTTTTTCATATTCAACATACGAGTTTTGTGAAGCACTGGATGAAGAAGTGAGAAGAAAAAAATGCGTATTGGGGTGATTTGGTTTTTCATATGAATGGATACAACATTGGTGGGTTTTTTTCACCTCTTTGAGGTTTTCCCACATTAATTCCTATGTCATGTGTTGATGTGTTCATTATATGCTTTGCTTATCAATTATATTCTAGATCTTGTATATGCATAATGCATTACTTTAATAAATTTGACAATGGTCTCATCCTCAATAATAGTAGAATCAGAAGTGATTTCTCATTTCCTTTAATAATAACACTAATTCTATTAGAACATCTATGATTAAGGTTCGATAAGTGAAAAAATTCATATTATGATATCCTTATTTCTAACATAAGGCCCCTAGATTTATGTCTCTAAAACATCTTCTCTTAGGCATTAATAACATCATACTCAGAAATAAGATTTTTTTCCTTCCAATACATAACTTTATTCATACCATTACTATCAAATTATTTTTCAATAACTACTAAACCTTCCTTATTTTGTTTTTATTATAAAATATATTACCAAATACTCATGATTCCATTTTTTAAGGTGAACCAAAATAGTTTTGAGTTTTTAGCCAATCTAAAAATAACTGACCTAAAAAGTGGAACATCCCACTATTACTTAATCCTAAACTCAAAGTTAGGATGGAGTAGCCACATATTTTTCAAATTGAAAGGGAGAAATATGTCTCTTGTAAGAAAAATCCATATTAAGCACCAAAGGCTTATGATTTGACCCAATCCTCATAAGAGAGGACACACAAAGATTATGAGCCGAAAACCAACTAGGAGAAACAAGGCAACCTATCCAAATGAACTTGGATCAAATTCTCCCCTAACCATTTATTAGACTAAGTAAAATGAGAACCCTTTAATTCCACATCTATCAAATGAATGTCAGATAAGAAATAAACAAAATCATCCATACTTCTACTAAAATCATGTCTCCATCCATTTTTTCCAAAAGAGATAGAGGTGTATTAAAATCACTTTAAATAATCCATTTCAAAATAGGACAAGATCTTTGAAAATCATAAAGTTCCTCCCAAAGTTTCATTCTACCAATGAGATTATTTGGGGCATAGATATTATAAAAACCAAACTAGAATAATCCAAAGAATTAGTAAAGAGAATAACTAAGTGATGATTATTAGAAAAAAGAACATCACCCTTAAATAAAGTTTTTTCCCAAAAAGTGACCAAACCTATCGAGGCTCTAACCACACTAACCGCAAAACCCAAAGCATTTCTACAAATTATATTTCCAAATTCCAAAATCAAACTATTAGAGATTTTAATTTTTTAAATTGTTACAATCTTAGGATTATTATTGTTAATAATATATTTGATAACTCTATACTTAATATAGTTATTGAGACCCATTATGTTTCCATGATAAAAACATCATTTATAAAAATAAACAAAGGTTCCAAAAATTGCTAATGTCATCTAAACTCCATCAATAATATCTTTCTCAACTAATTTAAGTCTAGCTTAATTCTTATTAGGTTTCTTAACCTTCCTTTCCAAACCTGCATCTACAAATTTCCTTCATCTAGTGATCCTCTGATTATCTAGAATTAAAGAATCCTTATCTTTTGCTTATTCTAGAGTAATATCTGCAACCACCTCTAATGATTAGGGGATAAATTCAACTTTATCTGATTCTACATACTATTTACTTCCATTACAATCTAAGGCATCTTATATTCCTTCCAATACCTTGAAACTTGAGGAGATTAAAACATATTTGGGAATTTGTACACTTTGTGAAAGTTCTATTATATCTTTATCAGTCTATCTTCCACAAGTTTTTCCTAATACACCTTATCACTCCCCTCAGACTCAACAACCTTATTATGAACTCTAAGATTCATATTTACAAGATATTTTTACCTTACTATTGAATATCCCTTCACATTTCCTTTTAAATCTTTTGATCCTTTAATAAGGGCCATCTAACTCTATTCTTATTATTGTTTATTCATTGTGTTTTTAATTTTATGCCAAAATTTAATATCCTTCATGGATCTTGATCCTTAAATTTTGAAGGATAAATTTTGGAATTATAACCCAATTTACAAGAAATGTTACACCTTTAAATGGGAGTCCTCATCTTCAATTTTATGATTCCAATCCCCCACAATAGAATGTATCATATTTGAATATGGTAGAGATATACTAGCATAGGCATTGACAAAAAAACCATCCATAGATAAATGTGGATTTAGCCATGGTTTCCAAATTTATATAAATTAAAGAACAAAAATATTTAATGATCACTCTAAATATTTCCTCCTCTTATAATTCCATTGGTATGCTAGGTAATTTCATCTAAATAGGACATATATTTATATCTTCTTTCTTTAAATAAAAAACAAGGTTTCCATCATCTTATAAACATACCCATCTTTCCAAAGAACTAATGACCTCCAAGAAATACCTTAAAAATAATTATTCATTTTTGAATTTAATGAGAAAAATATTTCAACATTACAGAGATATCCACATGACCCTTATGCCTCCATTTATGTTCAACCTCTTTATAAATATCATCAATATTTAGTCTAGCACCCAAAAAATTTGTCAATCAAAGTATCATCCATATAAGAAATGGATCTACTTACCAAATAAGCCTAAATATCCAAATTAAGGTCATCATCCAAGATATTAGGCTTCATCATGACTTATTTACCCTTCAAAACATTTAGGTACAAAACCTACCCCCTCAAATACTCAACCATTGTCTTCTAACCTTTGGCACTATCTACCCATGAGATTTTCCCTCTGCCATCATTGTCCACATCAAAATTCTTAAAGCATGGACCTTGTTTCTAAAACCCTATGCACACAAATGTCCAATCACCCACTATTGATCCTAACCATCTCCATCACCCTTATCCTACTCAAAACTCACATTAAAATTTAGAACTCTCACTCACTCATACTTAAATCATGATAAATTGAGTCT